>VWZW01013751.1:4535985-4781692 GCA_013397115.1 Edolisoma coerulescens | reverse complement strand
CGGTGGCGGGACCGCGCATGCGCGGCGGGGGTGCCCGGCAGGTGCCTCCGGCGCCCTTCGGGGCGAGTCAGCGCTGAGCTCTCAGTCCTCAGCCTCGCTGGAAATTCACAAAGCGGGAGTAAGTTCCCGGCACGCTGTGCTGGTCCAGGCTGGTCGTCGTTGGATTAAAACCAGATGAATTACGGTTGTGCTGTTGTTTTTGCCCCGATGCTTGTGCCGCTATTTCCTGCGGCCCCGCTCAGCCTGACTGGTTTGGAGCGATGGCTGGGCAAGCCGAAGCTGGTCGTGGCAGCTGTGTGGTGCCAGAAATGGTAGATCCGCAATAACCGCCTCCATGGCAAAGCCTGTTAACCTTACTCAGGTCTGGAAAAAAATTGGTGCATGTGTGCACATCTCGTCAGTTTAAATTTTCGATACTTCGTGCCCAAGTTGTTTGTCAAGTGCAAGATCACCATCCTCCATGATGATTAGTGGCATGGAGCTCCTCTCCTACAAGGGAAAGCTGAGAGATTTGGGGCTTTTCAGTCGGGAAAAGAGAAAGCTTAAGGGTTAACCTTTTTGCAGCCTTCCAGTACCTGAAAGGAGCCTACAAGAAAGATGGAGAGAGACTATTTGCAAGAACTATTTGTAGTGATAGGACAATGGGGGAATGGCTTCAGTCTGAGAGTAGGTTTAGATTAGATACTAGGAAAAAATTCTTACTGTGAGGGGGGTGAGGCACTGGAACAGTCTGCCCAGAGGAGTTGTAGATGCTCCATCCCTGGAAGTGTTCAAGGCCAGGCCGGATGGAGTTCTGAGCAACCTGATCTAGTGGAATGAGTCTCACATGGAAGAAGGGTTGGAACTGGATGATCTTTAAGTTCCCTCCCTATATCAGCCATTCTATGATTCTGTGATAAGTCAAAGATGAAAATGCCAAAGCAGTTACCAGCTGTTCAACAGTTTCATCCTTCAAAGGATTGAGGCCACCCTCACCTTAGTCTCTACCCAAGGCCTCCAACAAACCCTCTGGAAGAGAGGAAGTGTAGAAATACCATTGTAGAGTAGGAAAGTGAAAGACATAAGCATGGAATAGGCTGTTTCCAGACCTTGTACAGACAGAAAACACAGGTCACAAGTAGAAAATCACAGTACAGAATAGTCTGGGTTGGAGGGACCCACAAGGATCGAGTCCAACTCAAGTGTTACATTGTCAGAGCAGTGAATGATGTTTGTCCCTACAATGAACATAGCGCAGCCATGCTCTGAATCTCTGCTTTGTTATGTTGTGTTGTAATGATGAGACACCAGAACAGACCAACTGTTGGGCCAGAGGAGCTTCCTTCACAGGAAGTTTTTGAAGTTAGGATGTGCATGTGCCAAAGTGGTCTGGGAGTATTTGATGCCACCTCAGTGCAGGGCTAGACAGAGTGATTTTCTGAAATCCTTCACAGTTCTGCAGTTCTAAAGGTTTCTGTTTTCTAAAGAGATAATTTTTTTGTGTGTGTCAGTCAGTGTGGTTTTATCCCCAGAGCTTTGCTCCATACTTTTGAAAGGCTATCAGTTTACCCACTGTAGTAGTGAAAATTAAAAACTACGTTCCTGAAATTGGCCCATTTCCTAACAACATACCAAAGAAAAGTGCATAGAAAAGGTATCACACATAACATAGTTAAGATTGCTTCTTCTGTGTTTTCTACAGTGTAAACTTATTTTCACTTCTTGCTCCCCCAAACTCTCCAAACCAGTTGTTGTTAAGTGGGATTCTAAGGACATCCCACTATATTGTGCTTTTAGAAAACGTAATTAAACCTTCCTTCTTTCATCTATAAATCCCCCAAAACTGCTTGAATTTCTTTCTATTTACATGACAATTTTTTTTGTTTTACAGCAACAACAGCTGGGAAGGGATCATGACCCTACAAATGCTGAATTATTTGTGTTCAGACAAGCAAGTGGTAGTATCTCACAGTTTACAGCTCAGCCAGATCCCAGTGCCTCCTAGTCAGCACCAGGGAGCAGCAAGAGTAGGGCTACCTCCTCAAAGAGTGCACTGCCAAGGCAGGGCAGTGCCCTCCTGGTCAGGGCGCCATCCCTCACATCCAAGCAGGTCTGAGGTAGTGACAGGACTTGCTGGTAATCCAGTGGCCATCAGATGAGCAGGAGACTGGGCCACCTCCACCACAGGGCCAGGGCTGAGCTCCATGAGAGCTCCAGCCCCTGGACAGTGTGTGGGAGTCTGTGGTGAGGCTGTTCAGAGCATCATAACTTTCCCGTGCACTCAGCTCTGGGAAGCAGAGTATGAGCACCTCCTGAAGGAGGGGTTGTATGAAGACCAGGCAAATGTACTATCAAGGTCACCCTCCTTTTTTTTTTCAGTGAGAAACAGAGGTTTTAAGTCCTATGGAAACTTTTAAACTTTCACTGAATTTCCATCTGAGGCTGTAGGTACAGTGCTTTTGAAAAATTTGCTCTTGGGTGCAAAGAGTAAAATCTCCGTCTCAACTCAGCAAGTGATTGAAGCAACGTATAAAAGATGGTGGTGGTGTAGGTGGTTTCAGTAGGGGCACCATGATTTTCATTTTTTATTTTTACCATCCATAGCTACTCCTATACCACCTACTCTTTCCCTAATTCCAAATGTCAGTCTTGCTCAAATTCTTTCTGCCAGCTTAAGCTTTCTGAGTCTGCCCCTTTCAGCATTGTTCCCACCTGAACCAGTACCTTCCTTTTGCACTCTGACACTGGTTGTTCTCTGTGGGTTTGATTGAAGTCAGCAGTAGTCACCTGTTGAGTTATATGAAAGATCAGGTCTGAGGATGTATGTCTGTTGGCACAGGAGTCCCAACTGCTATGGGGATGTATGAAAGAAAAATATCAGAAATAAGAAAAAATTAGGTGAAAGGCTTTCATCAGCACTTTTTTTTTCAGGCTCAGAACTTTAGAAGTGTGTTGTCACCCAGGAAAAGAGCACAACATGGAAATGTGTGGGTGAGCAGAGACCCACTGAAATATGAGGTTCCTGGCAAGATGTAGCTCAAGCATAGTATCACATGAGGGTGGCTGGTTTGAACAAGAGCCCAAACTAAGAAAATCCATTTAGTGCTGAGTCTCTCTTTGTGTCTCTCACAGTTTGTATATATTTTAACTGCAAAGAGCTTAGCTCCTTGTTTTTGATACTTTAATTATCCCTTCTCTCTATCCTTATATGCAGTTTTCTGTCTCTCTTGTTTGTCAGTTCTACATTTTGTTTCTGTTTTCCTAATATTTTCATTTTCTTTATTTTCTCCAGCTTTTTCTTGTGTGAATTTAATTCTCTGGGAATTAAATGCTTTTCCCATTATTTTTTGCTACTTTCTTTCCTTATTCCAATAGCCACCCATTTCTCCACCTCAAAAATATTCTCTCACCCCAAATCCTCACCTGTATGTTGCATTCTTTTTTTCTTTTTTCTTTTTTCTCCCCCTTTTTAAGCTCCCAAACTATCTTCTTCTGTATCACTTCTGGCTCGCTCTCTAAGCTGTCCTTAGCATTCATTGATTTTTCACCTAACACACTGACTGATATTTTTGGACCTATTTAGGCATGACTCTCTAGAGCACAGTGGGGCTGGTAATGCTGAACAGAGCAACATCCAAATATCTTTACAAAGGGAAAAAAAAAAAGAGGGGGCGTGAAGGGGGAGGGAAAGACAGCTGTCTGCGTGCTCCAGTTTCATTGGTTCCCCTCTCTACTCTCTGCCAGCACTTACATAGGTTGCATTTGGACAGAGAGAGATGAGAGGCTGGCAGCTGCAAACAGCAGAGACAGTAATGACATGGTGGCATCACAAAACTGTAAGTCCAGCTGTGGTGTAGCTTGTATTAGATTAAAAATGCTGCAGCCCTTAGACACAAGGTGCTGAACTACTATAAGACCACACTGTTTGACTGAAGTTGGGGGTGGTGGTGAGAATATTTATATAAACATATGAAGGAGTAATTTTTGTCTGTCAGGATTGTGTGAGATAAAGTATCAGATAACCATGTTTCTGAATGAAACTTATTTGCCAGCCCAAAGGCTCTTTTGCCAGTTCTTTCACACTCCCTTTGTGCTCTTGGTGCTGCTTTGCCGTGGAACTCAAATGTTTCCCGAGAGATATATGCAGGTTTGGGTGCATATTTACTCTTTTACTTCTGGTGGTTTTGTTCTGTCTCAGACTGTCTCAGCTCCATCAACAGCAACTTTGAAGAATTTGGTGATGGCGTAGCATTACTGATCAGACAGAGGCTGGACCAGAGCCACAGTGGAAATCGTGTACTTGGCAAGCAAGCCCCTTCGGCATTGTTCCACGTGATCCCAAGTGAACCAAGTAAGAGGTATTTGACCTACTTGGGTTCTGTGGAAAACATCTATTGGCAACACCATGGGAACTTGAGCAATGATTTTTTCTGTAGTATCCTCTCTTTGCAAATGCGTCAGCCGGGGGAACCTCAGACAGCACGACACTGGATTAAGAATCCTGCCTTCAGGAAGACCAGTGGTAAAAATGAATGCTTCAATTCTGATTGCCATGGCCCTAACTTCTCCAGGCCTGAAACACAAAGCTCTGCTTTCTTGTACTGCATCTATATCCATTGCACCTGCTTCTCATTCACCTGATGTTCTCCTAGGATTTTCTCATGTCATTACTGTGTTGTAGTTACTATGAGAAAGCAGGGATGTCTCAGGCACTGAATCAAACACTTTTTCTGAACAGAATTTGTGTGACTCTAGACAGGGCCCATGCACTCCACACCCTGCTACTGTATCAGCTCTGACTATGATATTGTATTAGACGTTGTAAAAGTGAGCTTTCAGCTTAGGAAGGGAAAGTGAAATCCACCTGACATTACTCAAGACGTCAGACTTTATTCCTTGTCATAGTAACAGGTCACAGCTGCAATCTAGGACTTCAGAGAGTCCTAGATATCCAAAGATGCAGTGTGGAAATTGACTTCAGGACATTCACTGATGAGCTTCCCCTGCTAGGTCAAAAATGTGTTTTTCCAGCACCCAGAATCATGTCACCCAGCATAAAGGTGATCTGCATACCTTAAGGGAGTGATAATTCTCTTCTGTACACTTTTCTATGCCCCGTCTAGCACAAGTGTGAAAACTAAAATCAAGTCTTGCCTGAAGTATGTTTGAACTCAAGGAGTTACTTGATTCTACTTGTCATTGTTATGAAATATTTTTGGCTTGTCTCCTCCTGTCCCAAGCTTCTGTCAGGTATAAGTCTCTGCAGACATCTTGCCTTCTCCTTTCTCCCAAGCCAGAGAGCCCCCATTGCTAAGTACGTGACATACCCTACCATCATCAGTGCTAGATTAAGTAGGGAAGGAAAAACCTCTAGATGTAGTTCCTCGTGATTAGGAGATAGATACTCTTAAATATGTTTTAAAAATGTAGGTGAGCTATGAGTAAGGTCCTACAGAAAATCAAGGATTTTTCTTTGAGGTGGACAAGTACACACATCCAGCCACCGCTTGAAAGTAACTAAAGCAGTAACTGAAAAGGTCTTAGTGGAGATTGCCAGTGGATGAGCTCATGAGCTTGACTGCCAGGGTGCAGGCACAGTCCCCAGTGGCTCTTGGTCTCAGTCTGTTGATCTCACTGTGCTGGGAACTTGAGGGGTCATAGTTTGCTTGTGTCAGCCCGGCCAGGAGAGAGCTGTGAGACACCCAGATATCATGTGCCTCACTGTATCACCTAACGTTGTCTTCCGTGGTTAGTTGCAATAGCTTGCAACACAATTACTCCTTCCTTTTGATCTAGAGCATGGAGATTGGAATTCGTGGATGTGGTGGTTGTGTGTGGTTCAACCCCAATCAGCAACTAAGTAACATCCTCACAGGTGGGATGGAGAGGAGAAACTTATGGGTTTACATAAGAACAGTTTAATAATTAAAATAAAACATAAAACATAAATAAGGAATTTATTTATTTATTTAAATAAGGAATTAAAATAAAACATAAACATAAAACATAAAATAGTAATAATAATAATTAAAAAGTTGGCAACAAAGAGAGAGAGAAAAAAATAAAACCCAGGAATAACAAATGATGCACAATACAATTGCTCACCACCTGTTGACCAACATTCAGTACAACCCTAAGCAGCAATTGTCCCCTCCTGTCAACTCCACCTAGTTTATGTACTGGGTGTGACATGCTGTGGTATGGAATATCCCTTCGGCTAGTTTGGGTCAGCTGTGCTGGCTGTGCTGCCTTCTGGCTTCTTGTGTACCTCTTCATTAGCAAAGCTTGGGAAACTGAAAAGTCCTTGATTTAAAGTAAGTATTTCTCAGCAGCAACTAAAACATCAGTCTGTTATCAACGTTATTCTCATACTAAATGCAAACCCCACAGTACGGTACCAGCTACTAGGAAAAAAAATTAACTCTATCTCAGCAGCAGCCATGATAGTGGTGAGAATTTTTTCCCCATCAGTGACCCTGATACAGCTGAGGATGTATCCAAGTCTACTACCACTTCCTATCAAAATGGAATTGTTGTTTTAGTTTCCTAAATAACCTTGCTTGCTGTTGATTTTCCAGTCCCAACATGCTGCCAGGGCACGGAAATAAGGGAATTATGCTTTGGGTCTCTGCATGACTTGTTATTCTCCTCCACTTTCTCAACAACATGCTTACAGACTAGTCTTCTCACCAAAAAAAGGGCTGAACTTATTACCATTAATATTTTACTTCCCGTTCTAGAAGTCTCTTTTTGCTGCTGAGCTGCCCCACCTGCATTTGCAGAACTCCTCTCACAGAGCCAGACATGATGCTCAAAAGGATCCTGTCTTTGTCATCATTGACAATATATGACTACACAGAAAGTCGTGTCTGATGTAACCAACTTTGCAGTCTCATTTTATGTGGCCCATTGTGTGCAGGAAACGCTTCTGGCTCAGGAAGTCTGCCTGCATCTGTGCTGCTACTGAAAGCACTGCTGCCCTGCCCACATACATGCTTTTTGCTCAGTTCATTTTCCAAAAATGGAGACACTCTGATGGCCGCTGTGGTGATAGGCCCAGGGCATTTTACACTTGTTTTTTTAAGCTGTTAACTTATATGGTTCAAAGACAGAATCATAGATTATGCTGAGTTAGAAGGGACCCATCAGGATCATCAAGTCCAGCTCATGGACTCATGATTTCTCTCACCTATTCCTTGCAGTGAAACTGGGCTGGCAGTTTACAGAGTACCAGAGGATGGGAAAGTGGGTTGAAGTTCAACTAGGATACTAGTTAACATGCCTGTAATACATATAGGCATAAACAGGATACCCTAAGCTCTGTCTTATTTGCAACTTGTGATCCAAATTTTGTACATGGTACCAGTGACCCTGCAGAGGTCTTGTATTAATAAATGCAGAAGAAAGCTGCATAAGGGATGTGTCAATTACAATGTTGGTTCTTGTTTGAGAAAATCAATGAAGGTACCTGGAAATCCAAGTCTACAGGTACAGCAGATGGAGACGGAAATGGGAGGTAGATTTTTTCCTCCTTGAACTCTAAAAGAAAAGAATACTAATGAAAAAAGCACATTCCATAATCTCCAATATATTTCCTAATCTCGACTCTTCAATATGATAGTTTTATTTTCATGAAATTTCTGAGAAGAGGGAACTGAGAACATGAGCCATAGACTCAATTTTTACCTAGCTCGAAGTCTCAGTGCACTTTAATGTAGGAGAATGATCCTTGCAAAAGAAGTGCACAAACAAGGGTCCAGATAGAGGTAAACTTACAGTAATAGATAATTTCAAGTACCCAGGATTAATGGCTCAAATATCACTGAAGGATATATCTAAGAGTAGCAAATTCTTGTTATCACAAAGGACCGCTTTAAGCAGTAGGTGGCTTTGCTGGTGCACAAGAGATTTAGTGCTAAGTAACAAATGAGATCTGATTTAAGAAGTAATTACAGCTGACTCTCTCTGTCACGGTAGCTGCAAGATAGTGAAGATTAGTGTAGTGATCTTAACTGCAGAATGGGTGTCTGAAGGCATTAAACCATGAAATCAAAGGCAAAGTATTTTAGAAAATAAAATCCTTAAAATCAACCTGGTAAATATTTAAGCATGCCATAGAATAATGATTAAAAGAACAAACATACTGCACTAGATAGTTTATTTGAGTACTAAATAAGCCTATAAAGAGTTAAAAGCAGCCCCTCTGATGCCAGGGGGAACCATCAAGAGCAGTGTCATCTGAATTCTGTAGCTGATGAATGTGTCAGAGGGGCTCTGCGAAGAAATGTAAAATTCAAGTGGTCAGAAATAAATCCAAAAGAAGATAAATATTTGGCATCAAAGACCTGCAGGCATCAAGAGATGCATTAAGCTGTCTTGAGAGAATGGATCAAAGTCATCAAGAGATCTAACCTCTGCAGATGTTACTGTTTAAAATGAGCAGACCACCAGGCAAGAATTTCTGAAAGGCAAGTCACTGTCAGAAACTGTCATAAAAATATTTAGTACTAAAAGTAATAGCTAATTTAAGTTACAACTTTCTGTTTCTTTGAGACTGTAACAAAAGTAGCAAGAATGAAAATCCAGCAGGACCCAATGTTTGCCGCTTCCTCAAAGGAGCGGAGAAACTCTGATGAGTATTTTTCTAACCTCTTCTTAGAAAGCTGAATGGTGGAGATTATACCTCAGCTTTCGGTGCCCTATTTCTGTCTGTAGCTATCCTTAGAGTCAGAAGGTCTTCCTGTTTTATCCTAAACATTTCCAGCTGCAATTAAAGCCAGCAAGCTTTTGTCATGCCCTCAGTGTCATGAAGCACAATCATGAAGTGGGATCCCTGCTTTTCAGAATTTTCTACGTATTGGAAGGTTGTGATATCACCTCCACACCTGCCATCAGCCTTTATTTTTTAGAGCAGATATTACCTCTCCCTTTTTCAATAATTTTCCATATTTTAAACAATTTTTTTAAAGTACTCTTCTTTATGTACTGTTGTATTAAACTACCCCAAACTGAGGTTTCTGAAAGGTGAGTTAAGAAAAACAATTACTAATCCTGCCTTACATGTATGACATATCTATTAAAATGTCCCAGGATGAGTTTTTCTGTTTTTCCTTCAGCATGGTATCATTAATTCATATTCAATATGTGATTTATTGTATCAGCCAGGTCTCTTTCTACAGTGCTGTTAGTATTCTCAATTTTCTATTTATGCATTTGATTTTTTTCTAGCATCAATATAGAACTTGGTCCTTGTATTTATTGAATTTCGTCTTATTGATTACAGACCACTTCCCCCATTTATCAAAGTAATTTTGAATTCTAATCCTTCAGCTCCCTTGCACCCCTTTTCTTGGGCATCTTTTTGAGTGTGCTCTCCATTCTATCAACCAAGTCATAAGTGAAAATTTTGCGTTGGATCAGATTTTGGCCAGACCCTAGCAGAATTCTATATTATGTATCCTTTTTGTTTGAGAACAAAATATAGGTAAGTCTAGGAGTATTTTCTGCAAGCAATTATGCACCTGTTGTGTGCAGCAAGTTAACCCAGAATAAAATGTTTCTGTACCCTGTTAATGAGAATGTCAAGTAAGATAGTGCCCAAAGATTCCCGTAAGTTGATGCACATTACTTCTACTGCCTTTTTTGCTACGAGCCAGATAATCTGTTAAAGAAAGAAAACACAGCAGTTTATCAAACTTCTTTTTTGCAACAAATCTTTCCAGCCTGTTTCTTTTTCGCTGACCATCCAGGTGCTTTAAAAGTGTCAATTTAATAATTTATTAGAGTATTGTTCTTGACACTGAAATAATTTTGACTGCTGGTTTCTCCTTTCTGAAGATGATATTTTATTCTCCTCTATTCAGACTACCCGTTGTTCAAGAATTCTTGAAAACAGTGATGGCAATGCAGTGTAATAAATGTTTTAGTTCTAGAACCGCTCCACAGAAAATATCTGAGGTAAATGTTTAGATACTGTGTGAACATAAAAATTGTGTCTCTGTTCTCAATATTGATATTTGACATCTGCTTCAAAAGGGTCAAATTAGGTAAACACTTTTAAAGACAAAATCCGCAAGACAGAAAATAATAGCTTTTCAGAAGGAAAGTTGTATAACTAGTTTATTAGTATTCTTTGTAGCTTTAAGAGACTTTTCCTTCTAAATATTGCTGAAGCTTATTAGAAGCAGCTAGTTAGATACTTATTAATTTTCTCTATCCAAACTACATTGTAACAAATTACTGGTTGCCAAATTGCTTCTTTGAAATAAGTCAGTGCAAAAAGAATTAAAACATGAAAAAAAAAAAAGAATAGAGGTAGTAAGATGTAGAAATATTGAAATATACAGTATTTACACACATCTGGCCCTTTTTATCCGCTTACCCCTCAGTTTTCCTAGTCTTTCTCTTCCCCAAATCACCTCTTTTCCCAGCTACCATAGGATAGGATATGAGGAAAAGGCCTCAAGTTTCACCAGGGAAGGTTTAGTTTGGATATGAAGAAAAATTTCTTTGCTGAAAGGGTTGCCAAGCCTTTAAACAGGCTGCCCAAGGAAGTGGTGGATCACCATCTGTGGAGGGATTTAAAAGATGTGTAGATGTGGCACTTAAGGACATAGTTTAGTGGTGGACTTTTCAGTGCTGGGTTAACAGTTGGATTCAATGATTTTACAGGTCTTTTCCAATGTAAATGATTCTTTGATTGTATGACTCTAGGTTCCTGCCTGCCACTCTGCCTTCCCTGTACTCCTCTGGGCATGTGGAGATGGGTCTTCAGTTGCCTGATGGCTTCTGTGATGGGTCTGAGGGTAGCCCGACAGGGTATAATTTGGGTTCCCCATCCTTCCACAGTCTCTCTGAGCATCTTTGTGGTTGTGCAGGTGAGCTTTATCACACCACTGAATAACTCTTCTGCCACAGATGGCACTCCAGATAATGATAATAAAAAAAAATAACAAAAAACCCCAAACCACCTGTCGTCCACCAAAGAGTTGCAACCTTTCAATTGTAACTGATTTTTTTTAGTGAAATTTAAACCTCTCCAGAAGGAAAGCATCCATGTGCTGTTGGCCTTGTAAATACAGGTATTTGGTGCTATGGGTTGTGGGAGGTGATTACTGGAATCTGTTCCTTCTTCTCTTTTAAGGAAAAAATGTCAGAAAAACAGTGAAGAAAATTTGCCATTTTACATTGGTCATACTTCTATGGTTTCTTTAGTGGTTTCCTTTTTACCTTGTTTTTGAGTTAAATTATGTTGGAAATATAAGGAGTGATTTCTTTTTTGTAAAGAGCTTCATATAGATTGCCAAGACAGCTCCAAAGACTTAAAAGTCACATTCTAAATCATAACAAAATTCTTCTCTTTTCATCAAGTTTTAGTTATTATGTGAGGAAAAAAAAAGGAAGTTGCTTTTGGATACTCATTGGAATTATGTGGTGCTCAAAGAAGCTGTTGCTAAGAAATTGCAGAGTTCAAGTTTTTCTTCTTAAGAAAAGAATCTGGCCATGAACAGCTCTCCACCTGCCTTAGAAGAACACCTAATTTATAGCTGTATGTTTAAATTTATATTTTAGAGCACAGACACAGTTGCCTGGCATCAAAGGCAGCTTTCCTAGGCAGCGAATTTATTGTACTTTGCTCTCGAATTTATTGTATGTTGCAATAAGCAGCTCACGGAAGTGGACAAAACCAATCTGACATCATGCAGCCCATTCATGTTAGTGTTCAGATGAAGAGCTACAAAAGAGTTTTAATGTCAGAGTTATGTCTCTTGTAACAGTGGATAACAGCTCTGCACTGGCTAGATGCCTTCTGCTGCTCTCTAAGCTGAACAGGAAATCTAATTCATCTCATGTGGTTTCCTGATGAAATACGTATTTGCTATGACAAATGTATAAGCCCTGCTAAATTCAGTTGCTAGATAGTGAAAGATATCTTTTGGGTTTTGGGGGTTTTTTCCTACAATGAAACATTAAACTTGCCTAACAAATGACTAAGGTCAACAGAAAATATAATATGGAAATTGTTTCTCTCTTTACCTACCTGAAAAAATAATAATTAAAACATAATTAAGAGAGAGAGAGAAGCTTTCTGGTTTAATGTGTATATTTTACATATTAAAAAATGGAAGATATTCTCACTGAAGTGACATCTGTCCTGAAGCTTCACAAGGGGACCTCACAGCTCTGGAGTAAGCTCTGCTCTGGTGCTTAGCTGAGATGACTAAAGAGCATGAATGGAGTGCCAAACTCTTTGGGTACCTTTAAGTCTCCCTCTTTGGGAATGTATGCATTCAATCACTAGGGAGAGGAAGGGGCAGAAAACAGCCAGACAGTGGCTGCAGAAACCACACAGTGGTGGAGGTAAAATATTTGCCTATGAGCAGCTAAACTATTTTGTCAGTTTGGCAACAAATTTTATTCTATGTGGAATTCCCTGGTCCACATCCCTCTGCTGACGCTAGCTGTTTTTCCTGCTTCAAACAGAGAGTGAGAAGGGGAACAACATGGATAACCAAAGTCAAACCTGATACCTTTTGTTTCATTTGATCAGCATATACTTTGTGCAAAGTTCCTGCATTCTCTGTGTAAAGCTGAGATAGCTGGTACAGCAAAGCAGGTAGCAGCTCTAGAAGCAGAAAACTGGCACACTGGAGCTTATGCCAGTTGGATCCCTTCTGCTAATCTGTATCAGAGGATGTATTCTGGATTCCTTATTTTCTACTTTTATTTTAAAAATTATTTATGTTTTGCCAGAGTTTGTAATCTCCCATTTTTATTAGCAGAAAGACTTCAGAAACATTTAACCTCTGCGCTTACTCTCGGTTTGCTTGTTCTTTACAATGCTTGTCTCAGAAAAGCCATGATCTTTCAAATCACCGTGGTCTGTGCTGATCTCACTGGTCATTGCAGCACTAGTCATTAGCAAATGCAGTGCTACGCTAACTAAATAAGGTATTCTGGGCTTGGCATTTAGTTTTATGTGCTGATTCACAGCAATGTACTTACCTGTGCCAGGTTCATGTGCAGCTGTGTGGCTTCACAACTCTCTTTAGCCAATTTGAGAAAGTACTCTTCCAAAAAGAATGATTCTCCTGCTTGCCCAGGTGTGCATCACCATTGACTCCCTTGTGGTTGTACCAGTGTGATCATGCAGCAACTCAGAGAAACTCACTTAACCCAACTGGAAAAAACAATCACACAAAAGGTATTTTCTCAGCTAAGCCGTCTCAGCTGCCTGTGGTGATGAAGCAGCACAGCCCCAACACAAAAGGAAGGTGAGAAGATGTGGCCAGGCACAGATTAGAATTGCGCATTTCAGCAGCAGTTGAGATCAGCTACAAGAGGTGTGACCCCATTCCTTCACTGTGAGGTTAGCAGAACACCTCTACACATTTTCTCTTTGCTTTCATGAGGCCTCTTCTTCTTTGTCTCCTTTTGTAAGAGGCTCAGCCATGCTGTGAGACTGTGCTTGTATCACAGCTGGAAAGAGAGGCATGCTGTGTTTGGACTTCTGAGCTGCCTTTGCTGGCAGCATGACCCACACGAGCACCTTATATCTGTTACTTCAGCTCAGGTTTCAAGCCCAGACTCCACAATTATCCACACTGGTTTTCAGCTTCAACCTGTGTACAGGGACAAGTTGACTGATGTACTAGGAGGGAAAACCTAAGTAGGAAATGCAAACAGGAGAAACTAGTCTAACCTTAGGACACGTGGGGCAGAGTTAGCTTAAGTAATACCCAGTGAACAAATAAGCCCAGAATGAGGAATATCTCACAAGGACTCAGCATGAGACGTGGTATATGAGCAGCATCAGGGCATGTGATGGCCTCATTGCGATTTTAAAGCATAAAATTAAAGTTTCATAGAATATGTGGATGAGCCTAAAAATAAGCAGGAAGGGTGAAACAGTTACTGTTGTCAAAGCATTTGTGAAAGTTGATCCCCTGTCTGTCATGTTGCCAATGCAGATATTTACAAAGAGAGGGTAATGCTGCTTTAACTGGTGCAATACAGTAACACTCCCTGGAGTGCTACTGTGGCATGTGAGACATGTTGGCCTAGTATCCTCTTTGGCCTTGCTCCTAGCCATTTCTCTTATGCCAAAAGCTGAGCTGAGTGATCAGGCACTACCATTTCACTGGGTTTACAAGTCTCACAGTACTCTATAATTGGGAGAAGCTCCTTGGCTGGACATTTCATGTTGTTAAAGAATTTCAGGTCTAAAGTATGTCAGCCTTTTTTTTTTTTTCTTTAATTATTCTTTATTGCAGGCATTTTTTACTTGTTTTCAAAAAACAATGGTTTTTGACTGGTCCGGTATCTCCCAGTCACACACATGAGTTAATGACTATTATTGCCAATTCTGTTATTTGGCTTCTGAGGAGAAGATGCTTATGCCAATAGCTGTGTCACTGTGCCATAGTTTGGGAAGAACCTGTTGGTGTTAGCCCAAGTGTCTGATCTTCTAATTCGTCAGAAGAAGACTCAAAAATCTGAAGAATGTGCCTAGGATGTGTCTCTTCAGCAGATACCAAATGCACTCCAGAAAAGAAACACTGAAAGTATCACTTTAGTATGAACGAACCTGCCCTGCCTACTGGGCCTATATTTACTAGCCTATATTTACTGTTAGTGAAGGAACACATTAAAGACGAGAGTCAGCAGTGACTGTAAATTATCTCAGTGGCCAAGAAAGCCCTGCTCCCCATTGCCCTTGCTCCATTTCTTCCTCATCTACACGTTCTTGTCTTCTCAAGCACCCATCCTTCCTTGTTCCAGTTATACCATGCTTTGTTGTAAATTGACATGACCTGCTGCTGACTAAAACTGGTTCCCAAAAATACCTCATTAGCTGTGGAGCTGGCATGGTGCAAGCATCAGGAGTGAGTGGTCAGTGCTGGGGCGGAAAGGAAGGGTGGGAAGGGCAGGGAGCAGTGTGTGCATCAGCTGTGGAGGCGTGTTGAGTCAGCTGCCTGGAGCTGCAGAACCATCCCTCGAAGATGAAAATTCTGTCTTGCAACCAATGACAGTGAAAACACTGATCAATAAGGTTCTATAAACTCTGGTTAACAGTGTTGCTACAATTACTAATGAAGGCAAAAACTGGAAGGTAATGCTCTTCAAGCCTGCCTTTGCTGCAGGTATACCACTGATAATAGAGTAATATGCAGTTGAAACTTAATTGGAACACTAAGGAAAGCTTGAGCTATTTATAGTATTTAATAATTTAATAGTAAGAAGTGCACTGATTGTAATAGTATTCATTTTTCTGTTTAATTTAATTATTACTTCTATTTCTTAATTAATAATGCAAGAGTGTATTTTTGTGTAGCACTTTTTTTGTGTAGTTCCCATTTTGCACCAGAATTTAATAAAGATCTTCCTGTTGTTTGTAAAAAATGAGTATATTCCTGCATACATACATTCTGAAAAATTGCTTGAATCTGTAATCTATGAGATCCCTGCAAGGCTCATAAAGAGGATCTTATCACTAAATGTTTATTCCAGGATGTGTAATAGCCCTCTAATTTTTACATTCTTATGTTTATAACACTCAGGCAAAAACAGGGAGTTTAATTTCTCCCACTACAGCTGGGATATCAAAGCACAGAGATGTTGAAGTCTGTATTCAAAAAGGTTATTTAGGATCATGGATCCCACTAGCTGACTTGCCTAGAGTGCTAAGAAAAGCTTTTGTGGAACAAGCACTGAACTTACATCTGCCAAATCCAAGAGGATCTTACTACTGGACTTTGCTGTCTCACAAAGATTGCAATAAAGAGTTCTTTTAAATCTGGGTTTAGACTACTTTGTTGATTGGGAAGAAAGATTTTCATGTAAGGGAGTTTTGAATGTAGGTCACAGGAGGGCAGAAAGGATATAAAATAGCTGCTGATGCACATGATGGCTTTTATGGGCAAGGAAAATGAAAGCTGTAATGTTTTGGAAAATAAATATTATCCATGACATGAAAAACAAGCTTAAATTACGGAATACTGGGTTATACTGAAGCCCTAAGGGATTGAAGTCAGTAAAGAATAGTCATTCCACTGGAAAAATAAAGGAGGTACTCCATAGATTAACTTAGCATTGCTCTAGAACAAGTTGTTGTTACTTAGAAAGCCAGTGTGCTGACAGCCTGTGCACCGATTCAGAATGTATAGCATAGAAAAAATTATAAAATAATCCATTTTAAGGTTATGTCCAAAAAGTGACAAAACAAGATGCTGTTATATTTGTGTTGTGGACCTGCTTTGGTGTGTTGATGGTAAAATACTTCTCAGTGTTTAAGATCATTTATGAATATAATCATGGCTCTAAATTTTGTGCCTCTATTTTATATGAAGTCAGTTTGGTTGAGATATCTATAGTGGACCTGCATGCAATTTTTATGGCTAAGAAAGCAAATTTTAAGTTGAAGTGCATAAAATGAGGAACGAACATTTTCCAAAGGAATTTGCGCTGACATGAAAGAAATTCTTGGTTCGACCTCTAATCTCCTATTCTTGATGTAGGAGACCAGCCTAAAGGAAGAAAAAAAGGTGAATTCCCAACAGGTGGCATAGACAGAACATGCTTTATTCTGACATGCCTTGTTCTGGGAGTTTTAGGTATTATTGGTAACAGAACAGGACTTTAGGTCTGTGCATGACCTTCCCCGAATGTTCCTGGCATGCAGATCCTCACGTGGATATGCTGCCATTGCTCCTAGAATGGTCTGAAGTTGGCCTCAGGGTCCATCTCAGGATGCTCGGAAATGCTGTCCATTGGCAGCCTACAGAAGTCGTCAGGCTTTGCACAAACCAGCTCCGTGCCCAGCAAGGTACAAAGAAGTGAAGAACACCACACTTAAAGCCTGTAGGAAGCCACTTTCAGACTGATGTGTAGGTGGCTGCTCTGTGGATCTTCAAGGTCCTCTAAATCTTTTGTTATTATTGTTATCTAAGTGTAAGGGCTATTATAGATGGACAAAATAGTCTTACTAGTCTTACTTTCCAGAATATAGTTTCACTCTAAACTGTGTATATTTTCATAATGTAGTATTTAACTTTTAATTTTGTTTTAATTTTTATTATGACATTTTATTAATAAAACTGATGTTATGCAAGGCATTGTATATAGAAAAATGAGTATTCAAGTGTTGTTGTTTTACCAATTCTGTGAGTAGTGTATTTTCTGTTCACAATATTTTCTTCTACAGTCTATATAAATGTTCTATTTATATGTGCTATAATAATAAATTATTCTTTTCAGGATGTTCAGAGTATTTGATTTAATATCTGGAAACTAGTTTTAAATGCCAGAATTGAAGACAGATATTATTGGGTATTACTGAAACAACAAAAATATTAAATACATGAAAATTTTCAGAAAGCAGCAATATGTTTTAAAAAAGGAAAAACATGTTGGACTTATGCAGTGGGTTTTTTATTCTTGTATTGTCCAGGTTAATACTGTTCCAGTGATTTTACAAATAACGATCTGTTTCCACTGCATTTCATCTTTCTTCCTTTCCCTGAGCAGTATTCCTGATAGGATTCACACAAGTAAACACTGACACATTTGAAAAAGAAACAGAGGGTAAATTTTTCTGGGATGTATTTCCATAATCCCCTTTTTTAACGTCTTGCTGTCCCTTGAGAAGGGGAGATCTTGCTCCTCCTGTGCTCACGGGGCCTCATTGCGAACACAGTTGGCTCCCACAGAGTCCTTTCTCCTTCTCTCCTTGCTCTAATACTCGTCACCCCCTCCCCAAGCCAACTGAGCTCACTGCTCAGGCAGAGAATGTTCTCTTCTCCTGTGCTTGTGTGCTGTGTTACTGAGCTGAATAAGTCACACAGAGGTCCCCGGTGCTACCTACGTGGTGGGAGCAGGTGCTAGGGGACAGAGAGGAGGGGAAACACAAGGAGTGTTTTCCCTTTTCCATGGTGAGGAGTGGTTTCATCAGCTCACCCTGCTTAATGTAACTTCAAGTTCATTTGGTGAAAAAGGAAAGGGTTTTTTGCTGGGTCAATTACTGTGAAGACAATAGGGAAACCCCTAGAGGGACTGTAACCTCTGAGTGGCTCCCAGCAGAATAATGACCATGATTAAACCATCACAAAGGTATTGTGTTGATATAGCATTTAATATGGTACTGAATTGGCCAATAAGAAGTTTCAGAAATGGTTTGATCAGCTTTATCCTGAAATGATTCAGCTGGAGATACTCTAATGAAGAATTGTTTACAAGTAGCAATGCCCTTTTTTCCTTTTTTTTTTTTTAATGAGGCTGTCCCATATTTCCTGACAGAAGTGATTTTTAGCTATCTGAGATTCTGTCAATGTACACATTAACAGCATCAGCTCTTCACAGCAGCCTAACAAAGTTCTGAAGACTAAACAAGCCTTCTTCCAACAGTCTCATTATCTACTGAGGGTACGGTTCAAAGCGCAGTGGGCACACCTACCAGGTTGTATCCCTAGTCCCTGGATAATGCTGAGCTAATTACATAGCTGGTGTTCAGAGCAACTGGGAAATTGAAATTGGAAGAAAGCAGAGATATTTTTCAGTGTCTTTAGCTTCCATTCCACATAGAATGACATGGCTTGTTCCTTCCACCTCATGTACTAGGAACTGCAGTTCCTTCATCTCCTCCCAAACTAGCCTCTCATCACTGCCCAGGATGAAGGTGTTCATAACTTCAGGCAGTGATGAACGTCAGGTATACATCAGTAAAGGCATGAAAACAAGCTAAAGCAGAGCCAAAGTTCTGCTTCATTCAGCCTGGAAAAGAGGTTTCCCAGTGACCTAATTGCAGCCTCCTAGTACCTGAAGGGAACTTACGCGAGAGATGGAGAGGGACTACTCACAAAAGCGTGTAGTGACAGGACAAGGAGGAATGGTTTCAAACTGAAAGACAGTAGGTCTATATTAGATACGAGAAAAAAAATTCTTTCCTCTAAGGGTGATGAGACATGGGAACATATTGCCCAGAAAAACTGAGGAGGCCCCATCTTTGGAAGTGTTTCAGCCCAGGTTGGATGGAGCTCTGAGCAATCTGGTCTGGTGAAAGGTGTCCCTGCCTATGGCAGGGTGGTTGGAATTAGATGATCTTTTAGGTCCCTTCCAACACAAACCTATTCTATTCTATTCTATTCTATTCTATTCTATTCTATTCTATTCTATTCTATTCTATTCTATTCCCTCCTAGGGATGTGGTAGATCACCCATCCCCGTCAATGTTTAGGAGGCATTTGAACAATGCCCTTAATGATATTCTCTAAGTTCTGGTCAGCCCTGAAGTGGTCAGGCAGTTGGACTGGATGATCATTGTAACTCCGTTCCAGCTGAAGTAGAAAACAAATGAAACTAAGCACCAGTTTAGAACAGCTGATCATCTGAGTCTCATCTGTCTGTCTGGGCCCTTGCACAATGGGCTGTGTAAAGGTGACCTGCTCTGGTCAGCCCTTTCCGGCTAGCTTCCCTGCCAACTGCACAGAAGGCACAAGAAGGGGCTAGGTTTATAAATAAATCTTTCATCCAGATCCAAAAAGATTATTTTGCATTAATGAAATACTGTTGAAGAATGAGCAGTTTTCTCTTTTAAATGAAAGTAACAAGTAACAGTTATTTAAAAGGATATTAAAGCTAACAAGAAGTACATGTTTCAAGAGACTGTAAGCAATGTCACTTGTGGCTGTCAGACACCTTAAATATCTGTGATTAGGCTTGAATGGGAAGAATGACAAGTGTGGCTTTTTAAAAGAAAAAAGTCAGTAGTTTTTCTTTTCAGTACTGAAAAGATAGGATCCAGTACTTTGGCATTGAAAAAGAGCTATTTTTCTGTGTGCCTGGTTGAAAGAAAGAATGAATGAAGAGAGAATGACAAGTCCAAACCCCAGATCCTTCTGTTAGCTTACTCAGGTGGAAAAAAGAACAGTTATTATGAAGAAGAGGTAAGTTACAAGTGTATCAGATTGCAAATAACACAAAAGATTATTCTCTAATGAGATAGCAAAGCCAACTTACCAACATTTTCTGGAAACATTATGTTTTAATTTTATGTGGCAGATGCTTCCAGAGAATATCAAAACCACTTTTTGTTACTTCTTCAGTGGCTATAAAAGCAGCATCTAATCACAGAGAGATTGAGCTAACCATGTTAAAAAAACAAGCCCCAGTTCCTTGAGCTGTGTTTAGTTTTAGATCGTACTATTTGCATGAGGCAAATATGAAGAAGTTTTGCTTAACGTAGAATAATTCTTAATTTTGTTAGTGCTTCCCTACTTTATTCAAGCTAGGATGTACTCTCCAAAGTAGCATAGGCTTAAACTAGTTCTGATCACAGCCTGGATGTTGGGATAGTCTCTGGTTTGCTGCATAAGCAAACACCTGTTCAGAGTCAGTAGGCACGTACAGATTTCTTGTAGGTTCCTTTTGTAACCTGTCTATACTGGCCAGGCCAAATGCAAGGCAGCATCAGAAGCCATAGTTATTTGTTGTAATTGTAGTCTTGAGTGAGGAGATGGAGGTGGCAGAAGCTGAAAGATGAGGAAGTGGTCAGGAGAGAATGAGGCACGTAGTGATGTGGCCCTGCAAAACTCTCATTGATGCAAATGCGTCACAGGACTCTTAGTAACCACAGTCTGCCCTTGGGCTCTCCAGCTGTCCCCCAGCCAGGTGGTCTGTCCAGCCTTTCCTTAGGCACAGCTCTGTATTTGTTACCACTGTAAGGACAGCAGTGTGCCCTTGTGGCCCAGAAGGCCAAAGGAATCCTGGAGTGCATGAGGAAGAGGATTGCCAGCAGGTCGAGGGAGATAATCCTGCCCTTCTTCTCAGCTCTGGTGAGGCTGCATCTGCAGTACTGTGTCCAGTCCTGGACTCCTCAGCAAAAGAGACACATGGAGCTCCTGGAGCAGGTCCAGTGGAGGGCTACAAAGATGATTAAGGGACTGGAGCATCTCTCTTATAAGGAAAGGCTGAGGGAGCTGGGCCTGTTCAGCCTTGAGAAGAGATGACTGAGAGGTGATCGCGTCAATGTCTATCAGTTTCTGAAGGGAGGGTGCCAAGAGGATGGAGCCAGGCTGTTCTCAGTGGTGCCCAGCAACAGGACAAGAGGCAATGGGCAGAAAGTGCTCCACAGGAAATTCCACCTGAAGATGAGGAACAACTTTACTGTGTGAGTGACCCCACACTGGAACAGGTTGCTCAGAGGGGTTGTGGAGTCTCCCTCACTGGAGACATTCAAGATACCTATTTCAGAGGGAAAACAGGTGTTCTCTGCAAGAAATTCCAGGCAGATGAGGAAAAGATATTGAAGACAGGTAAATAATACTTTATTCTTCTTTAACCATTTGGTAGCATAGAATATCAGAAACTCTTTAGAATTTCCATGGTCACAGGCACCATGAGGCCACAGATGAAAAAAACTCCTTTCCAATCAAATTTTGAAACAACATTTTCTCAGCTGAAAATGGAGCTAAAGAGCTCATGGTAAAACACAAAACATTTGGTCTACATAAATGTATATTTTAACATGGGTGCAACCTGGAAAACTGTATGTCTCAAAGAGGTGATGTATATATGAAAGATGATGGATTACATTACTGCAAATACTTGTTGATTCTGCAGAAACAATCTTCTGTATTTTTCATGTGTTAGCAGCCTAAGCATTGCAAGAATTTTTTTCTAAAATTATTAAAATTATTAAATTTCTTGGTTTGCGTGCTGTCTTATACCTGACAGTCTGCCAGAGGCACCTCTGCATAAATTTCACCAGGTTTTATCTCAATTTTTACCCTTCTATGCAAAAAAATTTCCATTTATTCAAGCTAGAGAAACTATGGTTTTTCTTTTAACAGTTTTCTTTTTAACAGTTACCACCACTATTTTCATCCTAATAGAGCAAACTTGGCTAATATTAATTATAAAGATGATGGTTTTTGTAAGCCTCGTGTCTGTGCTAACCTTAGCACAGCACAACTGTATATAAAATTAAAAGGTGCAATATAGTAATTATGATGAGGAAAAGGAACAAGATATATAAAACTAAAAGGTTACCTGGGCCTTTTTTTGCTAGTATTTACTATGTGATAAATATTTATCCTAAATATTTCATTTGACTTACATGTGAAAAGATAGATTTACAAGGAAGTACACAAGCTACTCAAATGTGCTTTAAAAATTTAGTAGCAGTGGGGCTAATTTCTATAGGAAGCTTGTAAGAAAATGAAAGATTATTTGTTTTAAAGTTGCTGCATAAATGTTATCTGTTATTTGGCATCAAATCTCTGAGATACTTTATAAATTTCTAATGTCTTCTTCAAAGAGTTACTGTCTTCTAGTAGCCTAGATCAAAGAGTCTACATTTGACTGTAAAATTGGGGAGCGGCAATCACAAAAACTCACATGTGTATCCTTTCCTTTGCTGTAAAATACTCTAGCAATGTTCTATTATGTTCTTTTGCTGACAAACGGAATCTCATTTGGAAGATAATTTGCTTCAAAAGAGAAAAATCGATCCATTACCTAAAATAGACCACATTTTTAGATCCAGTCCTCCTCCTCCTTTTAATTTTAGTGTTTATTATTAGTACTAGTGGTTTTAAATAAGTTGGTTTTGTGGCAGAACTCCACATACATGTGACTTCTGCCAAAAATAGCTCCTGGCAAAAAATTGCAAAAATGGAGATCAGCCAAATCTAGAGTGAAAATATCTTCTGTGTACAGACACTAAGAGAGGAAAGTGAGTCAGTCTGGAGAGGGAAATGTAGGGAGAAAGGAAGGCAGCTCTGCAAAAAGATGATATTGCAGTGTCTAGAAACCCTTTTCTAGCACATCTGCAGCAGTGACTCTGTAGAGGAGAGCGAGCAGTAACCATAATTTATGTCCTCTCTATTTATCTCCTAACCCTGACTCTAGAAATAGATTGTGCTTGCTCTGACATATACCCACCAGCTGACATCTCACCGAGGTAGTCACAGCAGACCACCATTCCAGCAAAAATAGCAGAAGGATACTCCTTACTTATCACAGACAAAATTCCTCAGTTGTTACTTACACTTGCTTGCTCTCTGGTTCTCTGTGTTTGAATTAGTATTCTAGTTTAGGAGCTACAGGTATGTGCAATTATTGATGGATCTGTGGTGAGGGTGTGAATACTTTTTAACTATTTACCTTCTTAAATTTTGGTGATCGGCCTTTTCAGATACTGTGTTAAGCAAAGTAATCAATTAGTCAGAATTAATGTAGTGAGATCATGAAGCAGTTCAGCTGTGCATGAAGGATTGGTAATAGTGGGATATTAGTACATGTATATTGAATTCAGCATTCCAGGCTGTAGAAAAAAAATATAAACTATTGGTTTCCTCATTGAATCCCAAACTCTTTGCTTTTTCTGCAAACTATCAGTCATTGTCAAGCTCTGAAGGCAAATGAATGAGCTGGCTTCCTTCAGGCTGTAGCAGGAGAGAATGACAGCTCTTTCCAACAACTGTCCCTCGTAGTCTTAGAGTACGATATCACTGATTAACAGCCCACATGCATTAGCTTCAGTTTAGTCATCTAAATTTTTCTGGGTCTTCATCATACATCTTTAACTTTACTCTTACTGCTTAATTTGTTATTAAAGCATTTGCTTCCAATATTGGTGTAAATATCATCATCTTGCTGAATAGTCGACTGATGTTAAGCTGACCTGTGGTCCTCTGACTGTGTGGGGCAGCAGAAAAGGGGTAGGAGCATGAATTAAGGCTGGGAAAACCATAGAAAGGCTTGCAAAGGTGAAGAAGATATGAAAGGGATGTGATAAAAATCGATTACCTTTCTTTTCTAGAAAATCCACAGAGTGGATGGGAAACAGGACCAGGATAGTGACAGACATGTCTGAGCACTGGCACTTCCCTTAGCATCCTGTGCAGTGAATTCTGTGAAGAAGCAGGGAGTTGGTCAATGCTACCCGTTTTACCTGGTCTGTCATTGCTACAGGGAAAGGAGCAGCAGGGGAGAAGGTGAGCTTTACCGAGTGTGTGTATGTTACCTCTGCTTTACAAAAAACAAGTTACAGCACCAAAGTCACAGAGATCCCTGGAAGATCTATGTCTCCACCTATGGATAGCCAGGTGATAAGTAACTGTGTAACTGTATAGCTGTGTGGTCTTTGACACTCTGGTACTTGATGTCTCTGCATGTGCTAGGGAAAGTGCAGCTATAGACCTGCACAGACTAATTTAACACCTCTAGAAGGTGAATATTCTACTCTAGGAAATTCTACACTAGGAACGTGCTGATCCACTTTGGGAGGTGCTTAAGCACAGATCAGGAACTGGGCATCAGACTCCTTTTAGCAACTGAGACTACCGTGGCCTTTTTGCTTGGTTGTTTGTTTAGAATCTACTTTTTAAAGGTAATTGAGAGATTTTTCTGCCTTAAATCATGTGGGATCTGATTCGAAACCCAGCCAGGTTACAGAGGTTATGGTGGGATGCAGTGATTTGTTCCCTTCCAATCTCACCCCAGGATGGCGATAAACACCTCCAGCTCCCGTTAAATCCGACACAACCACAGTGGCAGTTGAGATCACTCAGTAGAGAATTGTCCCTCTTAAAGTAGGCATCTGGTAAGTTGTAACACAATGTTCATATATAAAATGGCAATATGACCTTTTGAAATAATGTCTTCTTCCCTGAAGTGGCTGTAGTCCTTGTGGCACTATTTGACAGTCTAGTAGTAAAAATTCTTATTAATTTGCCTGTGAAAGAAAGGTTTACAGGAAGAGTTTTAATGCACTTTGCCACAGGAACATTTACTGGCTGTGTACCTTCATGAGTTACATATGTTGAATATAGTATTTATGATGAGGATAAGAAACAAGATATATTAATAAGTAACTGAAAATTACTTACGCTGCCTTTTTGCAATTTATCTCTGGCATAAATCTGGAACGAGATCTGTGGAAATTTCAACATGAAAACCTGAAATATAAGATTAATAACTGGTAATTTAGTACTGCTCTTGAATTGTAAGTTGAAATTTTGTATCTTTAAATATAATTGATTTCATTCGAATTCTATATGAAAAAATGATGAATGTGCCACAGGACATTATTAAGAAAAAATAAATGGATTAACACATTCTGCAGTTCTTGCCACACGATGTTAGTTTTGCTGTAAAAACTTTGGATGTAGGGGGATTCTAATTAAGGGATAAAGTTTAGATTTCCCTTTAAAAAGAAATATTCACAATATACTTTTAATTAATTTTAAATTATTTTTTAAATTTGAATTAAATAACCAGTGTAATATTTGAAATAAAGTAAAATTTAATATTAATAATTATTATAACAAAAAAAAAAAGACAACAAAAAGAGAGACAGGAATAAAACTCAAGGAATAAAAGTGATGCACAATACAATTGCTCACCACTTGGTGACTGATGCCCAACCCAGCCCTAAGCATTCATTAGACCCTCCAGCCCAGCTCCCCCCAGTTTATATCCTGGGCATGGTGTGGAATATCCCTTTGGCCAGTTTGGTCCAGCCATCCTGGTTATGTCCTTCTTTTGCACCTCCTCTCAGGCAGAGCGTTGGAAACTGAAAAGTCCTTGAAAAAGCATGAGCACTGCTGAGAAACAGCTAAACATCAGCGTGTTATCAACATTCTCATGCTAAATCCAAAACACAGCACTGTATTAGGAAGAAAATCAACCTTATCCCTGTGGAAAGCAGGCCATCTGAACATGTCACAGACTTAATCAATACTCAGGAATAAAGAAAAAAAAAAAAATCACAGATTCATTCTGATTTTTCAAGGATTTACTCCTGTGTTTTTCTTTGGGCTAAAATCAAAGAATCACAAAAAATGGCTGTACTGAGTTCCATGCATTGCTGTATTAACTTGTACAGTTATTTTTACCCCTGAAAGTCAGCACCAATATCTTCTGCATCTTTTATTATGTAATTTTTTTTGTTCTCTTCGGCAATGGACTCAAAAAGAATGTTATTTGGGATAAGCCTGTATGACACATAAGGTTATGCCATCACTTGCTCAGAGTGCTGAATGATAATATGCACCTAAGTAAAGATGAGTCAACAGTTTAGAACAAGAAACATTCATGAATGTACATATTAAATAAAGTGTCTATAGGAGGGGAAAAAAGTGAGATTCTTTGTGCTCTCTCTTCTATATAGATTGCCTTTGCAAGGGAAAAAAAATATGCCTTCTTTTTGAACTCAGTAAATGCCCTCTGGGTCAGTTATCAAAAGGGAAGGGGACTTCTGTACAGCTATCTTACCAAAGGAATTATAGAGCTCTTCAAGGAGATGACATGCTTCTGGGGACCGTAACGCCCACATCAATAATATTAAATAGCATTTGCTATTAAAGGGAATCCTGTTACAAATGAATCTCTGGTCTAAAACTCAGATTCCATCTAATCTTTTAGTTGGCTTCATTCCTTTGAGACAGTCTTGAATAGAAGCATTAGGTTTACTCAGGCTGTATAGCATTTCTTTAATGCCAGCAACCACAAAGAGGTTTTTGCTCAAGGTCTTAGAAAAGGATCTGGAATTTCAGATATTCTTTTGGAACTTTTTCAAATCTGTTGTTTTCTAGTACTATGAAGCATTCTCTTTTTTCTCTACAAAAATAAAAAAAAAATTTCTGCAGCTGCACTTAGAGCCCCATTTTACACCTACTCTTTCCAATCACTAATAACCTGTAACTAAATGCCTGTCATGTCCTATCCTTCATCAAAATGGCAGTTTTATGCAGGGATGTGTGCACTCTCACAGACAGAGTCACCAAAAAGGAATGTTGGAACTGATGTAAAGTGATCATCTGATCCTCCACCCACATGCTTATTGATATGTATAATATGTGTGTTTTCATGTGCACTCTATTGGTCTATGTTATCCATGTGCAAGAATAAGTAGTCAGCCATTTGGCACCTAATTAGTAAACAATTATATTCTGCTCAGAGTTCTTTTTCTTCAGGAATCTTACCTGCTGGGATATAAACTGTCTGACAGATATGAAATAAAAAGCCAGCCAAGTATTCAAGAAACCTGTCAGTTAAATAAGAGAAAACATCAGCTCTTGAACATTTCCTCCTTACGTTGTGTTTCTCTTTATAACCGAAATTGCTTTTCTGAGAATGCCTAAAGCAATTTCTGTGCTTTGTGTTGGTGAGGAATAACACCTCTGATAAGGAATAGTGTGGGCTTGTTTCCTGATTAGATATTAAAAGGAATCCCATTGTGCATTCTTGTCTCTGCATAGTTCATTCTCCAAAGTCATTAAAAAGCAGGAGACACTTCAGTTCTCCCAGCTGATCATCACAATGAAACTGTGAGATGAAAAGTGATCTGAATTATACTTTTCAATTTAAAGCTGAATACATATTTCCAGTCATTCCAGTGACGAGATTTTTAGTCAAGTCACTACCAGGAGAATTGTTTGGGGAAAGAAACTCCAAAACCAGAATAGGCTCTAGAGTCCGTCTTCAGAGACAATTGTACTCCCTGTTTCATAAAAGTTTTCACATTGTGATCTGCGGAATGTTGCAAACAATCCTCGGAGAGGAGCGTTCTCCTGTGTAGCTGCCAGGTAAAAACACCTCGTAGTTTCTGTGAAACTCTGCCCATGTGTGCAGTTGTTATTGTTGTCACAGGAAAGTTGTGTGACTGAGGCTGAGGGATGTAAACAATGCAGACAAAGATAAATCACGGGTAAAGTGTCTCTATGCAGTTCTCAGTGGGAGGAAGGAAGGACTCAGAGACATTTCTATGCTACCATAAGATTTAAAAGTCCTATTTCAGGATACAACTTAAAAAAATATATATATTAAAGGACTGTCTATTAAAAATCTCCTCAAACAAGCTGCAGGCAAAGAGCAGGCAGGAAGTGTGGAATGTAAAGAAAAACAATCCCCGAGGGAAATTTCTCACATAAATCACCAGCACACATATTTGCCTTGTCTCCCGCTTAACAGGATGGGTAGCCGAACCCATACACTTTTCCTCTCCTCTGAAAAGACGAATTTTCTTGCCATCTCTTCCCCAGGCGCTGGGAGCAGCGGCGGTCCCGCGGGGCGGGGGAGGCACTCTCCAGGGTCCTGGACTGAAGGCTCCTGCCGCGCTGCTGGCTGGGTCAGGATCCTGGAAGACGATCATTGCTCTAACTTCTAAGTAGAGGATAGCAGAAAGTAAGAGGCTTTCACCCTCAGTCCTCAACACCGTTTCTGCTTTTCTCTTTAGTATGCAGAATTAGTAATTTAGGGGAGCATATGGCTCATTTCTAATCAGTTGTACATTAGCACTTGGGAACGGGTTCACTCCCCACAAAAAAATGCTTTATGAGATATGAATTGCACAGAAGGAAAACTAGTCAGAGGGACTGAAACAAATGAGAACAGACAAAGCAGCGGATCTGCTCTGCAAATGTGTGAAATGGGAGCTCAAACTACAATTGGACAATTTAACAAAGAAAAGAAGGTCACCCTCTCTGATTGAGGAAGTGAGCAGAGATTTGGCGTAATGTACTAATGTTCACCCCTGCACACCATATGGGAGACTTTCACTGCATTTCTTTACTCAACAAAATAATATAACTAGAAGAACTAATACTTGGCATATCCCAAGGCAGATGAGCTCTTTCTCACGTGACTGGTGGATGTAAAATTGAGTTGCAGAGAAATCATTGGCTTCTTCTCTGAAAATGAGCTGAAACCTGCAGCAGAAAAGAGTTGGACCTATTTAAGAAAATAGCTACCAAAATGATACCAGGAAAGAAAGTGAGTGGATGAGATGCTCTCTTTCTTTTGCAGTTTGGTTGTGTGTCATGTTTGTTCCCAAAGGCAATATCTTTTCTCATCTTCTGAATAAAAATCCTGTGTCCGGTATACTGTGCCCCATCTCCTCTTCTGCTGATCTCTGCTGCCATCAACTTTACTGAAGCTGTTCTTTGTTTTCATGGTAAGGAATATTTTAAAAGTATGAATGTTACAGGTTGGTGGAAAGTAGAAGGTGAAACTGTGTTTTGGGGTGAATATTTACATATATAACTCTACCTTTTTTGACCTTACTACCTTTATTGGGTATACAAGGTGAATTCTTCAGCTTCTTCTAGGCTAGTGTTTGTGACAACAATGGTAGAAAGACAAAATTAAGTGCCTGAAAGCCCTTTCTAGCATTGGAAATACAAAAAAAAAAAAAATGCTATTCCAAGGAACTTTGAACTTGGAATCTAGTTTTTCCAAAAACATTATCCACTCTTCTCTCCCACCAGTGGTTCTTTGAGGAATATGAGTTCCCAGTGCATCCATATGATCAAGAAGGTCAATGCCAGCTTGGCCTGTATTAGCAACAGCGTGGCCAGAAGGACCAGGACAGTGATTGACCCCCTGTACTCGGCACTGGTGAGGTAAGGTCTTTTGTACACTGTAAAATCTGTAGATAAATACAGATGCGCCTCTTTATGCTGCTCATTTTCTAGTAGCTCCCTTGGTCCTAGTCTTTTACCACAAAAATCTCTTAGCTTTTGGCCCTCATTCTCATGGTCTCCTCTCAACACAATATCTAGGTTGCCTAACACAAATTACATTCCATGCCCTGCATTAGGAAGTTTGGAGTGAATTCCTTTCTGGCAATACAGTGCCTGGCAATGGGCCTGCAGAGCACTTGCCACGGACGTGGGGCACTCCAGAATGCTTTCCAAATGCGCAGCTGAACGGGGCCACTCCACACCAACAGTGAGGAAAACCTGGATGGAGGAGCCATGTCTTGATCAGGCAATGCTGATTCTTCATTTTTTCACTATGATTCTTGCAAATGAGGCAAACCCCGCATAAATTAATTGTTCTTTCTGCATATAACGTGCTGATTACTCTCTGCACAAAGCATGCTCTTTAACCAGGTAGTTGACTTAAATCTTGCATGGATGTATGCCAGGTAGGGAAAAAGTGGGATCAAACCAGTACTTCTGTGACACACAAGCACTTCCTCCAAAGGCCAGCAGTACACAGCAAGAGTAAGGATGCCACTCACCTGGTTATGAGTGCTGCACTGTTTTTGTTCGGCCCTATTGCGCCCACCTGGGAAAGCAACTTCTTGTTTTGCATTCAGTCAGCACCTGCTCCACTTTGTGTGCTGCCAATGGGCCCTGTGTGCTTGGCAACGGTGTAGGGAGGAGGATATGGGAGGGGACTGCAGGTCACACACAGATAAATGAACCTCCGTGCTTAAGAAATGGAACAGACGAGGCAGTCTACCAGGGAAACTCAAAATTAAACACGGACTACTGTGGGCTTAAGTATAACCGTGTAATGAATTCCTCTGGTCTCCCAAGCCTTCATGACCACGAACAAAATGAGGTTCTAGATGGAGACTGGGAAGACTTTTTCAGCTCACCAGAGATTCCATTATGAATAAGTGCATTGGGCAAGATTTAACCCAGCTGACCTGAGTAAACTGCTCACCTCACCTAGCAGCACGGACAACAGTTCAAATGCTCCGTTATTGTCACAACTTGCTTGCAAGTTCAAATGGCCCCCCAAGTAAATAAAACTGCAAATGACAAGGAGAGGAAATTATTTACCTTTACTCTCTCTCTCTTTTTCTTTTTTCTTTTTTTTTTTTTCTTTTTTCTTTTTAATTTTAATTTATTTCAGGAGCCATTATACATCAAAATCTGATGGTTTCTTATTTCATTACTTCTGATATGCTAGGCAATGTTTCCATACTATCTGATGAAAGATTCTATAGAGGACTTCTTTTCAAAAGGACTCTTCAATCCTAAGAACATTGTAAAGTTAACATTCAGAAAATTTTAGAAATGGAAATGAAGACTGTGTCTGCAGTGCGGGCTGGGACCCTGTATTTTCACTGTCATCCTTATAGACTGAAGAATGGAAACACTGAGAAATATCTACACTGGATCCTTCTTATAACATCATACATTCTGTTATGATCAGACTGGTAGAAGAAAGAATATAAAAAGGGGAACCTCACACATCTCTTTTTTTCCCTTACTCTTCAGGACATTAGCTTAAATATTGCTTCCTATGAAATATGAGTTAAACATAACTTGTAATGATACATTTTCTAGGATTAAGAATTTTTTCTTCTAGATTTTGTTGATCTGGAACTCATTCATGATTTTGCGGTTCATATGAAATGCAGCCATTCATGTGTATGTATACATATGTAAAATTTCCCTTAAAATAAAATAAACATATCTGTAAAAAAACCCTACAGCATAACTAAGTTATTTGCCAAGATAAACATGCCCTACAGTGCAAAGGTGTGACAGTGGTGACACTACAGGTCAGAGTATGTAAAGTAATGCTCATTATTCTGAAATTTTTCCCCAAAGACTATGACCTTCAGTGAAAATAAACAACATTTTGAAAGCAAAGGTAATGCAATTATTCATAGGCTGTTTTGGATTAGTTGGCAGAAAAGCAAATATTTCAGTTTCAGCTTGAAAATCAAGCCATTATTTAACTTTCAATGTGCAGTTCTCATAGTAAATTCATTTTTAATGGGATGGTGTACCTGGTTTGTACTTGGTAATTCAGCTATAAGAAATCTGAGCTGTGCCCCATAAATCAATCTGAATGGTACACGGTAAGACTGCAATAAATTTATGAGCTGCCTTAAAAAAAATAATAAAAAAAGAACAGAGCATGTATTAAGTATTTTGTGTCTTTTACAGATTGCAATTCAAATCTTTAACTCTAGAAATAAAGCTATGGGAGATTTTAAAATTGTAAAATCTCACTTGGGTCCCCTGGAATTCTTTGTATTTAGTTTTATTTCCCAGCCTGAAACTGATCTTTGGGACCCCTTCTGGATTTACTGGAAGATCTGGCTGTAAGTAACTTTCAGGCAGTATTGCAGAAGTAGCTGAAAGATAATGTACATTTGTGCTCCTGGGAAATCTTTGCTAGTGGAGAAGTGTGGCTATGTGTGTGACAGCTCTGTTTGCCTCTCGGGTCATTCCTTTCATAGCCGAGAGCAGGGCCCTGGAGTTTTATGACAACATCCCCTCTCAGAGGCCCTGGCTGAGCACACGGACCTGCACCTTCGCTGAGACACCAAACTGCCTTTGGTCACCCACAGCGTCTCTCCCAGGGAAACAGAGGGAATATTTTACTGGATTGATTCAACGACTAGTTCATGCAAAGCTGAAAATCTGACACAGCAAGCAGTAATAATGTCATTGTCCTCTTTCTACCTTGTCAGGGTTTGAGACAAATTTGGAGGAAAATATCCTCTGATAGAAGGCCGGTTACAACCGCCCCTCCCCCACCAGGTTTGGGAAAGAAATATTCCTCGGAGGAATGTGAAAAGCAAGGAAAAAACTATTTATTTAACAAACACACGGGAAAGGAATAATAATGCTAAATAATAAAATCTCTCACTTTGGAGAGAACCTGGTAAATTCAAAATCCTTTTGTGGGTGCGGCTCTCTCCTCTTCAGAGCTGGGTCGGCGTGGGGGTCCCCCCCCGGGTCTCGGTGGAAAGTTCTCCCAGATGATGCTTTGGTGTTGTTGCACAGTTCCAGAAGAAAAGAAGAAGAAGCCAAAGTCTCAGAAAAAAACCTCTCTGTCTCTCTCCGGAGAAAACAGAGCCGAAAGCTGGCTGAAAAGCAAGAAGGGTGCTTCCTCCACTCTTCTCACCACAGCCAAAAGACGCAGAGGAGTGGTGACCTTGGAGCACAGACTGCTTTGAAAAGTTGACTCAGTTTTTTTCCTCTCCCCCCTCTCAGGCTCAGTTTAAAGGCACAGAAAAGCACAGGGTTCATGTCTGGACATAGAGCCTGTTGATAGGGGATACACATCATAAAGTCACCCCAAGACATACCTACAGAAAGCCAAAAAACCCCCGATGTACTAATATTGAAATCCTGAAGGACTCACTAAAAAATGGACTTCTCAATTACATGATGCTTGATATGGTAAATCAGAGAACAATATGCTATGTTGTGCCGAACTTTTTCTCCTCTCCTCTTGCTTATGCGTACCTTCACTTAACTATCTCAGGTTCTGTTTTGGGTCATTTTAAAATGAAGTCTAATTTTCATTCAAGTGTAGTTGGTTCAAGCCATACTAAAATTATGTCATCCTTTACTATGTAAAGAGATAAAAATATGAAAATTAAGAATAAGAATTACCATGTTAGATATATGATAATTTAAATAAATGTTCATGTACATACAGTATATGATATCAGTGTCTACCAAAAAATCATTCTGAAAGGGAAAGAGAAAAAGTTGAAATTTTGTGGACTTTTCATAGAATCATAGAATTTTTAAGATTGAAAAAGACCTCTAAGACCATGGAGTCCAACTGCTCACCCAGCACTGACAAGTCCACTGTTAGACCAGGAGCCGAAGTGTCACATCTACATGTCTCTTAAATACCTCTGGCAATGATGATCCCACCGCTTCCCTGGACAGCCTGTTCCAGTGCTTAGCAACCCTCTAAGTGAAGAAATTTTTCCTAATCTCCAATCTAAACCTTCCCTGACATAACTTGAGGCCATTTCCTCTTGTCCTGTTGCTTGTTACTTGGGGGAAGAGACTGACCCCCACCTGGCTACAGACTCCTTTCAGGCAGAGAACAAGAAGATGCCCCCTGAGCCTCCTTTTCTCCAGGTTAAACAATCCCAGCTCCCTCAGCTGCTCCCTGTTAATCTCTTCCTACGTGATCCGGACCCTTTCCCAGCTCTGTTGCCCTTCTCTGGACACACTCCAACACCTCAATGTCTTTCTTGCAGTGAAAATAGAATAGAATAGAATAGAATAGAATAGAATAGAATAGAATAGAATAGAATAGAATAGAATAGAATGTTTCAAATGGGATGGACCTTCAATGATCGTCTAATCCAACTGCCACTCACAATCTTCAGATAACCTTTAAATAATGAGACTAACTATGGAACTTCACTCACAGCATCCAGAGTCTAAATGTAACATCCTGCAATCGTACCCCTGCGTGGAGCAGAGCAACAGGCTGTACTCATTTTGATTTGACTCTACTTCACCACAGTCATCTGATTTTGGGTCAGTTTAGAGAGTAATCATTGAGGGTTTGTGTCTTGCATTTGATAAAATTTTGATATAGCCTCACTGATATTTTAAAGTTCAGAATGACCTAGTTCCAAGAAATATATTTTTAATGGTGTGAAAAAAATAATGTCAAAGACAAATGAGAGTTCCTGTAAGTAGACTATATATTCCAGTTGAAAAACCAAGCCCTGCATGTTTCTTCTTAACCTTGCCATGAGACAGGTCTTAAGCAAGATGAATTAAAATAATTAAAAAAAATAAAATTTATCCAAATATTGACGGAGACTTGCTTTCTCAGCAGTCGTAGTGAGGCACTAGATGAGATCCAGGAGGCAGCCATCTGAAGAAGTACAAATCCTACTGTCACCTGTTTCCCACCATCGTTCTCTGCTTATACAGCTACAGACACAGTGATGGAAAGGTAAGGTGGTCCTCCTTTCGCTGAAGACAACCCTTTGCAGGGCTTTGCTTCTCCTCTAATGATACACCCAAGTGCCCTGTACAGAGCCTGTGAGAAAAGAGGGAGTTTGGCTGATAATTACCAGCCTTTACTCATATTCCTCCTTCCCCTGCTCTCTCTTCCGCCAATATTTCCTTACCTGCAAGCAAAGAAGAGATTTTCTGCAAGATCTGAGTAAAACACTCACCTTTGATTTATGTATCAAAGGGAGCACAGTCGCATCTGCAACACACATCTTTTCAGCCTCCACAGCTTCCTTATAAAACTGGCAGAAGCCTGTCTTTTACATGTCCTCCTAAGACTTTTGCTACCTTTGAAATGTAGGTAATGAGCTAAACCTCCTGAAGTTCTTCATGGTGGTCAAAATTGTAATCACTGTTAAAAAAAGTTGTCTTACAGAAGATATCACTATTTGCGTTTTATTTCTTCACATCTTTAGAAGAGAATTCTGACAATGTCCGCAGATTTCCTGTCCTATTCCTCTTGCTCCCAAGGAGTTTCTGTTAGTACGGAAACATTTTTATTGAAAGAAATCACTAAAACCTCTTACTTTCCTCAAATTTTTTTAAAACTAGCCAAAGGAATACATCTAAAAGAAAATAGCTTTCAACATCTTTCTAAGTTTGCTTTCCTCAGTAGCTTAGTGTTTTAATGCATGTTACTGGCTGCATATCTCCAGTTCTGAAAAAATGCCTTTGAAAGTAATCTGGATCTTGTCAAGAAACTGTTTTTCATGAAGTGTAGTCTTAATATAGCAATATAGATGTGGTCTGGCAGAATCAGCAGCAGAAGACATTTTCCAGGCTATGAAAATCTTCCTCTAAAAGTCACAGTAGAGCAGACCCCAAGCTGCTTGGGTTCTTCAACCTCATATCTCCTAATTCAGCAAGTTTGGATTTCTTTTAAACTGAACTATCAACAACTGAATTTCATGAGTTTTTTTAAGATTTAACATTTCTGCTTTTGGAGATAACTGCAACCTGCTAACAGCTCCATGCTTCTTTACAAATATTTCATGTCAATTTTATTTCTATTTTAATATACCTCTAACATTCAGTGTATTTTTATAATTTTAGGAATTCTCTAGATGTTTATGAATGTCCAGAAGTGATGGTAATACTGCAGTTTTGCCAAAGCAATGCACCTTAAGTACAGGTCTATCAGATAAACTGGGCAGCACTATCTTGGGTCTGCTTGAAAAGTAAGATAAGAAAGAAGAGAGTATGCAGTGCATCACAGAACATCTGCTACTGCAGCAACAAGTGTTTTGATGGAGCTGCCTAATCCTTCAGCTAAGGCAGACCTGTTCTTTTTAAATGGAAAAGCTGAAAAAAACAGATCTTGAGGTAATAGAAATGTAGATGTTCTAGTCTGGTTTTTCTTTCATCACAATATACATAGACATGGGATGTTATCACATACAGCTGACAGAAGCATTTCAAATGAAGAACAATAACTGTGTGCAAGATAAATTAAAATATTTTTCTTTGTGTAACTGTCATAGATACATCACACGATTATTTTTTGTATGTGTGAGGATTGATTGCTGGTGAATTTCACAAATTGAAACAATCTTAATTGCAGAATATTCCATCTCTTTTTTTGTTTTCAAAGGAAACATGAATGTAATTTTTTTAAAAATAACATTATGATTTCCAGGCACAATAAAAATAGAAAGAGAGAGGAAAAAAGGCCTCTCTTGTATTTTGCTGACATTAGCTAGGTTCTCTAAGTGCTTTACAAGGCTGAGCGAATTAAAACTCATCAGACCAATGTGTTAAGCTCATAATATTTTCACTCCTGTATCACAGCAAGGGAAATGATGGAAAAAAGCTACCAAGCAGGACACATGAAACCCAGAAGAACCAGTATCTGTTTCAACTTAATTGTGCATTTTGACAACTGTCCTGTGTTTTTCAGTCAGTTTCCTCAGTTGTGCAAAGAATAGACAAGTTTTCCTTGCAAAACTGGAAAATTCAGAGGGAAATGTTCAGGTTGCCACTCTCAGATGTTTTATAAATTGTATTGTCCCTTCACAAAAATACCAGACTTGTTCTGCCAAACATCTTTGCCCCCATTATTCTAGCATAATACAACATTCCTTTTGACACCTTTAAGAGCAGGCACAAGGTAGGAGGGCATGAGTTAGACGATGGCATAAAATTAACTGGAGAGTCAGACACAGATCATCAGCAGAAGGGATTAAAGATGGAAATATTTCATGTAAAACTGTTCTCTATTATGTATTAGATTTATTTGCAATAATTTATGTGCCACACAAGAAATACCTGCATCATTAATTATTGTCTTGGGGTGATTTTGTGATAATAGTGTATTCCCCTATTGTCTGCTTTATACCCAGAAATGGGTCCCGCAGCTTTAAGCTGGGTCCGAGGGAAGAGGCGGGGAAGCCAGGCGAATTCTTCAGCCTGCTTTATGTTCAAGGACTCACACGCTCCCCCGTGTTGCTCGGCTCTGCTCCCAGCGGGAAAGAGTTTCTTTTCCTGCTTCCAGCCAGCTTGTAAGCTGGCGCAAAAAGTTTTCCCATACTGGCATACTGAAATCCTAGGGTAACGTCTTCTTTTTCGGGATCTGTTCGGCCTAGCTGTGATCCGAGAACCAGATCATCGCGACCGGCGGGGAGGCTGTGCCGGTGCCACATCCCGGCCCGGACCTTGGGAGAGACAAGCTACAGACAGAACTCTAAAACCACCAGCTTCCTCCACATCGAGGAGGTTTAATATCTCAACAGTTATTCATTTTATCCCCGTGCCCTGCAGGCACTCTGCTTGTTAAAGAAATCGTTTTTTTCATTTTCATCCAAGAAATTCCTTTTGTATCGGTGGGGGAGGGAGTGCCAAAACCTGTCCTTAGAGGAGAGGTTCCTTCCAGAGTGTTTCCCCCTAAACTTGTCTCAAACTGAGACAATTATATTGACTCTAACTTCTGCTTTATACCCACCTCTGCAGGGGAGAGTAAAGTGCCTTACATGTCAAGGCTGCCATTTCAGCACCCTTGAGGAAAGGAGTTACTGCTGAGCCATGCAGTGACCACCAACACCGTCTGCCTGCAGGGAAGGGCTGTCTAGAACTTGCAGGGCTGGTCCCTTCACAGTTATATGGTAACATTGCCTGCTCACTCTAAAAATGATCAGAGCTCTTTCCTGTATGAAATTAGGACCTTTCCAAGAGGCAGGAGGAGAGTGAAGGGGTTAGAGCGGAGGAAAGAATATCTGACAAATCCATCCTCTAACCAGGTGCACTGCTGAGTTCCTGAAGACAACATATTATCTAGATTCATCGGATTTACATGAAAGACATTATCGGGAAGGATCTTTCCTTTTTTCCCTTTCATTGCTTTGAAGGTGATTAACAGTGCCTGTACTTTCATTGCTGCACCTGCAGGTAGTGAAGAGATGTATTCACAACAGCAAGCAATTTCACAGCATGAGCACTCAGAAACATTATTTATTACTACCGTTCCAGCTAAAAAGTCTGAGACTGCAAAATAGTAACACATACAAGATCTCATCACTCATCTGTAATTTGCATTTTTCATGGATACAAACCTGGTTGGCTAATTGGGAAGTCATTTGACTTGAGACTTAATATACTTTTACCTTATGATGGATTCAGCATGAAGAGAATATATTGTGTTTTTATTATTTAGAGCCAGGAGCAATTTTCAATTGTGTGTTTTCTAGTTTCAAACGAGAGAAAAGATTTATCTCTGAGAGTAACAGATTGGGCCGTCTAATTCAACATACTTCCAGCAGTTGCCACCAATGCAGTGGCTGTTACCGAGAGTGTGCCCTCTCCTGATGATTTTATCAAAGAATGCACAGTTATACAAAAACAGGCAGTGGTAGTAGAGCAGGGGAAATTCCTCTTTGTTCAAAGAGCGCAGGGGACGAGCATTTCAATGAAGGAAATCAAACCTCCCTCTGGATTTCTATGGTCAAGGTGAAGGAAAGAAGACTAAAACTCAAATGTGGAAAGATGGTTAATTTTAAAAACATGCCATAGGCAATCCACAACTACAGAGTGAATGTTATCCATCTTCCTGTGTGTCACTGTATACCAATAACCAGGATGGTCCTGGTAAAGGCCCAGCTAAAGGGACCAAGCTTGTTTGTGGTTTGTTAAGGATGAAGTGCAGAGAAAGGTCTTCCAGATGGACATAGACTGTCACAAGTCTAAAAAGCTGGAAAACACCAGCATCCCTCCCCTTGCTGTGATGCAGCTGTCAAGGAAAAGCACGATGTGCTTCTAAAAAGGAGTTATGCATGGGCACAAAAAGGACTGTCCTGTGGCTTTCCTGGACAGCTTTCTTCTTGGAAAGCTTACTTGGAAATCTAGTTTAGTCAAGATTAGTCTTGCTTGTTCTAAGGATATATATGATACTGAAAAGCCAAGGTAGCCTTCTGTGTCTAGATTATAAATATACCTGTAAACTTTTGTTAATGTTCCTTACTTATCGTGTACAGAAGAAAATAGTATTTGCTCCAATAGAAAATACATAATGAAAAAAAATTCTGTATTCATGCCGCTGTGTATCACATTTAAAATGACTAATAAAGCAGATATTTTAGGGTCAGGGACAAGGAGCACAACTTACAACTAGCTGCTGGCTGTATAAAACGTTGCATTCAAGGCATAGCCTGATAGAAAAACAGATTTCATGGAGGTGTGTTTACACCCACACCATGTTCCTTCGGTGTAGTTCCCCTTCTCAGGTATTACAGGAGCTCTTCACCCACTTTTGACATGACTCAGAAGAGCAAGTTCTGCTTTTCTTTAATGCTGCCCAGGAGTTCAATCTGTCCATAGACCAAATCTCACCAACGGTGGGTTTGGATGTGTCCCATACACCCAACAGAGTGGTTTGTGTGTACTCGAGCAGCGCAGCTGCGATAGGGAGGCACAACTTGAGCCAGTCGTTGTAGAAGTGTACTGACACCTTAAGGATTTCTGGCTCCATCATTTCATCACCTCGTTGTATAAAGTGGTAAAATAAACAATCTTTGAAATGGGATGAGGAAGGGGAAAAAAGGAGGAAGAGCATTCCTCGTAAGGCGGCACATCCCTGAACGCCCGAGTGGTTGAAGCGCGCTACAAACAAAAGCAGAGCGCCCTCGTGTGGCTCCTGGGACAGGTGGGACACGCTCAGGACGGGAATTCTGTGCTGTCGTGGGAATATTCGGCAGTTAGGGTCTTCTGTATGGGCAGAGATTTCCTCTTACTAATTCCATCACTTCTGAGGGAATTTGAAAAAGCTGTTCTGGTAAGCCTAAGGAAGCTTATTTTAAATGCACACACTCCAAAACGCTTTACTTCCTTCCAGTTTGGCAGTACTCCACTATGTTATTTTTCATGTCTGAGAGAATTTCCTTTAAAAAATGCAAGGACTATTAGTGTAGCTACTCTTGTTTTTTTTTTTTTTCTTCTTTCTGAATGCTACTAAACTTTACTTTATAAATTTGGTTAACTATATTGCAAATTTTCTGAAACACTCTTGTGTTTTCCTTCTGACATTTACTCTTTTTTTTTTCTCTCCACAAAAATGTATTTGACATATTTCATTTCACAACTGAGTTTGATCTGTGGACCTGGCAAAAAGAAGATCTTATGCAAAACTGATAATGTTGAATGTACTTTAAAAAACTTATATTGCCATATTCTCAGCTTAATAAAACCTCGATTTCATGAGTATGTGGTTTATTTATAGGATTAGGAAAAAAAAAAACAGATTTGCATAAAAATACAATGAAAGAAAGAGCCAAGATCAGTGAAGAACTGTGTTTCTGTATGTTTTCTCTTTACTTTCTGGACATCTGGTTTAAGTCTGTATGTTTTATATTAAGAAATAAATGTTAATTTGCTGTATTTACTAGTGATTTAACCTGATTCAACAGGTGAATTGTCATGTGTTTTTGCAGCTGCCACCATATTTCTGAATATCCAGACATTCAGCATTGGAATCCATTTCTTCAGCAGTTGGAACTGAAGTCCTAATACAATAAGAGAAATCAAACTACACAACTCTTTCTTTTTTTTCCCCACACATTCAAATGGACTCAAAATAATGGAAATTGGTCTTCTTTTATTACAAAATATCACAGAACAATCACTTCTACTAAATGAATCATTATCTGTACAATGACACAGGACAAATGGAACTATTTCATTAACTGGTTAGATTAAATATAAACTAATATTTATCTCAATGTTCGTCAAGAAGTGTGAGTCTTTTATCAGCACTTAAATACAGCATATCAGATGTTATTTTGTATGTTATTTTAGAAGATATTTTAGTGCAAGTCAATCACTTTCAGTGTTGACATCCTCAATCAATTAACATGTGAAATAGTCCTAAATATAATAATGCTTTCCCTCGGCCAGCAGATGAGAAAGGAAAAATGATGGGGAAAAAAATAGAACTATTCTCATCCTCCTATGAATTCCTGCTCAGAAATTGCAATAAAATTTACTGTTTTATCAAGGCTTACTGGAACTTATTTTCGAAGAGTCACCAGCAAGCCAAGCCATCAATTTTTCTGTGTCGTATGGAGACAACATGGGAGCTGAAAACTGCACTCAGCTATTTTGCTTTTTGGGAGAACATGGTGGAATTAAACAGTCATCATTTACCACACATTTTCTGTTGCTCACTGTATACTGTGTCATGCACTGCGTCTGCTCTGAGTTTTACAGATTCTATTTTTATTTCATTTTATTAATAGAAATGTGCATGTCCAGGACAGTAGGCACCAATGAACAGACATGTGCATACCTATGCACATGCAGGGAAAGAAATTGCTCTCAGCTAGCGTTGCCAGGTATGTACCTTTCCAATCATCACTATTATGTGTAAATATTTAGTAATGCAGTTGCTTGTAGTTTTGGGGTTTTTTTTTAATACTTCTGCAGTCTTAAAGTGAATACATTCACTTTTGCAAAACTAGCATTTTTTTTAAGTGAAACATTGGAAAAGATGAAACTGCAACATTTTCTGTGTGAAAGATTTAATATGTTAAAGGGATATGTTTTGATCAACAGAGGGCACTCTATGGTTTTCAAAGGAGCCTAATAGAAGCTTAAAAGGGTTCAGTAGGAGATGACTGAGTGTGGTTTTCAAAGAGCCTTTAGTACTGGTCAATCTATAATTTATTGGAAATGCTACTGATTTCCACAATAACATAGAGTACAGGAATGAAAGAGAACCCCATCATTTGATAAAGTCAGATACTAGGATTAAGGCTGTGATGTACACACATTTGAAGTTACATCTTCAAAATTGGAAATTATGTGCAAAAGTTGTAACATACTCTGAGGCAAAAGTATACTTATCCAGTAATGCAGTAATGACGTGTTTTATCCATGCTGTTTGTTTAAAAATGATGACTTTGAATATCATAAGTGTTGACAGGTCAGGCCCCACTGCTGCTCCATACAGGATATTTGTTCCAGTTCATAAATAGGTTAGTGTCCTGACACCAGCCTACCTTGTGCTATCGACTTTACTGATCACTTTTACTTCTGTTGTTCAGTTAATTTCAAATAAAATTATTGCATTTAGAATTAGACCCTGAAGGGGAATTTTGTTAGAGCAAACTGGATATTTTTAGCCTGTCTGCCTAGAATGCATGGAAATAAAGCAACAAAGATATAGAACAAAATGATTCACTGATACCATGTAAAACTTCAGAAATTACTTTAACTGAGATTTTCATACAGAAGTCAAACTATGAGAACTTGGTAGGAGTACTGCAGGCAGAGCTATCATACATTAAGGTAATATGCATGTATTTCTATAAAATAGACTCATTCTGCTTAAAACCCTAAAACTCAAATTGGGAAAACCTATACTACATGCCCACCCTGGAGAACACAGGAGTTAAGCACTGGCACAGCTTTAAGTAGGTGCAGGTTTCTCGTTAAAAAAACCTTCAAGCATGTGATCTGTGTGTAAAGGTGGGGCAGCACAGGCATCTCCAGCCAGAGAGAAGATGCTAAAAGCTAAAGCAGAAAGAAGTGCAGGAAGTGCTCGTGTTATCCGTTCCTCCTACAGTAACCCTGCTGAGAATTACTGTATAACCTGTGCCTGTAATTACAGACAGTAGGAGAGCCAGTGGAGAACTAGTCAAAGTTTAGAGGGCAAATTCTTACCTCTTCGGCGTGCCTGTGAGTGTGGAATGAACTGAGGGAAGCAGCCGGGAGTGTGTGTCAATCAGAGCCCAGCACTCACAAGGAACGAGGATTCCTTTATCGCAAACCTGGCGCGTAGAAGTTAAAAGCTGTTTTCCTTGCTTTAACACTTACATTTGCCAACAGCTGTTTCAACATTTATAAACACAATTCCCACTGGCTGCCAAATTACCATAAATTCATTTCTGCACATTTTTGAGTACTAGGCATAAAAGTAATTACGTCTGATTAAATCTATTTATGCTTTCACACCTTTCAAATGTATAGTAGATATGAATTGTTGCAATATATTATATCTAAACAAAAACTTCATTATGACTTCGAGTCAGGTTATCTTCAGAAGGTTACGAAGCAATAATTTATTAGATACAGTCAGGTCATGGTATTTCACAGTTTCATTCCAGCTAGAGTACACAGTGTCTGGTAAGTGACAGCACAACTCTGGGCAGCAGCATGCTCTAGAAGATTCAGGTGTTCTTTCTGTGTTCAGCTGCATTTGAGTGAACTCTTTCACCATTACAGATACCTAAAAAAATTCTGTCTATAGGAGAAGGAGACCTCCAGAGTGCTGCTACAAAATGCTGCTTCTGTATGGGGTGTGTTTTCTCCCCCCAGAAATTTAAGCTGTGGCTAGTGCTGCTGAGCACTTTTTCCTGCAGGAAAATGTGCATTTGACTCGTTCAAATATGAAGTATATGTGATGCTGGCAGGCACCGTGCTTGAGGGTGTGGAGCTACAGAGACCGAGTTTGTTTCTTCCCGCTGAGAACGAAGTGCCTTTCATCACATAATGTTTAACCTTCCACGTTCTGCCGCAGCCCTGGCTAACACTTCATTTTAAGTGTGCCAGCGTTATTAATTCATTTGGTATTCACTGTAATAACACTGATCATAATTAACTCATTCTGTAGCCTTGTGAGTGTTTTAAGTGCTCACGTGGAATTCCGCTGCAATTCAGCATTAATTAAGGTACCACCTAATTTTCGCAGAGAAGCAAGAGCGTGTGATCTGTCTCATGAGGTAACTCCCTTAACATCTCAGAGTGGTCCAAATATTTGGAGTGTATGGATCTTGTGAACATGTTGGATATATTCCCTCTCCGAGGAAAATTGTGCATACCATGTGGATAAATTATGAAAGAACAATATTATCTAACATGCAGTGCACACATGCCTATTCCGTATGCAGAGTATATTGCAGTGCATTTAACACTGACAAACACATTTCCACTTTATAAAATATGAAAAGAGCCAAGCTGCTTTTCAAGAACTTAAAAGAAAAGCTATAAAAGGGATACCTTAAATTTAAAAAATGCCCTCCTTTTAATTTTATAAAACTATAGCCCATATATACGTATTAATATACAGCAGCTGAAGCAATCATATCCTATGAAATGCCATGTATTAGTTTAACCAACCTGCTTACTGCAAAGATATTGTAAACGAAATAATCTCCTTTAGTTGAAAATAGGCATAAAATTGTTATGCTTTTTAAAATACGTTGTAAATCTGAAAATTAGTGCACTGTAAAGTGAAAATACATGCTCCATTTCATAGGAACTTAGTAAAGTACAGATATAGCAACATGATTTCAATGCATCCTTTAAACTAATATTTTCAGGGATGATTAACTTTGTTGGAGAAAATTATTCTAGGCAAAAACTGGGCAGGTAAGGGCTCAGCCTGCAAGCTGATTTTCTCTGCTACAATTTCTTGAAAATTCTTTCAAAATTACTCAATTTTGCTCATTTTCAAATCATGGAGAGGACAGATTTATGTAAAGTGTATCTATATCTTGTGGGGTCACACAAAACCAGATCATTATCAACAAAGTGTTTGTGATGTGTGTTTTATCTTGTTTGATATTCCTCAACTTGTGTGTCAATTTTTCATTTTGCTTTGCTAAACTCCACCTTGGTAATAAAAGGGAAGTTTGAAAACTGAAAGCAATATCATATGATTTAGACTTTTGCCTCATGTTTAAATCATATTCATTAAACTATCAGTCCACAAAGTCCTCTGAATGAATTTCTCTTGGTCTACGTGAAGGGATCAAGGGAACTAAAAATAAACAGAATTCAGCCAGTAAATGTCTCAAAACAGTATTGATTTCTTTTACAGTCCAAACCTGTATCGTGGAACACTCTCACCATTGGAAATCAATGGCAAAATTGTAATTGACTTCCACAGAGCCAGCATATCATCTATGAAATTTAAGATTGAGGCTGTGCTTTATTTTTTTAACCCACTGCACTGCAAACTGCAGCTAGAATAGTGGTCTACTGTTCTTTAAAAAGTAACTATGATTCTCATTAGTAAAAATGTGTTATATACTAAGTGGAAGAATAATCCAAATATTCTATACTACATTAATTAGTGAGACAGCAAATATGAGGTATTTAGACAGAGAATACTGAGGTTACAGGTTGTTTCTTAGAACTAACAGTATCTTAAATTTCAGTATGAAAGACACTTTATTTTTGAACACAGACATTTTGAGGAAATACGATCTTTCTGTAGAAAAAAACCATAATATTTGATTTATAACTTCTCAGGTTGTAGATCTATCACACTGCCTACTTTGTAGGGTGACATCCTGCTTCAGAGAGTGCAGCCAAAGGTGTTTAGGTGCCCGTTAGTGAATTTTTCAGAAAGATTAAGGGCAAGCCCTGAATGCAGCTCCCTAACCTGAACAAGTGTGCCTTTCACTCTAAGTTTTCTATTTCTAGAGTTTGGGGTCTTCATTTTCTAGAAGCACTACAATTCGTGCCTCATAATCTTGCTGGATTGTGTAGTCTGAATTTATTTAGGCAACAGCCCCTAAGAGGGAAATTCATTTTGAGAGCCTTGCTGTCGCAATAGACATTTTTTTACCTTGTCTAGTGATTGTCACCTCTTAATTACTCCCAGAGCAAGAGCTTTGAAAACCCATTTGACTGAGACAGTAGTACAGCTGTTTTATTTATCCTTGAATTTCTGTAGTGTTTCTTATGTGGAAGGAGAGGTGGATCTTGAGTCATGCAGCTCAGGTCTCAGTTTGACCTTCCCAAGGGCCATTTGTAGCTTCATCACATGGAGCTTGATCTAGTCACTGCCTTGCAAATGCTCCAGGTGCAATTTCCTTTTTTTTTTTTTTTTGTTTTGCCTTATTGTTTTGGTGAGAAAATTCATTTCCTTTCTCTCAAAGTTCTCTAACATGAAAAAATGTGAAGCATTTTGTCAGTCCCAAAAAGATTCAAAGAAACACGACAGTCATCCAGATGCTCCTTCTCCAAGTGTTTTCTGTTACGCAGTGACACAACAAAAAGGAGCAGAGGGGCATTAGGCATCTCTCCTTTTGCTCCTTGCTTACAAAAAGTAAGATGCAATAAGAATTAGCTAGACTATGTGTTTTGGAAAACATGGCAGAGGTACTGATGTCAATAACAAAAAAAGAGTAGTTGAGACAGAATTATATAATGCAATCAAAAAATTGTATTTTCTCTTAACACTCTGAAATAGATTAATAAGTGAAAGCATACAATAACTGGTATGAAAAGGCTAAATAGAATTAGAAGGAATACCATAGAACTGATTAACCCTGCAAAAATCTCCTACTAAGGTAGTGTTTAGTGTAGTGGGTTAGTCTCATGTTAATGAAACATTTAATTATAATGTTTAAAACCTCAGTATCAACACAAAAGGGGCATTCTTTCAAATTAAATAGAAGGAACATGAATACAACATTGTCACATGTTTTTGCTTAATTTCTGACTTATTTAGTTTCTCTTCGCTAGTAGAAAGAACTAATTTTTCTTCCAAGTAGGTATAATAATTTTTTTATTGTAATAATAATTAAAATACTGATAAGAATAAAAAAATGATGATGCAGCCTGGAACTCAAACTTATCCAGAGCATGAGCTACCACAACATGTAATTGGTATCTCAGAAGTTTTTTAAGTCATTGAGAAATCGCATCAATTAGATTATACTAATTGTCACTAACATATAGGATGTGACAAATATTAATAAGTCATGGTAGATTTAAATCAGATTATGAAGTAATAAAATGTAGACCAAAAAAATTGCTTTTGCATACCTTACTTCCATGCACAATTTAAATAGATTGCTCTCTAAATCAAAAGGAAAATACTATTTAAAATAAATATAATCCTTGAAGAAACCAAGCTAGAAACGGAATGTACATTACAGTCTCTATCTCATGGATATCCTTTAGCAGTCATAAAGCTTTCTCTATTCCTTTAGAATTAACCACATGACATTTGAGTTCAGGATGGTGACATATATAGGCAACACCTCTATTGCTCCTGCCTGCCGTAGCATCTGGTCTCCTTATCCATGTCAGCTGAAGCAGGTCTTGGAACTCAGATCCTGGCAGATTAGGAAAGATGTCTTGACACTGAAGCATTTAAGTGTGTCACTTTGCATTCATAAGCACACATCTTTCCTATAGGGCAGTGAATTTGGGCTCCATAAGGACCCACAGTAAGATGAATTCTTTGTCTGTGACTTTCAAGAGCCTAAGGCTGTAGCCTCAACACATCACTGAGAAGTGATGCATGATATTTTTAGCTTTAAAAAACCCCAAATTAAGTATTGCTAGATCTTTACCACATTTTCTTTCAAAACTATAAAGCCGGTGAGTGAAACACAGAACAGAGAAATATGGTGGAACTGTGAGAGAATCATCAAGTAGTTGATGTTGGAAGAGGTCTCCGAAGATCATCTGGGCCAATGTCCTGTTCAGAGCAGGGACAGCTCCAGCAGGCTGTTTAGGAAGACAAAACAGCAGTTCTGGGCATGAGGGTAGCAGGTTTTCACGACCATCCCCTCAGCTGTTTTATGACATCAGGCTAGTCATTAGCTACTCTCTATCTCAGAAATCCCATCTGTGACAGAAAGTTATTGAATTCTAGCGCAATTCCTAAACTTTCCCATACTTTCTAGAAAAACTCCTTTCCCACAGCAGTGGGACATTCTTCTGAGATTATTTAAAAAGCTGCTTAAAGACTTTAAGACCACCTAAAGCACTTGCATGCTACACTTCAACAATGTTGTAACTTCTGTCTTCACAGAGTGTGTCAGTATAAATCCATCTATCCATCACCACCGGAGGAGACTTGAACACATCCTGCTGACTCCCTGCAACCTGTTGCAGTGTTGAGCATAGGGAAGCAGATAACCTGCAAGAACTGGAACTTCTTTGATGGATGTTGTGAGCAAGACTTCAAAAGCAGTGCTGTCAGCCAGCACTCATGATAAGCCCACAGTAATTACCCATTCAAATACCAATCAAAAAGTAGTGGGAGATGATAATTCCCATTGAACACTTCCAACACGCCATGTGTCCTAGAAGAATGTGCCTTAATTTACACTGGAATTCATTTAAAAAATCCCAAAAATTTAAATCCCAATCCAAACCCTAAAAACAAAACTGAAACCAATGCCAAAAAGCATTTAAGGTTACATATATCCACTTCAGAAAAGACTTCAGATATTTGATGCCAGTGTTGAAGTTTCAGCTACCCAGGAATGCAAGGCCAATACTCAGAAAAAATCCTAGTGTCTTTCAAATGCCACTCACTATAAAAGTTCTCAGAACTGGGGTAATAAGCATGAGGGCTTTCCAAGGCTGTGTAGTCAAGGCGTGTTACATCGACTCTACAGCTGGGGTTTGTGCTTATATAGCAGATTTCCTTTCTGTCTTCATTTAGAGAGCCTTCACCTGCCAATCTCTCCAGAGCAAATTCCTTTGGAGCAAATTCCTGTGGCATGCAGACCACAGGACCAGACTTGAGCATATCAGAGGTGGAAAAAAACCCTGAACTGTAAATAATGAGATCTTCACATCCTCTGCACAAGCCGTTCCACTCCAAGTAGCCACTCTTCTTGGCCCCACACTCCTCATTGTGGGTACAGCCCACAGGTACAATCTCCATTAATACTGTTTCCAAAAGGGAATGAATTAAGTTGATTTATGGTGCAATAATTTCTTGCATCTCCTCTTTGAGCTGCTGCATAGAATCAGAAAAGGAATTGAGTTAACGTCCCTGTAAGTAGTCTTACTTTTCCCACCATTCCAGCTGTGACCCCAGTGGATGAGAAAGCTTAGAGATAGCACGGTGTTCCTTTATTCTGAGGATTTGATACTGCAAAAAACTTAGTATCTATTTAATCCCTATCTTCTTAAGAGACCAAGAGGGAAATGTGCTTTTTCTTTCCAGAAAATTAATATGAAATTAAAAGAGGGGAAAGGGAAATGGAGGGTAAACTTCCCCGTCACTCATCATTCCCCCTGCCTTCCCACTCCCCACAAAAGAGAAAAAAAAAAAGAAAAAAATACTATAGGACAAGTTTGAAAGAAGTTTTAAAAACAAATTCATCATTTTGGGGTTGAGCTGAAGCAGTGCTTATGCACGCTAGGAAACAAACGAGATAAACAAGAGCTGGTTCTTCCTATATGTTGCCATTGGTGATTACTTTATATTTAAATGTTTCTAAGATAGTCAGAGATCAGCCTTTCACAGGATCCAAATATGAAATTCAGCCAAACTCAATGACTAAGTGACCCCTGTTAGTCATATGTCCTCTCTTCAGCAAATTACTAATAAATGCTCGTAGGAGGAATGTCAGACAAGATTACACATCAGTACCATTAGTAACTGCAGATTGTCTTTCTTATTCCATGGTTAGATAAGAAATGCTTTGTCATTTTCAGGAGTCATGCAGAAGTGAATTTCGTGTTCATTTACACCTCTTAGCAGAGATAACATGGCAAGTAGCAAATGGATCATCCTTTCAGCTGTGAGCTCCTGAGGGTTCATCTGTAAGAATTACTGCAATCAAGCATGCAGTCAGATAAAACACCTCCTATTCCTATTCTGGTTTCACACAAAGTTAAATACTGCCCCGACTTTAGGTCTGAATGTGTGTGCATATATATACATATATATATACACAAGCATGAATTCTTCATCTTTATTGTATTCCCTGTTTTTCTTTCTATATCATTTCAAACTCTCCACCATTAATGCAGCCCTTTGGTATCTCCCAGAAAAGGGTGAGCAGGGCCTTGAAAGTTCCCTGTGGCCATTTAGCATGACTCCTCCATCACAGCTGTCTAAATGTCTTTAGATGTTTAAAGATGCTATGAGGTACCCACTGGGATCTATAGACATGACTCAGTGCCACCAAAATGTAAGGAAATCACATGTCTAATCTACTTCAGATTTTTTTTTAATCACATGCAACATATATCTCTGTTTAACAATCAAAACAGCATTGTGTACACTTACACATTGCTCCCAAGTGTCTAGCACTGGCTATGCCTTCTGCTTACTGCCCTTTCAATACCATCTTGAAAAATATGACATTAAAAACCAAGTAGTCTTTCTGTTAGTAATATTAAGGTTCATGACACTTCAATTTTTATATTCTGTAATTTCAAAATCTGAGAGTGTATTGCAATGTGCTTTCTTGTCTTGCTCTTTAAAAAGATGAAACATATCTGACATTACTACTGTTACAACTGATTGTCTCCTTTACAGATATGAAAGAATGGGTTGAAATACCCATCAATAAGAAAATAGTTTAAAAATGTAGTTAAGTACAATGTAGCAATAACAGCAACTAGCAGATACAGTAATCAAGGATTCCACTAAATTGGTGTAGGGTGCTTCAGAAAAACAAGCATTTAAATCAGTTACACAGAGACAGAAAATAGGTTTCTGAGACGGTAGCGGAAGAAAGAAATAGTTTTGATAGAAGAATAATTCAGAACGGTTAGTGGGATGGTGAGCTGAAAATAAACCAGAGTAAGATGTTCTCCCCTCATAGGAAGGTTATGTGAGGGCTACAGAGCAGCAGGGCTGCGGTGGTCCTTCAGAGGGGGAGGTGGCCATGGAGTGAGTCTGTAAACAAGTCAGTCCTAGCATGTGGAGAAGCCATGGCTAGAGAATAAGCTGCAACATTTGGCCTAAAGCAATTATCAGGCTATAGTCCCTGGGATCAGGGCCTGAGCCAGCTCTGGGACTGATGGCCAGTTGCAAGTTGTTTCATAACCTTCCTGGAATCCATTGGTGGTGAACATTGATCTCCAGCCTCCTGAATGACTGCTGCTTTCTAAGTCTGAGAGCTCCTGTATTTGGCAGGGAGCTGAAGCTAGAGGTGCCAGCAGGTTTCCATAACTACTCCTGGCTGGCAGGAGCAGTCTCAAGTTCCCAGAACCCTTCAGTTTCCTGGGAGCTGCCAACTCAGCAGCAATAAGCTTCTGCCTCCAAACTCGTCAAGAGTATAGGGCAATGGCTCTCTAACCCATTCATTGCTCAGACTGAGGTCAGCACCTCCTCCCACATAAATCAACACCAGATATTATTCCTAGTCCTCTCACTGCTAAAGGAGACCCTACACCTGTGGCCTGTTTTCTTATTGAAACCAAATAAGGAAAAACTGACTTACTAAAAAGGTAATTTGTTTCAGCTTCCCCAACCTAAGTAGCAGGGACTGAGTTATGTTACATTTGCAAGGGAGAGTTTGGAGAGCAGCTGGTTTTTGACAATCATCATACATTTCAGTCCTGACTTTGTCTTTTAATCACACTGGGCCTAATTTCACAGGTGACTCTGTGCAAGTGCTGAAGCATAAGCACATTTTCCCAGCTGGGGTGTCAAAGGGGGATCATACTTCCAAGGAGACATGAGATTTTTTGGAGGGATCCCTTTCATGAGTGTCTGCAAGGCAGGTGTCTCTCCTGTATCAGGCTCAGTGATGCTGCTTGTGGTTCTCAACACATGCAGCCAGCCAGCAGGGGAGAGCTGGGGCTTGAGCTGCTCATAGTGTCTCTCATTTGTAGAATGATGACACTAAGAGTTCCTACCTTCACCTATCTGTGCCACACAGTTACTGATTTACCAAATAGCCCATAGAAGGGTTTGGGATACTTTGCATGTGTTAATGCTGACTAATGTTTTACTGTTGCATTTATTCCTGTAGGGTCTACTTCAGCAAATTGGCAGTGCATAGTATTTTTCACTCACTTGAGATGAATATGCCTGGTAAACTTCTGAAATGTCCCTTCACAAGGTAAAATAAAACAAACTTTGTAGCCATCGTTAAATGTCTTCACCACAATATTTATACTGCAATCAGAACAAAGCAAATGGGTGTTTTTGGCAGGAAAAAAACAGTCTTAAAAAGACACAGGGTATTGTTGTTTTCTTGCAAAGTATAAAATTCCTCAAAAATTACATGGTGTCACACAGCCTGCCATAGCTTATAAAAAAAATGATGCACTGCCTTTAGTTTTATTAGGAAAATTACACTGCATTAACTCTTTGTGTCTTTGAGGGCATGTCTCTGCACTGCACAGTAAAGCTTCTTCCAGACAGATGTGTGCCATATACACGGCTCGGAGCAACACGATGTGGAGATACTCACTCTAGAAAGGTTAGTCTCAGATCGTTTCATCAGCACAGGCAAAACCTGCAGCCAGGGGCTGGGAGCCACACTGCTCCTGGCCTGGGCAGAGGAGAGCTCTGGATAACGGGAGACCTGCATGGGAACGTTGCTGTTGCTGCTGGAGAAACGAAGGCATGGCAGGAATGAGGGAGGCTGCAAGGATGAAGCGTATCTTTGATGCCTTTCTCAGAAGCAGCAGACAACTCGGGTTTTGTCTGGCAGAAGCAAAGTTGGCAACAGAGTAACTCTCAATGCAGCAGCAAACTGCTTGACCTGTCTGTGCTTAATCATTTGATTTACTAAAACCTGCCTGCAGCAGAACACACTACCTCCAAACACAGGTCTCCCCAAATGAGCCATCCTTCTAGGGCTGATGTAGCCTGGCCAGTGCTTTCACAGGGATCAGTGTCCCACACATCCTGGCATAGGGCAGACTTTCCCTGATACTCCAGAGACATGTATTTTTAACCAAAGGCCCAAAAAAGACCTCTCTGTGGGCTTGCTATTCAAAATGGGAAGACTGAAGCCAGTCTCCTGAGAAATTTTTGAAAAACTGGCCTTCTGAAAGTATGGGACCTTGATATCCCCAAGACAACTAAAGCCTCCTATGAGACAAAATGATGAAACAACAAAGAAGACTCTAACTCTTAGAGATTTTATTGCATTAGTGAGCACCCTCTTCTAGATATTTGCTAGTCTTTCAAATAGCTAAAGCATAAGGTCAGGTGTTTTGTGGCTGCACTGTCACAAAGCAATGATTTCCAATCTTTTTCACAAAGCAGTTTAACTTTTTCAGGACAATCTCCCCTGTAGCCAGTATTTAGCTGGACAAGTATTCTTTCCCGTATAAAAGACACGGGTGATCATTGCCTGTTTGAATCCCCATGTTGAAGATGCCTTCCAAAAAGTATAGGCAAGAAACCTGTGCTGCTAATTTACTGTCCTATCTGTGCAAAAGAGGAAGGAAAGCACAAATAAGGTGTTTCTGCTCAGAGCAAATGTGGTTACACAAATCAGTCCTACTTTGTGCACAAAGGACAGAACTTCTGCTGAAAAGGCCATGTAGAAAATAACACTGATTTGAGGATGTAAAGGAAGCATTTTGTAAAGAGACGCATGATGTCTGCATCAAATATTTTCCTTGAAGGTATGTCTTGTTGGCAATGCTGGTAGATTCAAGTGGCATTAGCTGAAGTCTAATATTCACATCAAAGGAGTGTGGGACAATAAACTCCTGTTTTGGATGACTGAAGGTAGTATGGAGTTGATGTATTCAGTATGCACAGAGACATTTATTGTAAATGAAGTATAGAGTAATGGGAAAGATCCTCAGGACCATCCCCTTGCTCCTCAGTGTAGGCTTGGGCAGTGGGATCCAAATCAGAGACAGCAGGCACAAAATGTAGAACAACTGAGTGACCCTGGTGAGACTATCAGAAACAAACCACGTTATGGCAATGCTGTTCTCCAGTCTGTCAGCTTCACCATGCAACACCAAGACCTACTCCATACAGAAAACCTAAATAAAAAATATTTTTTAAAAATGCAGAACTTGATCAAAATATAAAGAGTCATAGATTCAAGGATTTCATGTCTGTCCCAACCAGCATATTGCAACATTTTTCACAGTTTCTCTCTGATTTCATGAACCCAGTGCTCACTGGCACTCAGTAACAAAAAGCTTAAAGACTAATGTCTTTGGTTCAAGAGGCTTGTAAGGCAGGTCCTGAAATTTTTATACATGAAGAGCCAGAAAAAAAGTGCTGTGATATTTTAACATCATTCAATATCTTATTTTAAATATTGAGTGACTGTATGCCAAAGGCAGAATTGAAAATATCTGATCAAAACTGCATCTGTTGTTAAATCTCTTCGTGAAGGACATGCAGATAGGAACTCATCTGCTGACAGCAGGAACTTAGTCACCGAATATGAAAGACAATGAGTGCAGCAAATGCAAACAAATGTCTCATCTAAGTCATTAGCTAAAGAGGTCATTTTAGAAAAAAAATCTTTAAGTGTGTTATCAAGAAATCACTCAGATTTAAAATGAGCAATTACTGGAAAATATCCAGTGAAAGGCAGTGTAATTCTCCGAGTTGACAGAGGCTCCTGGCTGTTCACACCAGCCTTCATTCTAGACCTCTTTTTAATTTTTTTTCAAATAAAATCTTCATAAGACCTCCAAGGCTCATGAAGATGACTGAAGTATAATTGATTTGCAGTTTCCCTCCAACTTTTCATCATTCAGGGGTTTCTCAGAATTTCTCTGTAACCCTTAGGACTTTGAGTTTGGTTTGGGGATTTATTTTTCTCTCTTTGACATCTCCAAAGCTGGCTATCTAAGTCTGCCCTTGTCATCCTTAGCTCTTTTTATGGTTAAGCAGGAGTAAAATGCAATTCCGGTAGGGATTTGCTCCACCCTAAGGAAAATGTTTAAGTTGTGCGAAATAAATCCCTTCTGTGGACACTGCTCTTTATCTTCTCTAACTTTAGATGAAACCAGGAATAACTGGTGTAGATTTCAGCATCTCTCTCTGGAACATCTACAGTCAGATGAGATGAATCTCAGCTTGCAAGAGAAATATTTGTTCCAGTGCCAGCTGAGGTTACTACACCACGTGCTGCTTTGGGGACCCGGTGGTATCTGGAAAAAAAATAACTAGGAACCAGAACACAAAACCTGGCTCCTAACATTTGTATTCTTAATTCTATCACTTCCTGACTGTTACTTTTGACAAATGTCTCTAATCTGATGTTTATTTTAGGTGGTCCAGTGTTGTCCATATCTGCTACACTGTTTTTCAGCCTTCTTTTTGCAAACACCAAGAGATATCATCTTTTATCAACCTGTAATACCCTGCTGCATACATTTATTACCATTACATATACTAAAGCTCAAGAAACATGTCCATGAATGCGTAGCATTTCAAACGTTTGCACGATTTTTGTTCCAACACTAAATTGTGAGGAATCATTGCGTACCTTGAGGCAGACTACCTTCTCACTAGAGTTATCTGGGAAAGGGATCATGCACAGAGCAGCTACATCAGCCTGTGTTTGTTTTCTCTGCCTCAGCCCTTATGGCAACCAGAAAATGAGGTAGGGGTTGTGCTCAGATACTCTTTAAAAAATCAAAACACAAACAGAAGTAACAAAACTGTTTGAAAAAGTGAACCCTGATCAAAATCTAAAAGAAACACTGATTTTATTTATGTTTCTGCAGATTATGGCCAGGACAGAGATGATGGGATGAGCGCCCCACCAAAGCACACACAGTTGTACATACAGACAGCTTTGCAAAGTGGGAGAAGGTGATGCCTACATCTGTGTCCTGGGCTCTCTCCTGCTTCAAATTCTTGCAGCTTATGAGTGTTTGTTATCAGTGACATTACCAGAACAAGCGCTGTAATTACTTCTTTGTATTAAAAAACAACAATAATAAAGACATATCTTTATTACCTAAAAGCAGAATTGCCAATATTCCTTGTTGGCATGGTGTCTGACATCTAGCGGGGCAATAACAACACAGAAACAGAGGAAATAAAAAGGACTCTTTTCAGAAAAGATGGTGTACCAGAGTAGGGGAGATCTAAATGAAGGGAATACTTTTCTGTCCAAGAAGAGCTGCTGCACATTTTTTGGCTGTAGTTTTTGTGTTGCAGCCCATTAATGATTTGCCATGTCAGTTTCAAGAGAAAAGGGGGTTCTCGATGGGAGAACATGGCATGAGTGTGATACATTTGCTGGGTGCTCAAGACATTAATGTGTTCTCTAAACGTGGGGAAAAGAGTAGAATTCACGCAGCATGTGTGAATTAGAAACTACAATGGTGTGCCAGGGTAGCAAGACCTTTTCTACCTTTTTTGTTATAGAAAGAAATTACCTCAGAAGAGACCCAACCTGCAATCCATGCTCAGGGAATCTTCACTCCAAAATCTGAACAGGTGGAGGCATCCAAAAAGGGAAGGGACAGAGCTGTGATTTTGGGCAACCATGGCTTTCAAACCAGTGTTTCATTAAGAATGACTGACCTCTCCTTGTAGTCTTTTACTGAACACTTGCTTGAGTGGATTATTTTAGATTTACATCTGTTCTGTATTTTCATAAAAAAGAAATCCTTCACAATGGTGGCAGTGATTTTTTTTTTAATGAAAGGATATGGTTAATATTAATGATAAGTGTTAATAAATTCAGTCAACTCCTGTGCAATGGACATAATGCTCTTGGCATCCCTGCAAGAAACAAAGCAGAACAATTATGAGTCATCAAATGTATTTGTCAGAGGATTTTGTGTGGCAAAAAAAAGCCTGTTCATGTTAGCATAGTGCTGAAAGACAAGGAGTGAATTATAGCTTGGAAAGTGATGGGATAGATATAAAATCCAAGGGTCCAGAGGCCAACTGACTATATAGACTCAGCTGGAGACAGAAAATACATGTTATGTATTTTTTCAATGGATTCTTCCATTTATCCTGTTAAGAAGTAGTGACTCCCCAAATCAAATGTGAGTTAGGCTAGAATTTTAATCGTGCTAGAAATGTTGCCACTGCAATTGGTGCTTGAAGCTCTCCTAACTGATAGTTATGCTATTTGTTCTACTGAGAATGCAGAGAACCAGCAACACGAAAATAGGAGCTGTGGATAACAGGACAGGCACAGTGACATGCAGGCAGCTCTGTGAGAAGTGTGTTGTTCCTGATGAAGTGGTACATGTGTGTCCTCCTTTCATGGATGCTGGTGTCACGGGGAATCCTGGACCTGTTCTGGTAACTTAGAGTTTACAAGCAGCATTCTCATAAACATTAAATTTCCTTTTGTCATTGCTCTGAGAGGTGTCTCCAGGGGTACAGGCAGATGAGAATCTGTCTGTTGGCATTCTAATATTAGTGACTAGGACTAATTAAGAAAAATCACATCATTCTTTATGGTACAGCAGAAGAGGTTTATTAGTCTCTTTTATATTTTTCTAGGAAAAGGAACATGGCTGCAAATGCAGATCTGGTTTTTGTTTTTACAATGAAGACATGAAACAAGCAAAAAGCACAGTTTTATATCTACCTTCAAGGTTTGAAGAATTTGAAAACTCCTGGTCTGAGTTCCTTCAGAAATGTAAATGTACAATGAATTGAACATGCTGCTGTGATATAAATGGGATAATATTAGCAGTTTGTTAAAATGTGTGGTTGTTACTACTTTTAGTAGTACTAATCCAGTTAGTACTAATCCAGTGAATCTGATTTGCAATTCCCAAGCATTTTATAGTACCCCCCAATTGTGCAAGAACTCGAGTGTTCTATGTAAGGACGTCACCAAACTTGAATTCTCCCACTGTGAGGGAGGTTGGATACAACTGGACACTGCCAGTGAACGGCTGGGGACTGCCACACCTGACTGAGGGAACCTGGAGCCTTTTCAAAAGGGGGCTGGATGAAAAGCTCATGAAACAGGTCCTAAATCATTTGTCTTCAGCTCTATGTATAGTAAACTGATATGAATTTCTCTGTCTCCTTTGTAAACCTGAATGGAGCTCTTTCATAGCCTTTCACTTGGGTGGTTGGATGGATGAGTGGTGTGGTGATCACATCAGCCAGAATTCAAGAGTGTTTGCTTAACACTGTACTTTCATATGCAGATTTAACTTCCTTCAATGGGAACACATGCCATGTAGTCAGATTCTGATTTTGCTTCTGTTTATGACAAGATAAATTCACAGACCTAGAGGTACTCCTTGCTTAAAAGAGTGTGTGGCAAGGATATGATTCTACTTGCATGAATTAGAACTTGAATAAAGACCAAAGCATTTTGTTTATAATGTTCTCAAAGGTAAAGAAAACTCCAGCGTGTTGAAATATATGCAGAGCAGCAATTGAATATATAAATTTATAAGTAGTAAGGTGTTTCAATAACAATTTTAATGATAAAAATGTGATGGTTTATTAGACTAATTCAGGTACTTTTCAGTACTTAAAATTACAGAATTTTTGGTTCAAATGACCAAACGTGCTCAAATAAGATACTTAAAAATTTATAACAGTTGGAAGAATACTAAAGTTTCCAGTGCAAACACTTTACCTCAATGCAATACACAGGGAAGAAAGGTCAGCAACACCTAACTGCTTTTTCAAAGAAATAATACATACAAACATTCTGCACAATACTACAGTAGTAGCAGATGTGATGTTATCAGGGTTTGACAGCATTTTCACATAAATTATTGTGTAAGCACAGTTAATCATTATGTACAGGTGGTCAGCCACCTGTTTAATTCAGTTTCAAGCTGATTTACACAGCTTTTAAGGTAAACAATCCCCCCCTCCAAAATTACAGTTTTGCCTGTGTATCAACTAATGTGGACAATTTTATTTCCCTTCACTTCCCACCACCCTGCAAAGACGTGGAGAGAAAGTTGCAGGGTTCTACTCTCCCTTTACAGCCTGGTTTTAGTTGCCAAGTTGTAAGAAGTGCCATTATACAGGTAGTAACAGATGGTTCTAACCCCTCCGAAACAAATTTTTACCTGCTGTAGGAGCAGTGGTGGTTTCATCATTTGTGTTTCACTACTGTGCCTCTAGCTCTGTGTTTCTGGTAGTACACTGCAGCCTGTGAGAAAGACCAGCCCCCCTTTACAAGCTAAAACTCCTCTTCTGCAGGCCTTATAAAACCCAAATAATTATGACATACAAATCCTGGTTATTGCTTGGGTAGTCCTGATGATTAGCAGATGTAAGTTGTGTAAGAAATGCTGACAGCTTTGCAGCAAAGTAAAAATGAAGTAGCGATCTCAATGCGCCTGCAGGTGGGAATCCCAGCATCAACAAGCGTTCAGTGCATAGTTATGCTTGTGCTAACATGTGAAGGAAAATCAATTTTCACCCTACTTTTGGACAGATTAGATCCGCATTTCAGTCTATTTTTTTCATCCTGATTTTTTATCTGATTAAACCTGTATTGTACCCTGGGATAGTTTAGAGCTGTCACTGACCATCTTTGTTTTGTGGGTGGTTTTTTTTTTTGTTTGTTTGTTTTGTTTTGTTTTGTTTTGTTTTGTTTAATATTCTTTTTCCCTTAACTAGAGGTAAAGTTCTAAAATGGATAAACAGACCCTGTTCCTATCAGGTATCCTAAAATCTATCAAAATATCCAGAGAACTGTGAATATTATTAAGCCTCTTCTGAATTCATTACTACATATCTTGTACTTGCTTCTAGGGATGTCAGCAGTCTTTTTAACTTGTGCCCTGAGCACAGGGGAGAACTGGGAGGGACATTTCAAGGCTAATAGAGAGACCCACATTCCACAATATTCCCCAACTTCTATGTTATCTCAGCAGCACATTTTTAATCTATTGCCATCACCTCTCTTTGTTACCACTGCCCAAACTCATCCCTGCATTTGCCAGCTCAGGATGGGTGCAGCTTGTGGATCCTTGTAGCTGGTCTTCACAGCTCACTTGCTGGTGAGGACTCCAAAGGGCGAAAATATTCCCTTTCTTTCCAGCTCTGAAATCTTCCTCTGGCACTTTTCTCTCCAAACATGTCTGAGATGATAAAAAGTTATCAAATTAGGTTCTGTCCTGATTCCATTCTGTGCTCTGTGCCTGTTCACAAGTTGAAGGGGAAACAGCTTTGCCTTCACTTACCTGGGAATTGTGATTTTGTAGGAGTTAAAGTAACCCCTGGGGCAGCACACATCCCTGCTGACTGTGCTAGAGCTGCTGACATCAAGCTGATGTGGGCTGATGTGGGGTGCTGACATCAAACCTTCTCAAACTGAAATGCCAAGATTTTACAAAATGTCCTAATCCTGTACCCTTCTGTGTCGCTCTTGTGAAAAACATAACCCCCAAAATGAATTCCTTTACCAGCAATCTGTTTATTGAGAGTGTCATAGTTTACAGACAGAAGATCACATTCACGTGAATTTGATGTTTCAAAAGTAGATTTTTCAATTTACATGCGTGCATATATATGTGCATATTCTGCAATAAGCACCAACAGGACAAAAACTTTACAGCACTACAGGAGGCTGCTGCCACCACAGATGAGAAGGCAACTATGTAAACAGAAGATAGGAGGAAGCAATAAATGCCTGTACATGCTAAGGAAAGGCTCAGCTGTGTGTCCCTGATACCAGGCAAGAAATGCAATGTTTGCTAGTGCCGTGTCCCAAGATGACATGCTCGACACCGCTTACCTTTGTAGTTCTCAGGTGTCCACGTGCTCCCACCCAAGAGGCTGCTAGCACTAATGATTTTGTAGCAAAATAGATTCAGTCTTTAAAAATTTGTGATCAGGGCTGTTTTGGGATGGTTTTGTATATATATATATGTGTGTGTATATATATATATATATATATATATATGCTGCTGTAGGTTTTCTGAGAAATGCACATGCCAGGAGGGAAGGAGTGATTTTCAACACTTTGTCTTAGCAAACGCTTGGTTAAATTTCCTGAAATGAAAAACCTAAAACTGACAAAAAAAGGAGAGTTAAGGCACATTCTCCCTGGTCCCTTATTAAATTTCAAAAACCTGCTAAGGTAGGAAAGGTATAAGTGCAACTTCTTAAAGGTTGCAAAAGTTTTTTCTTTTTATTTGCTGTTGGTCTCTATCAATATATAACAGAAGCCGAGTCCTTCCTTGAGAGCTGGATGTTGCAGTGTTGACAGAGACTAAGAGAGAGAAAAAGGCATCCATCTGTTGATTTAATGCACCTATGGAAAGAAAAAACCCCACATTTGCTACTCAGTTCTATAGGACTGACCCACATGTGGAAGATGATGGTGTGGGGTCTTTGGGGAACAGGGTGAAGCTGTGACCATTTGCAGTATAATGATATTTGGACATGAGTTTTACCTCTCTGCCCATCGTCCAAACTACCTGTGTGGCTGGGAGCTGGCAGGGAAAGCACACGTCTTTCACAGCAGGGGAAGAGTTTGGCAGAGACATATAATGAAGTGCTGCACAGAATTACAGAATTACAGAAGTTTTAGTGTCCCTCATTTAGGTTAGGGGGTAGGAATAGGGACAACATCTGATTAAGGAAATATACCCAGTGTCTGGAAAGCAGATGGGCCAATCTGAAAGGCTGTTGCTGCTGTAAAGAGGTGAATGAGTGGTGGTGACAAGTACATTTGTCTTCTGTTTGCTTGTCTAGTTTACTGGAGGGTCCCTAAGGCTTAAGTCTGACTGATAGTTTAAGAGTTCATCTAGAGATTTTCATCTCTATGCATCCAAGAGCAGACATTGGGTGTCACCTGGAGTTTTGGGCTTATTCCCCAGGAAAATGGTAATAGCATCAATTCATTTGCATGGCACTGAACAGAGGTGGAATTTTTCTTGTGTGTTTTGTTGTTTTGCAAACAGCCTGAAATGAATTTTCCTAGTTAGAACTAGATGTAAGAACCTTAGGTTAGTGTATAGGTAACAGAGGTTGCCTATTTTATTGCAAGCTGTTAGCCCTGTTGAGAGGGTGCAAGATTTGTTTGATTGCACCTGACTATCATCTTAATGTGTCGTTTGCCTTACTGCTTCTCCATCTCTGCTCCCTGTCCAAATATTAGCAGGTGTGTTTACGCAATTATAAATACAGGACCACGGAAAACGTTCATGGAAGTGGTCACTTAATGAGGGAACTTATTTAATTGAAATCATGAATCTGAGTAAGTTCCTACTCTGATGCGATCTGACAAAAATGATCATAGGATAAAATTGCTGCTTGCTGATCCCCACCTATCTTACATCTCAACTTGCTGCAAGATTGAGGCAAACTGCACCAATTTACTGCTCCCAACTGCCTGATAATGGACACTTTGCTGTGCACTCTCCCTTCATTACAGCACAGGTCATGGCTGTTAACAGGGCTCTTGCCACTTTTGACAGATAGTCACTACCAAGATGAATGGCACTAGCCACATGACCACTTAGTACTATGCTTTTCCTCTCTAGCACCTTTAAAGCACTTATATTTTTTAAAAACTCACTTCATCCTTTAACTGTTTATTAACTAGGAGAATCAATAGGAATCTGCTGAAACTGAACTCATGCAATTCTTCTAAACTTAATTGGGTGCATCACTATGAATACATCTGGGCATTTGTTGCATGCCAGTAGCGAGACATTCATTTAAGCATTTATTTTAAATTCCTTAAGGACTTTCAGACAATTTGCTCAGATTTTCTGCATATACTCTAGTGCCAGGTTTTAGAATGATTAAAGGCATAAGAGCTGCAAGGACTTAATCAAAACACTAATTACCAAATTTTTTGCCTTTTTAATGAAAATATTTGTGCTTGAATTTATGGTTTCTTAAACTGTAAAGTATTTCTATTTTCCATATTTCCTATGTCTGCTTTTGACATTGTCGGCCTAAATATTAACAATTTTCTTTTTAGCAAATTTGTGTTTTATTAACAGACTTGGGAAAGCATACTTAAAGCATACAAATGCCAAACACTTAACAATGAAGTTGCTTAGGTGCATTCAGTTAGCTAAGACAAATTGTTTCTGAGACAGTGCCAGGCATATTTTGCCATCTGTATTTTTGGTTAGCTCACTGCATTACATGACAGATCAGTAAGCAGCATTTATTTTCAAAAACAGTAGGAGTGATTAGACAGAGAAACTTTTTAAATAACACATATCCCTGTGGTTTTTTTGCCAATGACAGCTTTTATTGAAATCTCCCAGAATTCCTAGTTATAGAAATTGAAAATTAGTTCTTTATATCAACCAGGATGCTTTACTCCTGGCATGGAGTAAAGCCACCGGTCAGGGCTAGAAGCTGACAGAAGTGTGATCAGCCAAAACAAGTTCTTTATGCTGAAGGCCCTACAAAATCTGAAAATCTTCATGGCTGTGGTCATTGAGTGAAGGAATTTTCTTTAGCCAAAATATCAGTTGATTGGTAAGCATATTAGAGGTAATGGGTGTGCCAGGAATATCAAGCTACTTTTTAAGAGCCAGATATGAAAGTTTTGGTGAAACAGATTTCATTACAACTCTCATGGAAATTCTCTGACCAGCCTTGGGTTACTACACCTAGTGCACCCTTTTAAGCAGTAGCACACAAGAAACTGCCTAATCTGCACACACATGTTGATGAGCCTTGAATGAGGTTCGGAAGCACTCAGTTCCTTTAGGTCTTTGGCAGATGGATGGAAAACAGGCAGGTATGCTAGAGAAGACCAATGCATTATCCAGTTTGATGATGATCTGTTTTCATTTTGTGATATCTGTTTTTCTCTTCTTCTTTGTTCAGCCTATGTATGTATCTCTTTCCTGTTTTGACTTTTCTGTTGTGCTTCCTCCTGTACAACTGGTAGAGCTGAGACCCCAAAAAGAGTGTACCGTGGGGCATGTGCAGCCAAGGGGACTCCTCTTTTGTTTCTTCTCCTCTCCTTTCTCCAAATCTGAAGGAACCAGCAGAAGGCTGGGAACTTAAGGTTTTCTTTCTTCACCTTAATTCAAGGTATAAAAGTAAGGTTTTGTGACAGTGTATGTCTCCAAGAGCCAATTACAGTGTAAATATCTCTCTTTCCTACACACACAGTAGGCAGCATTGCTTGGATGACAAAAGCGGGTATGGAGGAGAAGACCCACAAGAAATGATATCTTGCCTTGCTAGGGAACTTCTAGGAAGTCCTTTCAGCCCAGAATGTGGATATTGTTCTCTCCTGTCCAGATCTGCAATTCCAGGATGATGCCCAGAACCTGCTTCTTCCATCTTTCTGTTCAATGTGCCAAGACTGCTGTTTGCTCTTCAAAGGTGAGATGAGGTTTTTTGCTGCTTTTTGTAGAATGTGTGGAGAATCGATATCTTCCATCCCTTTGGCATAGATGGCTGGTGGATTTTCACATCCTGCCCTGTCAGCCTCTTCATCTCCTGTGCTGGCCTGTATGCCTCAAATCCCAACTGCTGGTAAAGGAAAGAGGGATGGGAACATATGTGCTACAGGCCAGACCACATTTTCTGGCTTAAATTACACTGACAAGAATTTTTCTTCAGACTATAAACAAGAAAAACCACCCACAAAGTTGTGGTTCATAGGATTATAGAACGTTTTGGGTTGGAAGGGACCTTAAAATCATCTAGTTCCAACCCTCCTGCCATAGGCAGGGACACATTCCACTAGACCAATTTGTTCATAGCCCTGTTCAACCTGGCCTTGATTCCTCTGTATTTTGTTGTAGAAAGAAAAGCACTTTGAGTCTTTCTGATTCATTTCTTATATTTTTTTTTCTCATATTAACACAAGGAGGTGTGATGTTCCTTGATTCTACAGGTTACTACAGTGTCACTACCGAGTGAAAGAGACCATTGCTCTAAATGCAGACCTGTATCCATGGCAACCTGTATTTCAACATGTATCCCTTCAAACATATGAAAGGACAACCTCTTTATACAATATTTATGTCCTGTGACACATCAGCTGAGATGGCCACGATCTCGCCGCTGGTGCTCCACGCTCCGTCTGTTGCACACAGCCGCCCACAGCTGCCATTTTGCTTGTCAAGGCCTCACTTTTGTTTGTTCCCGTTTTGTTTTTTCCCTTAACCTGAAATAAATACCACTCAGATGGAAAGCACATGACTGCTCTGTGTGCATGGAAAAATAACCATAACAATTATCATGGCTTCTATTAACAGCAACAGTGACCTGGGGGTCGGGCATTTCTCCGATGTTAATGACCGCATGGGTTAAGGGCCCCCTGCTCGACGTAGGGTCCTCAACTCTTTCAGCTGGTCATTAACAGACAGGAATGCCAGCTCTCAGGGCCATTATTGATTAATTAATGCAGACTATAAAACAATTTTCACATAGTTTCAGTCTATAAAAATTCTGTCAATTGCATAGCATCTCTGAATTGAAAAAATTCATGGAAAAGTTATTTTGTATTATTTATTAATTTGCCAGCTTAATATGAATACATAATTAATGATACAGAATGATTTTAGAGAAAGATCTAATAGAAATAATTACACTGAACTCGCAGGCTTTTAGGGTTACAAGAAACTGTCACTCAGTTTACACACAATTAATGTTTTTCACTCACTGTAATTCTTGATCATTTCACTATGCTTTGCTCCTGACAAACAGTCAAATTATGTGGTTACAACTGCTACTAGATTTACATTGCATTGTCTAACTCACTTTGCCTCATGAAATTAGATGAATTATTAAACACATAATCTGTTATTGCCTATTAAAATTAATTGATTTTCATGTCAGTTTAAAACTAATGAATTGTCTAGGGATATTCTCATAAACCTCATCACATAGCAGAAAGATTATTTTATTTCTCATCATTTCTGATAATGATCTTTAGAATATGATACCTGTATGCCTTCACACATCAGTAAACATTTACAGGTTTTTTGGCTTTTTTCACAGAATGTTTTCAGTTGTCCTACATCCATAAAAAACCCCAAAACCCCGAAAAACAAAACAAAAAAAGTTAAAGGCTATATGAAAAACAGAACAAATACCTGTAAGTAAAGTTACTTTAGCCTGACATGAATGCAACAAAGACCATGGGCTGGATGAAGATGATACATTTTCTAAAGGTGCTTTGCTGACAGGAAGGAAGGGAAGGGAAGGAAGGAAGGAAGGAAGGAAGGAAGAAAGAAAGAAAGAAAGAAAGAAAGAAAGAAAGAAAGAAAGAAAGAAAGAAAGAAAGAAAGAAAGAAAGAAAGAAAGAAAGAAAGAAAAAGAAAGAAAGAAAAGAAAAGAAAGAACAAGCAATTTACTGGGTAAACTGCTGGTAAAATGAGGTAATGTCCTCCTCAAACCAAAGTGCAGAAACTGTGTGCCCTCTAAAAGCACAGAAAACTATGAACAGTAGCTTCTGAGAGACACGTTCAATGCATCATTCCTCATAGTATTAATATTTCAGGGAGTGGTCCATCTGTGTCTGAATTTGCAATTCATTTTATTAATGAATTCTTTTATTCAGATGTCCTCCCTGCATCTCACCTCTCTCCCAACTTCTTTTCAAGGTTTATTATTTTAATGCTGCTGAATTCAGCTGCATGTTTGGTATATTTGACTTCATTATATTCTTATGGACATGTTTAAAACCCCATTCAGCTCTTTTGTCTGTGAGTAGCTCCATTGCTTCATGCAACGCAATTCACCAACTCACTTTTAATACTCCTGATTGCAGTGCTCATCTAAATTAGTGGCACTGGCATCAAACAGTGGTCTCCAGTGTGTAGCATTGACACAATCGCTTCCCAGGGTTTTGAGAAAGCTGCTAATTTCACCTTTCAGCTGAGATAAAGCACTTGCAAAACTGAAGCAGTCCAACAGTGTCCCACAATATTAAAGTTCCTAGGATTTCAGTTGAATAGACTTTCTCTTTTTTATTTCTTTCTACAGCTCATTCCCATTTTATGCATATGATTGCTATTTACCGGGAAACAAACATTATTTATGCCTCGCATTTTAAAAATCTTGAAAGGTTATACATTCCCTGACTTCTTTCTAACTCTGACTTCTAATGCATTTTTTGACTTTCTTTCTTTCAACGCTCAGAGAAATAATTTCAAATGAGCCCAATTATGCTTTCTTTTAACATATCTCTGTGTTTCACTTCAATCAAAAAAATGTAATGGCATGATGAAAATTAAAAATGTTTGAAGGAACAAAATAGTGTTTTGCTATTGTTTTCATAAACTTATCATGCATAAACCTACAAATATGTCTAAATGATATTTATAGTATAATTTTAAGCAGTTTGTAGAGCTTATTGAATTTACCCTGCATTAGCAGTTTGAATTTCTAGGAATTTGAATTCAAACAAGGAGAAGTTACAATCCTTTTAGAAATGTTTGGCTGAATACACAAAGCATAGTGCAATGGAAGAATGAAAATGCCTGTAGTTAATCTGTATACTGATATGCAAAATAAGATTTTGTTTATACCCTTCTTTAAGAGTGCTGAAAGATATGTTGAGTTAAGGGACGCTGTTTATTCCTTCTAAAGCCAATTTCTCTGATCTGCTGTCTGGCTTGGGTGTCACAGCTACTCTTTACAACTATTATTATCATAGGTTACAGATACTTTTTGCACAAACTGCATCATAAAATGAGTGATGCTGAGGCACTTCATAGAGCCCGTGTGAGTCCTTCACAAAGGTCATTATCACAGAGTTCTGCTAATAGGAAAACCTGAATAAGACAATACTTTGTTTTTCTTTTTTTTTTTCACTATCACTCCCCATTTCAGTTGTGGTGGTAAGTCTCCACTGTCTCATTTTCATCAAAAGTCACGCTGTAACTTGCAAGCATTTTGTCCTGCAGTGTTGCAAAAGGGCTTTATCTGTGTGCTCTGAGCTGCCTTGTCCTGGACAAGCACAGCTGGATACTGACTCATTAAAGATCTTAAACAATAGGACCAAGGACCTGGCATGGCACTCAATCCAGAGAAGAAACAACTTGCCATACTCTCTGTTTCCCCCAGTATCAGCTACATCTTGCCTATGCCTTTCCTATTTATTCCCATGGGTGCTGATTCCTCACACAGCGTGTCTCATTACCAGGCTCCTGTAGCACCTAAGTGGCAGATTTCTGTCAGTGAGGTCTGTCACGTCTCTGTACAACGGTGTGTGGTCCCCCATGTTCCCTGGAGCAGGGCAGGGACAAGATTCACACCTATAGAAGAGCTTCCTGTGGGGTTTTCAGGGCTTTTTTTCACACATTGCACTTTTTCTCTCCATTTAGACATGGCGAAACAGATGTGATGTGTCAGGTACTCCAATGGTCTTGCAGACAGAAGCCAAAAGTGGCAAGCAGAACCTGAGGTGAGGAGGTAAGTCACCACAGAGGTGGCTTACATCACCAAAGTTACTTCCAGTCTGCACCCTGTCTTACAGCTGAGTGGCAGCCGCTGTCTTGTGATGATCAGGTTCGGTTGAAGCCAAGAAGATGTGTTTCAAAACAGGGACAAAAAGATTTCCACAGGACATGTGACCTTCTGGAAGGTGGAATAGGCCAGCGAAGGTCGGTGGTCCTTGCTGACTCCGTTTTCTTTGGACTCCATCTCTTTGCAAGAAGTGGGACTGGCTCAGGGGGTCACTTGAGGTCTTCCCCCAGACTCAGCCCTACAGCAGGAAGCAGCCACTAGACCTGACCCATGAGCCCGCAGACCCAGGGCTTTCCTGGGCTTGTAGGAGATGAGGACTGTCACTAAAAAGCCTGATGTCCCTTCCCAGGGAATAGGAAATGAGAGGGAGAGGAGGAGCTCAAGAAATGGCCTGAAACCTTCACCTGTAGGAAGGATGAGGACTGGCCTGAGTGAGCCCGTAGGGCCTTCCCAAATCCAAATTCAGGGATAGCACCACAACCATTATTACCCCATAAAAACCCCACCAGTCTCTACAGTGGAATGAGGGATTTTTATAGCTCCAGAGTAGGGGGGATATACCTACCTAATAAAGCCATTAAAAGAAACTTCCCCAAGTCAACACAGTAAAATGTAGTTTATATGTTATCAAGGCCCAAGTAACTTGCTTGGCATTATTAGATTATAAGATAATAATAAGATAATAATAAGAAAATTAATGTTCCACCTACCTAGTAGCATTCCAGCAGCAGCAAAGCTCCAGGGAAATAAATCTCTGTGAAAGATACCATGGAAAACATGTTTATTACAACATTCTTGTATTTAATAAGAACACTGTAAAAACCTCACTTCATATCAGCAATTAGAATCTTTATTTTTCTATAATAATGTATAGCTTTCTAAACTTTATGATCAAAAAGAAAGGGATCCTTTCTATTATTTATTATTTATTCAATAAGTATGTGTATAATAAATTCAAAAAGGTGTTTACTAGATGATTAATATTATTATTTATTATTTGCATTGCTTTAGCTTTTAGTACAATGATTATTTTCTGAACCGGAAATGACAAATGAGAAAATAATTCTCCTTCTAATTTCAACAGTTCCATCTGTCTGGGTAGTACAATTTCTTCTTTCATCATATGGGAAAATAAAGAAAAGCCATATATATGTGTGTGTGTGTGTATGTATGTATATATATCTTGAATTCCTCCATTGATTCCGATGTTCAATATGATTTTCATGAAGATGGTGTAAACAATAAAAGATTGCTGTTTATGAAAGACAGAATGTAAAATTAAATTAAAAACTTTGAAAATCAGGATAGAGATATTCAAAGATTCTGCCTGGGACCATTTTTTCCTCTATTTAAGCTGCATCAGAAGTTTTGGAGTCATCCTGAGACCAAAATGCTGGGCAGAAATAAGTCATGTGGCAGTTTCAGTTACTGCTGATGTGATTACTACAAGAATGCAAATCCATTGTTTTAATGTGAGGTTTTTCTGCCAAATTATTGAAGTAGAAATTTAATCTGTTCCTTTGGACACCAAATAAATTCTTTGATTTGTTAGTATGGAGACAAATGTCATAATTTCTTTGTGTGCACATTGTAACCAGTTTATCAAAAGAGGTAGCATGGTGGCAACTTGAAAATTCTACAGCAGTGAATGTTCAAGTGCTGAACAATGAGGAGCAGACTGAATGTTGGCTTTGATGACAATAATAATACATAAAGTAAAACAAATATAAAACTTTAAAGCCTTAAAGATGTAAAAATATATGTACTTCACTGTCAAAACCAATTGCCAGAGTAAAAAAAAAAAATAGAAAAATCTCCATACACACCCAAATGCATAAGCTTGCAAAGAGAACAAAGACTGCTATAAATATTCCAAGAAGCCAATAAAAAAAACTAGGAGTGGTTACTTCTCCTGTAATGGGCTGCCATAAAAGCTTTTATTGTTAAGGGAGTTACTTTACTAAGAGCTGTATGAAGAAAACTGAATGAATGCGAAAAATTGCATGCAATAACCTGAACTGAAAGATGATTATCAGCCTCTGAGTTCTGTGCTTTTGAGTGGGTGCTGCTGTTAGAAGATTGCCGTTGTGGTTAAAGAAAAGCTTGTTTTGTACTACTCTCCCTCCTCCAGGTATACAGAGAGTCACTGTGTTCTTCTCCAGTGCCTTTGTCTGCCCATATTGAATGTCATTTTTTTAAAATTGAAGGGCCTGATCCTGCAGTTTTGCTTTCAGGAGGCACTTCAGCACGCTGGAACATTTCCATTGAAATAATTTTTAGGGTCTGATGGCCCAATCCTGGACAGAGAAGCAATCATTACTCACTCTGCCAGCTATGTTGCACTGAACTGAAGAGAGTGTTAGCCTGCAGGCCAGAGTTTGTAAGTGAAGCTTGACCTAAACCCACAGAAATTCCCTTGCATGACTCAAATGACTGCTGAATCCACTACTTCCCAGGAATAAAAAGAGGTTTTCTTTCTGTGACTGCTGATCTATTTATTTTTTTTTCACTTAGTGAGGTATTTACAAGTACACCAAATGCACACATTGGTAAAAAGCAAAACCCTTGAAAGCTGTTTCACTTACAGCTGCAAAGGAAGGAAGTAAAAGCCATAGTTATTTCTATACTTCACTATATGGGAGGTTCTGAGTGCTGTGCTAATTAGGACCTTATCAGTGGCTAAATGAATAGGCAGGTATCATGTGCATTCCATGCCACTTCAAAGGGCACTCCAAACTCTGAACATTTACAACATCAGGCTTTTAGATATTGCCACTTTACAGAATATCTTTCTGCCTTTGATTTTTCAGCTATTTTTTTTCCCAGCACTTATCGAGCACCACAAGAGCAGAGGATGCCTGCAAATAAGAAATCCACTAGATATATCCACTTAGATTTTCCATGGAAAATGCTAAGACACCATGCTTGGGACCTCTCAAAGTTTCATGTGCATTCATTATTCTTTATGGTCCTTTCTGACTTTTGCAGAGATCAGGTAAAAGAGAAAAGCACTAACAGCATCGTTACTGCTTCTCTTTCTGTTCTGTTTCCAAGGAATAAGGTAATCTGAAAGAAAAATTGAAAGGAAGTTATTGCTCAATCTTGTGCAAAATCATCAGGATGAGAAATTGAAAGCACAGAAATTGAATGTTTTTCCGTAAATGAGAACCAGATTGTCCTAGATTTGCTCAAATTTGCATTCTTTTTCCACAAATCTCTAAGAATTGGTACATTGTGTTAACATAATTTTAAGTAATATTGATATTTATGACCTTAATTTATCCTAATAAAAATACCATTCAAAATCTCTGAAGCAGTAACTGATTTTCAACATTACCAGACCACATAGAAAGTTTCACTAATTCTCCATATCAGACACTATTCTTTGTACAAATAAGTTTTGCCCTGCACTGGCCATCAGGCTGGTGTCCTCAGAGGTCAACAAATCAATGCTGCTGCCAGTGTACCTTGAACACAAGAGAGAAAGTGCTGTGCCACAGCAGGGGCCTATTCCAGTGATGTGAGGCTCTTCTGAAGAGCATCTAACATGAAATCGTCTCTCCCAAGAAAACATCTCTTGGACTGCATAAATGCCCCTTGGGGAGAGAGAAGGTTTGTTTCAGACCACTTGATTTCCCAATGTTAAACAGCCACAAATTGTATAAACTTCAGACTCCATGAAAGAAAATATTTCTGGCACAATCCATACTTCTCTTTACCTGTAGCTGCTTTTGGAGGTGGTTCAGTGGCTCTCATCATGTACTCCAGGGTATTTTAGCACCTTCAAAAAAGAGCAGCAAGGTTGGCTCTTTATTATTAGCAGGTAGCAGATGAGATATGTACCTAGGAGATTAAGAATGCTGTCTCATCTGCCTTTGCCTATAAATCTCACTGTCTCTCAGCAGAACAGGATGCACATGTCTGATTTAAATGGGCCATTTTTGCTAGTTAACATCGGGAAGTGCTCTGAGCCCACCCCTCCAAGAGGGAATAGTGGGTACCTAAAAGAGAGAGCTTGGCCAGCATGGTTAGATCTAGTCAAATTTGCCACTTTTACCTGGTGTGTCCCTGATGGAGGCCACCTTTGACAGGGAAATCAATCACATTTGCCTCCTTCAGCTCTGGCCATGCAACTAGTGGATATACCATCAGTCTGGGAACAGAATACTAGAGGGGACAAGTGTTAATAGGATACGTGTTCTCAGCAAAACTTGTGACTGGTGGTGATGTGGCTGGAGACTAAAATCACTCCTGGGCATGCAGGATGGAGAGCATGGTTTGACATATCTCTACATCCCATCTGACCTCTGCAGATCCAACCCAAACTGCTTTCTATTGCTTGCACAATCCAACTGCTACAAATCCCAGTTAACCTTAGTAAACACATAACTTGTTTGCAGAATTTCCAGGTGATATTAAGTTCTGTTTCTGTCACTGTCATTTGTCTGGCCGAGATAATAGGTTGCTGCAGACCAGCTGCAAAAACCTGGGTGTATTCCAGCAGGAGGAAGTCTTCTGAACATCACACTGAGCTGGAAATAGCGGAAGGCTATTCCAAGCTTGCAGGCAGAGGAGCAGCTGTGTGGCAATGGTTTCACAGCTTTCTCGGGATAAAAACTCAGCCTTTGAAATTCCCTGCAGTGTACTTAGAAACTTGTAAGGTATATTAAACCACAATTTTGCTAAAAGTAGCTGTGCACATGGATCCACCCATAATACTAGCAATGCTATGGATGTGCTTGAGAAGTATCAGCATCTCAAGTACTGCAGAACTATGTAATTTTGCTTCCCAAAATTGTGAGGTATCTTCTTATTCTCATCCTCCCACTCTTGAGCATTGCCTTACTGCTTTGCAGTAAGTTCCTTAAGCTGCTTTTAAGGCAACAGTGTTAACTAAAGAGGTGCACCCTTGTCATTCCCCAAAAAATCAAGTGTATTCTTGAAAGCCCTCATAATAAAGTATTTGCTGATTTACAGAATTGTTATGGGTAAACAAAAGGAAATACTTAAAAGGCCAGTGCTGCAACATCATTCAGGGAAACTTCTATTGCAATTAATGAAAGTTTTATTTGAGAAATGACTTAATACTGGATCTATAGAGACATAATTAAGGAAAGGGCATTATCGTGTTGGGCTACATATGGTCACTTGTTGAGGAACAATAGAATATTTTGTTCATAATGAGAGCTTATTGAGTTTTGTTTCTTCAAGTTTTCAGCTTCTAATTATGTTCTTTAGAAGACAATGGGAAAGGCTTAAAATAATAAGAATGCTGCTAAAATTGCTATGGCTTCTGCGGTATTACAAAGACACATGTTGGCTCCCTGTGTATAGTACACATTTAACCTGTCACCAAACACAGAGCATTTTACAGGTAAAATGCGAAGGGATGCATTTAGTAGCTATCAAATGAACATTTTTTGTTGTACTTGAAAGTAACAACTTAAAATACTAATTCATTAAATTATAAATTAATGTATGCTGCATCAAAAATGCTCGCAATTTCCTTCTGTTATTGCATGAATCATTCTTATGCAAAGTTACAGGTTTCTGGAGCATAATGAAATTCAAACTTGCATTCTTAGTGCAGTTGCCATGGCCAATTCAGCTGAAAATGAGAATTATAGTGAGAGCATTTCCTGGTCTTTGACCCCTCTTATAGGGTTTTAAAAAGCAGGTTTTTTGCAGAGCATTAACCTCATTCCCAAGCAATTCATTCCTCTCAGTAATATGAGAGGTGTTAAAACACTTCAATAAAAGGAAAAGTATTTAAACATCTTTTATTCTATGTTTCAAAAAACCGGACATTTAACTTCAAGGATTTCTGGCTGTGTAATGCGAAAGACTGACAATAGAACCAACCGTAATAAAATATAGTCTCTAGTATATATACATATTTATCAAGATAATGCCTCGTGACAGCTAGGCAGTAAGAGACAGCTGTATTTGACAAGTTATAGTTACATATATACTCTGTATTTGTTTCTATTTTACTGTTAACTGCACACAGTAAGAAAGAGGTGAGGGGGAAAAATAAAAAAGTGCTGACCCTGGACAATAAAAAGGAATTTCATGGGTGCTGATGGTATTCCATGAACCTAAGTAGTCATCATATGTATTCCATAATCCTACAGCACAAGCTGAATGGTCCTGAGCTAAACTGAAATGCTTTGAATGTGTAAAAAGTGTGTAGTTTAATTTATTTTTCTTTCTTTTGGATTCTTTGTAACTTCCACTAAATTATGCCAATGGATTCTTGTAAAAGAGAACTCTGCTGAAGTAAATGGGATTTGTTTTTTATATATATGTATCTCTGTATCTATATCTATATCAAATCAGTTTTATCATCTCCAGCACAAAGAACTAATGTGTCTGAATAACAAACCCAAAATTAAGTATTAAAGATTGGGTGCTGATTATGAAATATTAGATACTGCATAATGAGCCTGCTCAGTTCCAACATTTTAGCTGCTTTATGACAGAGGTAAGAGTGAGTCATTGCAAATACCGTGTTATTAATGAAATGGACTAAATTGCTTATTACAAAGCTAGATCCTATCCAGTTTTTGTCCCTATAAACTATATTGGCATTTTGCAGCTTTTGTTTTATTATTTTTCAGCTTTGACAAACAAGCACCAACTTATCGCTCAGGTGGCTTGTCATAGCCTGTACTTTTCAGACAGTATTAGAAAACATAATGAACTTTCTGCAAAAGATACTAAAGTAATTTGAAGAAATGATCCTACATATAGCAAGATCATTATTTCATTAGTTGGAAAAGAACTATAAAACTGTAGTGTAAAAATGTTATGCTGATGGAGGGGAAACTTAACAAAGCAAGTACTTGTTTTCAAGTCAAACTGCAAAAACGTGAGAAGTGTCGTCTAATGTGTGAGCGCCTTAATCTGTGGGTTTGCAGGCTTTTGAGGCAAAAGAGTGGCAAAATGTTGTTATATTATAGGGCTTGTCCTGTCAGGTATTTTATGTGTACATAAAATTATGTATCTGATGGGAATTTCTGGAATTTCTCAAAAGGAAACCAATTGTGTCTCATTGCATGCTTGAGATTGTATTTTGGAAGATTATCTTTCCTTATTCTCAGCATGTTTGATGTCCCTGGAACTCCCTATTGGCTTACTGGTACATATCCACAAACCTCTGATCTGGAATATAACGATCTATTAATTGCAATGCAAAAGAGAAACATGCAGCCCTCAACACCATGTCTGGGGGCACAGGAGGCATCTCAGAAGGGTGCTCCCCATGGAAATTGTGAAGCTGTAGTTAGACACCCAGCTGGAGATGCTTTCTTTGGGGAAAGCCACACAAATTCATGAAAGCATCTCCTCCAAAGGTGAGTAAAAGGGCACAGTGGAGCTGTGTGCACCTCAGAAGAAGATATCTCCTGCTAAAGAGTAGGGTTTGGTCTCTTAGTGAAATGACTGTAGGATGTACCTTTACAATAACAACATTTCTACGTGCAGAGGAGATAATCCCAAGAGAAGGCACCCAAATGCTGCTGTTGTTGGAGATCCAGTGTGTTAACTCCTGTAGACTGAAGAACCAAAATCTGTAATCTCCACAACTGAATCCAACCCTAACACGAGCATCTGTGATTTGCATAAGATGGATCTGAACCCCTCCACTCTCTATGTTGTGCTGTGCACTCAGGTGCATCTATCATAAGTGTTGCTTCTCCTTACTGCAGGTGAAAGCAGAATCTATCCATTGAAAAAACATACTGGAAATGTTAGGAATGGAATTGCTATGTAAATATATTATTGCTTTCGTTTTGCTACTGGAGAATAAAAACCCATCAGCTGGAGAACTGGTTTACAGCAGAATGACAACTACTCAATAACGTGTATTTTTTGAGGCACATATCTCTTTTGGAAAAGAAGAGAATGTAACTTAATTGACACTTTTGCTAGCAATGGTTGCTTCCTTTTCAAGCGTTCACCTTGCTGAGGAAAAAATTGAAATGCAGCCCAAGATGTAAAATATTGATGTTGCATTATTCAAACGAGAAAGCTTTGGTATGTGTCTCTTTTGTTTAATCATGCTAAAAACAGAAGTGCACGGGGCATAAATGACAGAACAATAGGGCTCTTATGTATTTAAATGACATCCGACTCACAATGCAGAGCAGAAAATAAAACGCCTCTAAACCTAACATTTCCTAAAAAATCACAGACACATGGAGAGATTAGGGTTTATTAACATGATCCTGTTGTGAGTTTTTTTTATTAATGGCAGTCTTTTTAAGAATGATGTTATGCTTACACATGCTAATGTACACAAGAATAAATAATTGTCTATATGTTAAGACCATCAACTTAAACATTTGAAGTTAGTCAGTTCCTGCGGAATCCTTATTTGGGCCATTTTAATTTCTCTGCTAAAAAACAGTCACTAATTATATGATCATTCAGTGTATCTGGAACCAGCCTTCTGCCTCTTTCAGGACACAGGATGGACAATGCCCACTTAACAAAGCACTATTCAGCATTACATTTCATCCCTACTCAGCATGTGGCCTTATGGCATGTTTATTGTATTGCTTGTTCTGAATACCAAACGTTTAATATTCTCTTGTTTTTCTCCTTTTGTTTTACTCCTCACTGCAATATTTGACTGAGTCACAAATGACACTGAATTTATCTCAGTGCTTCTGTGAGGCAAATTTTTTCTGTGTTACAAATGAGAAATAGGCATTTATGCAGGATAAAGGCTCTGCTATTAAGAGTCCAATCTGAGATCCCTATAGTCTGATTTTTCACAATGTTTCTTACTTTATAATTTTGAACAAGTCTGCATTGTTTATGTGCATGTATTTCCTAACACTCAAGTATTACCAACGCTTTCTAAAATTGATGTTAAGGTCTTATTTCGACTGTTTACAAGTAAAACTAATTAGTATTAGACTTAATCACAATATAAAAATTTTTTACTGCTAGTATGGTTGAACACAGGAAGAGGTTTCTAAGAGAGGTTGTGCATTCTTCATTCTTCAATGTGATATCCAAAACCCAACTGGGCAAGATCCTGGGTAATGTTCTTTGGCTGACTCAACTCTGAGCAGGGGATTGGACTGCACAATCTCCAGAGGTCTCTTCCAGCCTTCCTTCCACTCTGTGATTCTGGGCTTTTGTGAGATCTTAACTAGGCCAGCTGAAAACATTTATAAGGAAGAAGGAGCTGAAAAATACAGACCATATTTGTGCTTATCTGAAATTCATTAAAATCTCATACTGGAGTTGTTTTTATTTAGTCTGATGCTTCAGTTCAATCAAGATAATGTCAGCATAAATTTAAATTAATGAAAAAATATATAGCTGTGTTTAATCAAACTTGATTAGTAGTCCATATCTATTTTTCTTAGATTTAGTACAAAGATTGTGAAATGAAGCTAAATATATTTGTATTTTAAAAGGTACCTTCAATGAAGGAGAGATGACTTGTTTAAGATCATGAATTTAGCAGCTTAAAAATAAAATCATAAGCGGTTGCAGTGTAAATTAAAGAAGATTTATGGAAATAGCATTAATTGCATGATTTAATCTAGGGAAGCAGATTATTAGAATTTGGAAAACATACTTAACTATTTATGTTCAAATTACCTCTTTTTGTAACACAGAAGAATGAAAAATGTAAATTATTTTTTAATACAATGTATCTTGCAGTAAGAATATCTTGGAGCATAGCGCACAACATTTGAAGATTCTGCAGTTCAAGGCAGACACCTGTATAAACAGGTATGATACAGAAGGAATTTCCTATCCTCTCACTGTCCAGGTGAGAGGAGAGGTCTGGTAGTGCCCACATGCTATCCCACAAAAGAGCTCTCTAAAAGCTTTTGGACAGTAACCTAGCAGCTCCATAAGTCTTAGCTCCTGCACTGTGGTGCATCATGGCTCTTAAGATCTTGTAAGGATTCCTTCAATGATGCTCAGTGGGAGAAGTTTTAGACACCAAAATTTGAAAGTGCTGTTTTAAGCCCTGAATGTGATGCTTTTATCATGAGAGTCCAAACGAAACCAAGCAGGGGTCTGCCCGATAGGGATGACTGTAAAACTCTCTTTGCCCACAAGAGGGTACATCCCACACCGTGGGATCTTAGGTCAGGATAAAAATTCTCTTTAAACAGTCAATGAATGTGGTGCAAAACTGGTCACACTTTAGATGCTTTCTCTTACACTGAACAAGATAAAAGGAAAATAATCATCATGTGGAGTTTCTAGAGACAAGAAAAAGACTGGAAGGTATAAAAAATGCTGAGCTGAACAGAATTATACTCATATGGACTTAAATTGAATCAGGATGAAAAGAATAAAACAGAACACCATCATCATATTATCTACAGGTCAGGACCCAATCATGCCTAACGATGTCCATCCACAAACATACAAATCAGTGAATATTTGACTTATTAATCTAATCTAGCAAAAATATCTTCTGAATTTATTTTTAAATATTAAAAAATAATTTCGGGAACTTAAGTCCAGAAATTACTAACTGCCTGGTAGACAATTGGAAAACATAAATAAACCTGAATTTGAAACCACAGTATTTCACACTTGGTAAAATCCTTATGTGTTGCTAAACCTTAGCAACAGAAAGAGGCATTTGTCTTTAATTTCTGATGAACTTCAGCTTTCTTTCATAAACTCCACAAATATCCCTTAAAGCTTACAGACAAAGCTGTCACGTGTCTGGTGACTTTTAGGCGTGTACTTTGTGTTTAGTCAAATAACATGAAAATATGGTTCACTGATAAGGCAAAAAATACGTATGAAAATAGAGATGAAGAGAACCTAAAGGTCAAGGAATGGCATATTTGCATGGCAGAGTAGGTTTATGAAGTGAGCAGTCAAATCTATGTTTCAGTTACATTTAGGAGTTTAGAAATGTATACACAGAGTTTGCATTGCCTTGGGCAGAAGAGTGGTCTGGTGGGATGAGTTTAACCTGGGATAGGAGTTGCAGAGTGACCTGTTATGGCCAAGTATTGATGACCTGCTCCTCTTTTTTTCATCCCCATCTTCTTTTCTTGGGTTGAATGCATGGATGCTGTCTGCTGTGCTGCCTGTGCCCTGAGAGTGTGCACATCCTCTTGTATTATGGATAAGTAGCACTTGACACCTCCACCCACATCCGAGTAGGAAGGCTTTATTTCTTCTTGAACCTAGCACTAAAGGGCCAGCTCATTAAGCTGTGTAGCATTTGTTGACCAAAGAGAGTTCCCTAACTCTGTGATGCTTTATTCAAACCTTCAAACCCCTGACAAGGCGAAGCAGAGACAAGGCAGAGGCTAGGCACAGGATCACAGTCTGCTGTGGGTAACGACTGATTTATTTACAATTTTTTCTTGTTGCTATATTACAAATAGCAGCTATGGATGGATAATTCCATATATGCCATGTTACTTCTGACAGTTTAAGAAGAAACAGCACGTTGCTCTTGCAGCTGCCATGAATTTCCACGTGTTACCTTTACGTAGTGCTGTCTTGCTCTGTGTTGTACTCCTGCACATCCCTATACATGCACTCCTTTGATCACACAAATGCACTTTTAAGGTGAAGAAAAAATGTAAATAGCAATGATAATTTTTTGCACAACCCGAGTTTTTTTTCCAGATGTTTTCTGTATTTCTGTACCTCTGTGTCTCCCAAGGAATTAATTTCCACAAGTTCCCACCCTTACTGCTTTAACTCTGTTGGCTATGGAAGTAACTTCAGAGATCTTTCAATCTACACTCCATGTGCAAGAAAACAACATCCCTGAGTTTTAGACTCTTGACTATTAATGCCTTATGACACACAGCAATTAAACAAAAGGATTTCCAAAAAAACCATGGTTGTTTTTAGGATTCTGGTTTCCCTATATTTTCTTGAACCCATCTAACAGCTGTACTCCAAAATAAGTGGGCATACAGCTCTGGAGAAACAGAGTTGAAAAGCAAGTGGACTTAAGCTAGTGCTCTTCAGTATCTGATAATAAACAGCTAGAAGATGTGAAGGGAAGGAGAAAAACATCATGGGTTTTCTTTTCCTCTTTGTGCATCTCTTCAGTAAATGTCATTAGTTTTAGTGGAAGTCACACCATTGTCCATATATCTCCACACCTTCAGCTTTCATGCAGTGTCTGTTGCACTGATATCATAAACCAGATATGCAGCAATGTAGGAGCACAGGTCTTGAATAAGAAAGAGCAATGTCTCATTCACTTATCACATTCAATGGAAGAGGTTGTTTCTGAGGATTTGTGGCCTTCCAATACACATGGGAAAAAATAGAGATGACAGACTGTAATTAAAGACTGCATTAGTGCATGTGCAAAAGCAGACAACATGAAAATTTGAGGAGTGAATTTAATTCTCCCATTCCCTACCATTAAAGTGTTTGGCTTTGTAATTTCAATATTTAAACATCATTTTTGTTATGTTGTGTATATCTGTAGGACCCCACTTTTTAGTTTACACCTCCTGAGGGACTGAATGCTTCAGAGTTAATGAACTTTCTCATCAGTTGGCCATTAGTTTGAACTGAAGCCAACTCATCAGGATGAAAAGCATCTTGCATCTAATGGATGTTTGGGGTTCTGTATAGAATGAGTTTGGCAGGTCTCTTTCTCTAGCTGCCACAACACAAACATGCCATAATGCTCTGCACTAATTGGCAGATTCAGTGAAGAGGCCAAATGTTGGCTGATCTATTGAGTCTGATCTACCCTTTTTGCCCCTGGAGGAAATCTTCCACCTCAGGTATGCTGTCACGGTTTGTCAGTGTTTGTTAAGCTTACCAGACCGCCTTTTTTCCAAATCCAGAGGATATCCGTCATGAGGGATGTCTAGTGGTGCCTCTCATTATTATTAGTACCACACAAGTATTTAAGGTTGCCGTGAATACATTTTTTGCACATAGGCAAACGTTTCATTAGCTCAATTGAATAAAATGTCACCCACTGCCATACACAGCTTGGCAGCTACATAAGTTTGTGAAACTCCTACTTGCTTCAAGGAGAGTTTATCAGTTTATGCACGTCTGAGTTTGTGTCCCAGTCTTGTATCAACAAGTGTTTGTGTTTACCCAGAGTTCCCTTATATTGTAATCCTTCAGCCTTTTATTTGTGCATTCCAGGATGTGCATGTATATTTTATAATATCAGTACATTGAAGATTTCTCCTTGGAGGAAAAAGCCAAAAGTCTGTCTGATTGCACATATTAATTGGAAATTCTTGGTGTGTCAGCAAATGAACAGGTAAAAACCATATTTTTGACAGAATCTTTTTGATTCTCATCCTTTTAATCTTTTTTTTTTTTTCCTCCGTTAAGGCCATAAAGTCACTGAAACAACCAGATGGAAAGGTGCCAGACTAACATGGAAGAGAGAGATCTGAGGTGCTGTTTAAACCATGCCTATCAGCCTTTTCTGCCTTTTCCAGGGAAGATTCCAGGGAGAGATTCTCCACCAGAAATCAGTCATGTACCCAGTAAAGCACAGAGAGCTTTAGATGCACATGTTGTCTGATGTATCAGGCTTTTGGGTGTCTACCCAAGCAGGGATGCTCCATGGACAATTCTGTGGTGCACTCTGCTGGAAGGTATCTGCTCTTCCCAAGCACCTCTTATGTTTTATTAGTCAGCCAACAAAAAAAGAGTCTGCTTGGAGCAGATTTCTGCTTGCTCCAGCTGTTTCCGAGGTATAAATCTGCAGGTGAACTGTGCCAGCTTTGAGGGCTGGATATCATATTTACTTTACCATGTGCAGTCTTCTCCCTCTTAAAAACACAGCAGCTGGTTTCCATCCTCCTCTGCTCCCTTCCCTCATTCTTGCTCAGTGTTTGACTCTGCTTTGGACACTTTATCCCATTTGCCCTCTCCCTTTTATTCCCTTTCTGCTTTTACTTCTGGTAATGCAAGAACATATTGGGTTTATATTCATGACTTTATGTTTATGCATAAAACACTAATTGGTAATATCTTTATCTACTTCCACCCAATACGAATTATAACCATTCTCATGCCCTCATACGAGGCAGGAATATGGCTTTTTCTTAAACCATTACTTTTTTTAAAGTTACCGATCCTTTTTTCTCCCTCATAATTGATTTGAACTCAGGACACCGACCCATTACTGCTCAAAAAAATTCATAATTATTTAACATTTATTTAATACATCTGACAGGAAAAAGCTTGGTGGTGTACTAGTGTGAGTGGGACATAACACGTATGTAACGTATAATAGGATAGAAATGTGTATAACAAGTCTAAAAATACATGATTGTACTTGCTAAACTCATAATTCCAGTTTTAGAGCAATTCACTAATACTAACCATTAAATATTAATTTAAAATACTTTTTAATTCTGTCTTTGTTTTTTAGGGAATTATAGAATAACCTGAGTTGAAAGGGACCCACAAGGATCACCAAGTCCAGCTCCTGGCCCTGCACAGGACACCCCAAAAGTCACACCATGTGCCTGAGAGCGTTGTCCAAAATCTTCTTGATATCTGTCAGGCTTGGTGCTGTGACCACTTTCCTGGGGAGCCTGTTCCAGTGCCCAACCACCCTCTGGGTGAAGATCCTTTTTCTGATATCCAACCTAGACCTCCCCTGAGGTTTTGCCCCTAGGATGGGCTGTATCTTTTATCAAATATGTAATGAATTAAATAGAAGATGGGACTGTAAAACTGATGTGTTTATGTTACCAACTGTGTCTGCAGTGAAAAAAAAGTAAACCTTTCAAACCTAAATACCATTTGTTTTCAAATGTTAATGAACGGAGTCAACAGTCTACACTACATTTCCACCAATGCTGTAATTTTTATTTTTTTTTAAAGTAAGCAGGAGTACTTTTTTTACCTACACAGCTGTGGCACCAATTCTGATGTTTCTTTCTTTTCTTCCAAACCCACGTGAAACATGTTAAATTTGGGGGCAGCACTATACCGACAAACCTGTTTCAGGACCTCTTCCAGCTCTTATACTTTCACTGTTGTCAAGGTGTTCTCAACAGCATCAAAATCTCGGTCAGACTGTTCTTCATCCAAAATTCAACAAAAAGGAAGGATCAACCCACAAGACAACCAAGAAGTCCACAAGGTCAAAGCTCTCATGTTAGAAGTAGGTGGACAGAGACCTTCAGAGTGGATGTTGGCATCTGACACCTTGAGGTTTTAACATGTTTTCAATAACATGCTTCCAGAGTTACTGGCACAAAGATCCCAATTTTAATCAAACACTGCAAAGATCAGAGCTTAGATCATCAATGAAGGCACTTGTCAGGCACTGCATCAGGCAACAGCTTCAAACACTCCCACTCTGTCCCAGTAGAACTCTTCTATTGCAGAACTTATTGTAGATGAGGTTGTTTCTTTGAAATATTTTTGTAAAATGGCAGGGTGGTGGTTTTTTTTTCTATTTTCAACCCTTGTCACAGGTTACCTTTATTCCATGTAGTCCAGTGAAATTTACTGAGCAATAATCCTCTCTATTTTCAGTGTACATCTTGGACGTGGAAAGAGAGGACCAAAAAAAAAAAAAAGAAAGAACACTTGAAAGTGCAGGAACTTTGAAGGAATGAAGATTCAAAATTTCTCAAAGGAGGTGAGATCAGCTTTAGTAGTAAAGTCCCACATAAATCCAAGCCAATAAGAGACACTGTCATTTGCTTCCTGACTCGGGGTCAGAAACTGCTCATCTTGTAAGAAGTTTTCAAAAAGATACTAATAGGTACAATTCAGATAAGAATGTTGCTCTTTTTATTTTCATTTGTACAGATATTTTACTTGTATTTATACTGACATTTTAAATGCTTACTCTTGATTACCTAAAATAGAGAGGCTTAGAAATTGCGTATAATAGGCAAGTATGTCTCAAACACTTCATAAAGCTTTTCTCAGTTTCACATAAAGCTATCCATTAACAAAGGCAGATATTAAATGATTAAACAGTGATGTATATTAAAATTTCTACAATTCTTCCATAGGTCTAATTAGCTTTCCTTTTGTATTTTTAGTATTCTGCATGTAAATGTGTGTAATACCACAGGAATGCAACAATTGTATCTGCAAATAATTAAAGGGGGCCTTGGTGACTAATGCTTTATTTTCAGGATACTGCAGAATATCCCAAATCCTCTATCCACAAAATGGTGCATACTTTTCACGTGTGATCACAAAGTGAGTTAATAATTCATATTTTACAATATTTACTGCATAAAAGGGGTCATGCTACACTTTTCCCATTCACAAGCCCTGGATCCAGACTTTCCAACCCTTTGTTTATCAAAAATGAAATATTATGCTAACCATGACCTTTTAACAACAGCCTATTCACAGTGGCCAAAGGTTTTTATTGCTGACCTATTAACCTATTATAAAACAATAATTTCCTCCGGTTGCTTTTTTTTTTAAGGAGAAGCAAAACAAAACCACAAAGATTAAAAGAATAAGGATTAAGACTCCCTGAAACATTCACCAAACACAGAATTTCTTCTTGTTTCCTCTGCCAGAACACATCAAGCAAATATTATAATTTATAGCTTACCCCCCTTATAAATCATGAATCCACACAGAAAAAAAAATCTGTTCTGTACATACCTCTCTTCTAGTAATTTTAAGTTTTCCCATGTCCATTAGGCCCTTACAACCTAATCTTGCTCTGCCAATTGCTCCCATGGTGAGATCATTAAGTAAATTATTTAAAGATCAAACAGCCTGCAGTGACAATGGAGTTCCATGTAAGGTAAATGCTTCAAAGCCCCCCTCCCCCCCTCTCAAATTATAGCTCTACAGGCTATTCATCACCTCTGGATGGGGCATGCCCCACCATTACTTGGCTTTTTGCTGCAGGCTAAGGTAGCACCACTAATTGGCCTTTTTAACAAAACTGACCTGTGGACAGGATAAAACTTGTTTGGAGCTTTAGAGACAACAATTATTCAAGGTTAAAAACACATCAATGCCAGAGCTACGTCACTATAATAAGGGTGAATGAATTTCTTCCTCTTGGGTCTTAATGTGAAAGAATGCGTTCAGGTTGTGCCCATGCCAAACAAAAGCTCCTTCAGGTAGTTGAACTGGTCCACTTTTCTTTCTTTCCCCCACCCTTTCTTTTTTAGCTCAAGGACAAGTAGGTCTATCATTTTCTTTATTTCTTCAGAGCCCCTCACAGTGAGGGCCCTTTGATCTCCGAGAATAATGGTAGATGGAACAATTTAACTGCTTCATACAGGTGCAGGAGTTTATTTGACAGGTTGTGGCTTTTATTTCTAGCACATTAGCTGCATGCATACAAATGGGCTCTTGACAGACTCAAGCAGGTAGATCAGAATTTTTTTTTTTTTTTTTTAAGAAGTCTCAACAAAGCCTGACCACACCTGCAATGATGGCACAATTTGAAATGCTGCATAAATTAAAGACAGGTAAGGCCAATGCGTTCCCTGCTGTGAATGAATTTTTACAACTGGTGAAAACAGCAGGTAGGAGGAAAAGCAGCACACATCAAGTAAACAACAAGAGATCTTGTCACTTGTCTCTCAAATTAAAGAGATCCTATTTGATCTGAGTTATTTTAAAATAAATAACACCACTAGACAAGATTTTATGTTGTATTGCCTTAACAGAATAGAAGGCAGGATAGAAGCAAAGTGAGGGAAAACACTTTCAAACTGCATTTACTCAGACCAGCACTTTTTTCCCAAAGGAAGATTATCTGTATGAATTTTCTTGAATTTACAGTTACATATGATTATGACTAGTAAAGTGAATATCTGCGCTTGGAAGCCTTGTAAAATGAGGGTTTCTACATTCTTTTTTTGGCTTTTCACTTAAAGTGTCATTGAAATGGCTTGCGTAAGGGGATGCTATTCAATAGTGTACCAGCTAATAATAAGTCTGCTAAAGATTGACTCTTCAGAATGCTACCACTTATGGAAGACACACACGCATTTTTTGTTTGTTTGTCTCCACTCTCCTGTTTTGAGCTTATTTTTTTTTTCAGGGCATTGCAGTTTTTCAAAGAGCATCCTGCCCTCAAAGGCATGAGTTCAAGAAAAATAAGGTGTGGGACATTGTGCCAACATAAACAATTTTTTTGGAAGTGTTATATCAAGACTAGTAATACAGATGCAGTTATGCTAGAGGCAAGATATTTTGTATTAGTTTCATTTATTTGACTTGTGGGAGTATTTATTCTAGACTAACAGTCTTTATGGCAATGAAAATGCTTTAGCTTTAGCACTTAATGCGTAACACTATAAATATGTGTGACACTGTGCTTAAAATTTTAAACCTCAGGGTTACATTGACATCACCTCTGCTCACATGGCTGTGATGGAGGTAAGAGGGGATCAGTGCTGAGAAAAACCCTTTGTAGTCCTCTCCTGTCTGAACTGGTGCATTCTTAGAGGGTGTTCTGTCACTGCAGCAGGTTGGTAACGTGCTGCTTCAGAGCTGACGGGCTCCTGTAGAGCACATGGCCCATTTATCACCTGTGTGGTAAATACAGCATCCATTAAACAGATTTGGTGAAAATTACACCCCAGTTCTCTGGGCAATATAATGTTCTCAGAGACGCGACAGAAGCACAGGACTGAACTGAGGAATAAATACTGAGGATAGCTATTAGTCAGTTTAACTGTTTCAAATTTGTGCCTAGTGAGTCATGTTCAAATGTAATTAAAACATGGGGTGTTCCTTCAGATAAAGTGGTGTTTTACCCCACATAAACGACCCCTTCCAGGAGAGAGCTAGAGCCACATCTAAATGCTTCGGAGGAAAAATCTTAAAGTGAAGGTAAAGGTCCTAGAGTCAATTTTTTGCTGATAGAGCACAGAATACTCAAATTCTGAACTGGATGAAAAGCACAATTTTCTGCTGGCACAGTATAAGGCAATGTAATTATCCTGGAAAGATTTCTGCTATTGGCACATCCGTAGAGGATTTTTGAGATCAGCTGATGGGAGAGGTAGTTTAGCTATATTGTTTTGTTCATCTTTTGGATATTGCAGCTCCTGGGGGGGGTGCTCCACATTGCTTCAGTGCTGCAGGTCTCATGTGGATCAGTAATCACCTGCAGAGCTATATCTCCTGACAGTCTTCCAAGAAGTTCTGCTGCTCACAAGCTGGATCGCAAATAGCTGCTGTAGAGCATGCTAACAGAGCCTGCTGGGGCCCCTTCACCAGGGAAGATGCCAGCCTGTAGCAGGGCAGAAGGAAAGTGTTGTGCTCTGGGGAGCAGAGATCTCTGGAGACCTCACAGCTTCCCTGTCACTGTGGGAAATGCTGCCCAGTGCCTGTAACGCAAAGGCTCCCCCAGGCCAGACCACAGGCTCTGCCGAGGGTCTCACCTAGATCAGTATCTGCAAACAAACTCAATTCCATATTAAATTCTTTCTTCTCCACCCTGCGCCAGCTGTCCTAGGATGCTGACCAACAGGCGCTCCTTGTTCTAGAACAAACAGCCTCCTTTTTTGTTTGTTTGCCTGTTAATTAAAAAGCAAATTCTCATTTGGAAAAAGCCGAACATCAGGATGTGGGAAAGACTGGCTCAGACACAGCAATGAGTCCTGTCGGCAGTCTGCTGCTCTAGCTCCCACAGCCAGAGTCCAAGAAATAAGTGTGAGGTGTTCCAGCTGCCAAAACAGTTTCCATTAAAAAAAAAAAGAAGAAAATGTGAAATGCATTAATGATCAGATATTTCAGAATACCTAATAAAAAAAAATTGAAGAATTACCCTGTTCTGCCTGTTTTGCCTTTTCTATTTTAACGCTGGAAATAAAATATGCTGCAGCAGACTGTATTTCTGTTAAAGCTATAGCAGGTTTATGACAGTACTAAAACAGTGCAGCAAACATGGAAATTAGTGTAAGAGTCCTTTAGCATGCTTTACTACTCTTATTTAACAAAAAGTATAATAGCTTTGTAGCACCTAAATGTACCTAAGTAGAGACTGTTTTTCCAAGAATTTGAATTTGGATCTGGTAACGGATCAATCAAACTTCATTGCCAAGGATTTTTAATATACAAATCTTAAAGAACTCCAGGGTACCTGCAACCTAATATTCAACAGATTAGAAACTGAGCTACAAAAACACAACTTCCAAAAGTTCTTATGTGGTGATGTACAGTTGATATACCGTATGATGCACCAGTTAAAACAGGACTATGATAAATTCTTTCTCAATGCTTCATTTTTTTTGAGGAAGACTGCAATATTAAATCTGTGGCGGTGCAGTGATGGCGGTCAGAGATGACATCAAAAATTTTTTTTTACTTATTCTGGGTTTCTTCACAAGAGATTTGAAAAGAAAAAATTTTTCTGCTTCAATGGAGAGCATTTGCCCAATCAGTGGATAATTAATCTACAACATGACTTCATGTTTTTTGTCACCAGGCATCTGAAATGGCATTCTTTCTCACCATGGCATTGACCATGGAAACATCCATGAATTGTTGTTGTGGGCCCAATGTTCAGTCCATGTGCTGGCAGTGACAACTATCTGCAGAGACTCCCTCTGAAATCACCCTAAGTGATTTCAGCTGGACTGGTGTTCTTCTGCAGTGATGCATGCAGAGAAGCTACTGTATTTCCAGGCAGAAGTGCATTAGGGAATATGGAGAATAAGTAACTGCACAGCCATCTCCAAATAGTTCAGCTGCACAATCACGTTAAGGGTTATGCTGTAGATACTGTGGTTCCCAAAAATATAACAGAGCTGTTAGCTGTATCACCTGTATCTGTAATTTTTGCACCTCGTCCCAGCGTGGGTACCAGCTGGACAAAGCACGTTGCTGTGCTTCTGGAGAGATCTGCTTTCAGGACAAGGGATAATTGGCCAGCGAGTCCTTTTCACTCTAAATTCTCCATCTCTGCCCTTGATTCATTACAGAGAACTCAGAAAGTAGCTCCAATATTCAACATTTTATTTTCACTATTGGAGATTGAAAAGTTGTCTTCCTTCTATACTTTCCAGAAATCTGGGTTTATTATCCTTTTAAACTGAAATATTTAAATAAGAACTGAAATTTATACTATCTGTAGCAATTAAATTCTCCAATCTTTGCTTTCTATATGCAACTGAGCATGTAACCATCTTAACCCATAGTAAATAAAGATACATTTGAAGTCACAAAGAAAGTAACACAGAAAGCTGTTACTTCTCAAATGACCCATGGAGAACTGTCATGACTTGCCCATCATAAGACTCTGCTCCAAACTGAGATGAGCTTCAGGGATGAAGGACCAAAACTGGATATGGCATGAATGGTTCCTCTCAAGCAATTAGCTAAAACAGCAAAGACTTTGGCTTGCTAAGATCTGTATAGCCAAAAGACAAAGAATTATTAGGGTTATTATTATTTAACTTCCAATACATATCAACCATCAATTATATACTCCATTTAGTTACTATATCTAAAGATGACAGGTTAGCATACCCAGTGTTTCTTTTAAGCTACTATTTTGCCATCAAAATTTAATATAATAATTATGTATTTGCCTGGATTAACCACAAATAGAATATTAAACAGCACCAAAACTAAGAATTTTTTCTTACTTACACAGAATAACAGAGATTTCTTGGTTTTCCAGCTCCTTCAGTGTCTACTGCCTTAAAAGTTGCTCACAGTTAAAGTGCAATCAGTTGACCTTTCTATAGCCCATTGCATATGCACCCACATCACAAACAAAACTGCAGCTGGAGTATTGCTGACAGAGGTAATTCTAATTTTTTCTTCTACAGAGCCATAATAAAAAGTCTTTGCCTGTTTATGAACAGATCTACAGCCTTATACTTGAAAAAGTTTTTAAAGCCCTGATATTTTGCACCTCTCTGAGAAAAAACCTGCATCTCGACTGTTTTAAAAGTGACAGAGGATATGACATGTACTTTCAATGGTCCAGCTAAAAGGTACCAAACATGTTAGATCCTGAAGTTCCTAATGAATGCTGCAATGCTTTTCTGTTGAGCAGAAGCTGTAAAATTAATTCAAAGTCAATTAAAAAAATTTATAATCCTTCCTGTGACTTCAAGGGCTTCAAATCTGAGTTCTATCTGAACTTGCAATTTTCCATATGCTTCAACTCACGAACATATTCAGCCAATTCAAGTTACTTTGCTCGCTTCATTTCTCAGTTTCTCTTCTTACCTCTCCTGTTTTTGTTTTGATGTGCCAAAGAAGTTGAAAGACTGTTTTCCACATTTGCTTTCTTCCTATTTCACAAGACTCCTCTAAGGGGTTTTCATCTTAGGTTAGCTGTATTGCCAGCCTGCTCCTGAAACTTGTCTAGTTTCAGCAGATTTTGTCTAGCAGAGCAAGCTGCTAATTCTGGTAGTAGAGGAACACATTCTTGGATGGTTCCTGAAGGACAGAAACTTTGGGGTTTGGAATAACCTCTACTGGCTATTTTGTGTCCTCAGAAGTGCAGTTATGTCTTGCAGATTACTCTAGCTACACCTGAATCTTCTTGGGCTCTTACACGCTCTTCAAAATTCCCCGGCAAAGCTGTGATTGATTATGAGGATGGGATGTAGGAATGCCTACACTACTAACTGGTGAAATGCACAGAGGGAAGGAGTTTGATTTGCTACAAGCCACTTTGAATCTAGGACCTCATGGCTGCCTCATAGTTGTACTGGCAATGAAGTTTGCTTTGGCCACTGGCCCCAGGCGTGCCCTGCGCCTGCATCCAGTGCTTGTTGCTGGAGGACACTGGCTCTGCTTCAGGGGAAGGTTCCTCTGCATGGTGCCCAAGGGTGTGACTTCAACCTCAGTTCCACCAAGGGACAGATCATTAGTGGTGCATTCAAACACGTGTCACCAGGTTCCTGTAGATACAAAGCCAATTTCCACCAAAGAAATCCTGCACCAGCTCACTGTATCACTGGTGTAGCTGTGCCCATTAGATCCTCCAGTAAAAAAGCTGGTGCTAAATCGTAGGATTTTCAGTCCACATGAAACTTGTCTTTGACAGCATGAAGAAAATTTCTATGGGATTGGATGTCACTGTCTGTGCAGTTTAGGATTTTTCCTTCTCTAGCAGTTGTTTGCAAAGAACTGGCTGGCCACAGGGCTCTTTCTGCTCACACTTCCAGGTGACCAGTTGGGCTGAAGTGCACTACAACCCTGAATTCCACCCTAAATGTAAAAACAAAAGCAAAACCAAAAAAAGCCAACAGAAAAAATTAAGTGGACTGGTTAGCTTTGCCAAGGTAGTATCACTTTATTAGAACTCTTAAGCAAATTTTGATCCTGAGCCTTTCACTGCAAATTCAAGTAAATTTCAGGTTATTATCTGAGCCAAAATATTATTTTGGCATCTCTACAAGGAAAGCACTGTATTTTTTTTTAAAGCAGTTACATACTTACTTTGCTATTTTGACATACTTTGGTTTGAGTAGCGCTGATCACTGGTGGTGAGCAGTTATAGGACTAACAGTGAGTCTTCTATTGCTGTCTGGTTTCCTTAATAAAAACAACTCCATATTATTTACCAGTTCTGTAGGGTTATGTAAGTAGCCTATTACAGTAAATAGCAGGTGCATTTGCCTTAAAATAAGGTTTTTTTCTCTTCTTGGCCTATGAATACTATGGAGCATTCTCACTTTCACCCTGTAGACCATAGCACTGCATAATGTGACTTCAGTCCATTTTGAGATGACTGCAAATTGTGGTAATTTTTTGTTAGAGTAATGATCAAATATTGATATTTCTTCAGTTCATACAAATGGATAAAACCTTTTTACATGCTACTTAGTCAATATATTCTTATGTTCACATTAGGGATTTGGAAATCAATGTAGTTTTCCTGTTATTCTTTTATGATTAAATCAATTGGGGTTATTTACTCATAGCAGAAAATATGGGTGATTGCAAACCCTACAGCTTGGTGAATTGTTTTCTCACTGCTGCTGCCCTGTAATGAGAAGGTACAGGTTCTCTTCAGGGGTTGACTAAACTTGCTTATGTACAGAAGCCATTTGAGGTGCAAAAATTGTTTATTATTAAGGGCTAGCAGTGTTTCCTGCCAAAGGGCATCTTCATCATTTGCCATTACATTAACATTGACAAAGCATGGTAATACTAGAGCCCAGCAGTGCTGATCATATGGAGGAAAATAGCAGATACTTGGCAATTCAGCTTAAACCAGCACACTTTGACTCCTAGGTTAGAGACACCAGTTAAAAGAAAATAGAATAATAAAATGGATACACAACAGGAATTTTGGAACTATTATTCCTGAGGATCTGAGCCATAAAAAGGTAGAAGATAGTGCATTAAACAGATTTATATTAAAACTTCCCATAAAAGCTGCAGCAGCATAATCTGATATTCTAGGACAGTCAAACAGATTTTGTTTATATTTCAGAGGCAAGAATAAACATTAATTTGTGCAATAGCTTTAAGTAAAGCTACAGTTAATGCATTGGAATACAAAGCTTACATTGCTGGAGTCTAAGTTCCCATGTTAATTTTATTTCTGTAGGTATCATCCATACTTTTCTTTTGGAAGGGAAGTATGTGTATGTATAGAATGTACATAATTGGTTATTCCCTTGGTGCATTTAGAGAAAAGCATTTGTCATGCATTAAAATTATGTGAGTTCAAGCCCATTTGATTAACCTAAAACCCAATTAATCTTGGAATCCCACTATTCTTATTTGTGCAGCTCATTCCAGAACCTCAGATTTGGAAGCACTATGTTATGTCTCATGCCTTATGGAAAAATGGGTTTTTCATCATTTAAGGAACAGAATATATAACCATTCATAGACAGAATCAGAATTTGCCAGAATTTAGAGGCCCAAATCAGATTGTCTCCTGAAAGCAAACACTTTCCATACATGAAAAATGGAACACTAGTGGGTGCATCATACTGCCTTGATTCACTGAGCCTTTTGTAAATTTAAGCAGCACAAGCCTTCTCCAGGCTTCAGGAGGGAGAAGTGGACCCTGCCTAGTTTTGAACCACTCAGGGGATTTATTTGATATAGAATACATCTGGTAAAGCAAAATTTGGGTTTTGGGGAATGAAGGAAAACATGGGATTTTTAAAGCAAGATCCTGGACAAATATCATGACTGCAAAGTCTTTACCAAAATTATTTCTATGGCTGAATTTTAAATTTCTAAAATCTGGGTCTGCAATGAAAGAACTTAAAGACTGTTAATTATGTCAATAAAACTGAGTGCCTATACAATAAAAGTCAGGTGCTAATTCATATTACTACTTCTTAACGTGCAAACACAAAGGTGAACTACAGCAAGCATGACAAGGCAGCAATGTATTTAGATCTCACTTAAAAATCAGTGGAGGTAATTTCTCTTTCTTGACAGCAGCAATCCCATAAATTGAGCTCACTGATGAATGTTTTAAAACACATCTTCTCTTTTTTCCTCCTCTTTTGACCCAAACAGGCAAAGATCAACTCCTCCTGTGCATAGAGGTGCTGAAGTCAATCCTTTCCAAAGCATCAGTAGAATGCTGTTGGTTCCTGTGGAAACTGGACATCAAATCTTGTAGTTTTGAGAACTCAGTGAAGTGTGGAAACAAAGTGGGAACAGGAAGGACAAAGAAAACCTATGGATTTTTATGCAGTTTCTATCCCTAGATTCAGTAGTGCTTTAAAGTAAAGACCCAGACCTCAAAATCAACACCAGCATGAACTCAGACATTGAAGGAATGACTTAAAAATGTGATTCTCATGGCTAAAATATTTGAAATGGACAACAAGGAGTGACTGGTAGGGTGCAGTAAAGTCTGCTCCCAGGGGCTGCCAGGACCCTTGCCAGCAGGCACGGCTGTAGTTCAGTTTGGAAGTAGAGAAGGAATACACGGGTGTCAAAATGTCTGAATGCTTAAGGAGTGCTGCAAGTATTTTTTTAGCAATAAGTGACATATCCTGAACTGATCTGATTCCTACCTTGACCTATACAACTGCAAATCTAGTGTAATTCTCCTGATTTCACCATTGTGCCAGAAAAGCAGAATGTGTCTCTGGAACCTTTAAAAAATTATGTCAAAATTGATCGCACTTCTGAAGCAGCACTGCAAAATTCAAACCTTCAAAAAAGCAACTTTTCACTAATGCAGGTGACTCCTTAATTTCCTGCTCTCTCTCACCTCTGTGAAATGACTCTGCATACCCTTATATCTTGCCAGCAAAAGGTGGCCTCCCTCACCGCTTGTGGCAGGGCATGTTCAGAGTCTGTGTTAGTGGCCAGCTGAAAAAGAGCTGTTTCCCTCCCTCCCCAGTACGGTCAGCATCCTCCTTCCTCACCAGCCAGGATCTGGCCAAGCATTTCAAGATAATTTCCAAACCTGGCTGTCCTTCAAGCCATCATCTTGATACAGGTTGCCAGTAAAATGCCAGTGGCCAGCTCCTTCTGGGTAAGCAATCTTCCTAATGAAAATAGGTCTGAAGTAATTATCAAAAATAGTGTTTTGTATATAAGCAACACAGTTAAATACCTTGATGGAATCTAGTAAATTTTAAGTACAATTTTTCAGGCTGTGACAGGGTCTTTGAAAAGAGTTAGGAAATATTAGTGTTCTCTGACTGCAAGCTCGATTTGCTAATAAAGACAATACCTTACCCCAGAGGCTTTTTCCAGCTGCAGCCCCTGAAGCACAAACGTTGAGCATGTATCACACAGAACTGTCAGTTACTACTGGAGCCAGAAAATTGTTGTTTCAAATGTTACAGTACAGGAAAATCGCCTCTCTGCACTTGCTGCCAAAAAAATGACAGCTTAATTTATGCCATGCTGAAGCTACATTACAGAGCCATTCAGCCTGGCAGTTAAGTACACTCCATGCTCACATCTTTCCCCTGTGCAAGTGCACTGGGGAGAAATACACAGGGACTGTAATAAGGACAATTGGCTGCAGTGTTTTCCATGTCACTGGAACGAAATACAGGTGAAACAGTATCAGCAATAAAATACATCACCTGAACCTCATATGCAAAACACCTCTCTGCATGCGGATTCACAAATAATCAGGAAGGATGTGGGACAGAAATGTTATGCATGAAGTGGATTATAGAGAGGTTTGCTTGTGTCAGACCTCTGGGTTTTATGTTGAAGGGAGGTGCTGAGGTATTACCCATGCCTTTGAAAATTATGTCAGTATCCTTGGTTCAGACCTTCAAAACTTGGCAATGTTTACACTTTCTGAAATTAAAAATCTGACAGTATTAAAGCACAGCCTAGTGTCGATATTTGTCATCAAGGTTTTCAGAAGATATTAAAGATGCACATGACATTATTTAAAATGAACCATCATCCAAACAAATCCCATAAAATTATCATCCTAAATGAATCCCAAGATTGCTATGTAGTTTTTTAAGGCCAAAGCTTAATTTTGTTTGACATTGAAACAATGATCATCCATGTAATAGAATGAAAGGAAATTATCATGTCTGTTTTTCTAGTTAGTTTATTCATATTAATCACATGGTAATTATGTCCAGAAAGATTGATCTTAAACAGTCTTGCAAATGAAGAATTGTAATTCATTTCATAAACTCATCAAGATCAAAACCAGTTGATCTTGATGTCAGTTAATTTATTTCTCCTCTCCTTCCTTTTCTACTCAATGTTTGTACCAATATTACCATGTACAATATTAATGCTTACCTTTAGAAGGCTTTTGCTAATAGCTAACCCATTCACAGCAGACTGGCTTCACAGCTGTTTTCTGAGGTGGAGGGCAGTAAAACAAAAGGCTTCATGAAATGAATCAAATGCACTGACTGAGATTTTTAAAGCATAAATGGTCTTCTAATCTACTCATTCTTGTTTGTGCTACGAAAGATACCCACAGTGAGTAGGGCTGAGTATAAAACCACTGTGAGTGGTTTGAAGAAAATATTTCTTATTAACTTGGAAATTCTGGGTACAACTAAATAACTTCAGAATTTATCATGATGTCAGGTCATTGGGCTTAGAACTGGCATGGTTTCTTTGGGAGACCTTGTGTCTCGTGTGGGCTTGTGTCCTCATCTATTTTAGTTTGAATGAAACATTTCCTATTCCTGTTTTCAGAGAGTTTACAATTTGAGTGAACCCCAAATCAGGCAAAAAAAAAAAATCTCAGTTGAAATGAGTGAAGTGTGTCTGTTGAATTAGAAATAGAAATTTTCACAGCCTTTACGCTGAATATTAAATCTTGTTCACTCAGAATCAAATGCTGGGAAGTCTTTCATCCATGTAAGATGAAGTCTGACATTTGGTAAGGCAAATCAAAATGAAAATAACATAATTCCATAATTTTACTTAAATTTCAACTGCAATTTAATACATTAATGCATTCAAACTAAAATATGTTTTAATGTTTTAGTCTTTTCTTGAAATGTCTCATGAATTTCTAAATCAAAACCTTTTTAAGGTTCTGTCATGTAAAACCCTATTCACTCCAAATTGGGCACACAGCGAGGTTTTATCTTAGAGCACTTGTGCTTTTTTTATTCTTTCTCTCTCTGTGTAAAGCCCTTGAACCAAGTCACTATATTATTTGTGCCTGTTCATAGATTGACACTATCAAATCCATAATCTCTTAACACATACGGGGCATTTCACACAAGGCATTTTCTCTGTCATTAGGAATGCTGTAAATTATCCATTTTCATTTCATGAGAAATAGGTTCCTGTAGTACAAAGGTCTGTGCCAATCCTATTCTTTGGAGAAAGAAACATGACATTCTGTTTCTTAGGAGCCATAACTCATTGCTAGTTCTACCACATAAACAACAGGCTCGTCTTTAGCACGTGTATCTCTACTCATACGGACATATACAAATTGTCTATACTTCAGCTGTGTCAAGATTTAGAATATTATTATCACACGTGAAATAGGGGAGGCAATGCACTACTAGAAGAATGAGTTTCACACTCATCAATGATTAAAGACCAGTTAATCAGACACTGAGTGTGTTTCCTTGCAAAATTAACCGACAAAGACATAGGAAGGTGCAGAGATGTCCCAGGTTTCAACCATGTAGCCCTAGTAATTTAGTCTATAAGCAAGAAGAAAGGAGCTTTACAAATATGACAGGTATATTTTACAATTTTTCTCCCGAGGAAACAAAAGCATGCTGATGCTGCACCCAAAGTCAACCTGAACCTTCTACTTTTATAGTTTAGCTAAACTTCCATGGTTTGGGTGAAGGATTAGAACTCTGAGAATCCATTTTGTCCTAGGAATTCTCTGAAATCAACAGATGCTTGGTCATCAGGAAGGGTCATTATATGAAATTTAGCATTGTAAGAGTGCTTTTGGCTTTCGAATTTCTAATTAATTAATTCTAAATGTAGTTCAACACAGTACTATTTGGAGTGAGGTTTCCTAGACTGTTTTTCTGTATGCTAAGGTGCCTCAAATCATGTTTCAGTAACAGAAACCTAGATGCAAAACCTAAATGTGAATAGCTCTCTCTTTTGTACACATTCTTATTAATATTGTTGCTGTTACTGTTTGTTTTCTTATCTCATTGCTGTTTCCAGTTAATTATTCTTATTTCAACCTGTCATCTTTACCATTTGTGCCTTATTTTCCTCTCCCCAGCCTGCTGCAGGGGGAAGGGGAGGGAAAATGGGGGATTGAGAGGGTGGCAGTGTGGTTTGGAGAGTCTCAGTGGGAGCACGAAATTGTAGAGTACCATTCCTAAACCATAACAATTGGGAAAGCCAGATTTTGCTTTCTTGCCTTGGGGTAGACTAATCCTTATGATATATGAAGTGTTAGGATTCCATTGCAAAGGAAATCAATGGCTGTACACATGACTACATTTGTGTGTGGACAGTCTCAAGCTGACTTTTCAAAACTGGAGACATCACCCGAATATTGCCACATTCCACAAGCAACCTTCAATTGGAGCAGAAAATAGAATGACATAAAAGAAATCCTGTTTTGATTTTCCCTTTTTATAAGGAATTTCGGCCTTTCCTGCAGCTTTCAAACTCAAATCTCATAATCCTGATCTTGTTAAGGTATATCATTAGGAAAATAAGGTACCTTTAGGTGTTTATTCTTTCACGAATATAGCCCAGAGCCAATATCTCTAATACACAAACAAACAAAAAAAAAAATTGTAAGGAAGATGGAACTCTGGAAGGGCTTGATTTTTCATGCAAAGGAGTGAATGAATGTCAAAATGGAAGAAATGCATCTCCACAAGCTCACTCTGAAAATGTGTGTTGAGAGAAATGCAGTGTGCAACTGTCATCATGGCATCTATTGATTTCTGTAATATGTAATTCTTCAAATACTTCAACCAATTTCAATTTTGCTTGATTGTTAGGAAAGAAGTTTTCTAGAAAGGGAATATGAAAATTTCAGGAGTGTTATTACAACTAAGTGTTCCTTTTCTGATCCCAAAAAGTCGTAAACCACTTAAAATAATTCATTAATGGACAAATTATCTTGTTTTAATAACATAGTCATAATATCCTCTAATAAAAAGAGCAGATACTGTAATAATAAAAACTCTAGTAATATGTCCATGTATTATTCTTCCTATTGGCTTATGTTTAGAATCATAGAATGTTTTGGGTTGGAAGGGACATCCAAAGATTATCTAGCTCCAACTCCCACTATGCGCAAGAACACCTTGCACTTGATCAGGTTGCCCAGAGCCCCATCCAGTCTGGCTTTGAATACTTCCAGGGATGGGGAATCCGCCACCTCTCTATGCAATACCCTCTGAGTGAATTTCTTCCTTGCAACTAGTCTAAACTTACCCTCTTTCAGTTTGAAGCCGCTGCTTCTTGTCCTGTCACTATCTGCCCATATAAAAAGTACCTCTTCCTCCTTTTTATATAAGCCCCCTCAAGGTCCTGGAAGGTGCTACAAGGTCTCCTCGGAGCCCTTCTCCAGGCTGTACAACCCCAGCTGTTTCAGCCTTTCCTCATAGGAAAGGTGCTCCAGCCCCCTGATCATCTTTGTGCCCTAACATTTCTGAACAGTAGCAGGTCAGCGTGAACATCAACATTAGACCCAGTTCCTAAAACTCAACTTGTGTCAATTTTTCATCTTCAAGGGTATGAAATTAATGGACCACTGGGACTAACTGTGGTCATACAGATAACTGTTTACTTGATCAGGCATACAGACACCATAAGTTTGCAGATGACCAGGGACAGCTATATATTTTTTGTTTTTATCAAAAATTTACTAAGCATAGAGTAAAATATTTTAAGTATTAAAATGAAAACCCCCAAGTTATATTGTATAAAAATATTTGACTTGTCTAATTAAAAAAATGCCATGTGGTCAGCTGGAATTTTCCTTCCATTTTTTGTCAGCTTAGGAAAAGTCAAAATATAAAATCAAGTCACGGCCCTCACCACCTCTATTTCTGACTGAACTATCCTCCTCTTGGAAAGGCTGAAGCAGGCTACTTTTTTTTGGCCCCAAACACAAACTGGATCGATCTAACTGAGATAAGTTTTGTCACTTGAAGCCCATGAAGCAGGTACCCAGACACCCTTCTCTGTACAAGTGACAAATGTATTGCAGGCAAGGTAATGAACACCCGCACGTGATCTTCCTTTCCTCAGTTTCACCACTATTTGAGTGTATTTGGGACTGGTTTTCCCCAGAGTAGAGCACCTGTCCCCATCTTCAGTTAAGACCTTCTGGTCCTATCTGGATCCTCAGAAAAGCACTGATGGAGACTGAAATTTTGGCCTCATATTTGGCAGGTTTTTTTCATAAGCTACCCTCATTCACACAAAATTATATTTTGCTTTGTCCATCTGGAAAAACTGTTGGGTCACCTCAACTTAATAGGAGTATAACTTACATTTTGGGTTTTGTTCAATAGATATGTGGTTTTTTTCTGCAAAATTAAATATTAGTTTTCTATCAAAACACTATATTCAAGCACAGAGGCAGTCTTCACAGCATCAAGATGATACCTTAGCTCTGACACATGATTCTGTTTAGGACCAAATTCCATCAATCATTTAAATATGCCAGTACTCTAACCTGTTTGAAGACTCAAAAGAAAATATTTAGTTCATTGTCTCAGCTGCAGAATTCAGTGCACTAAGATGTTTTGCTTTTATTATTTTTATCAATCATCCTTTAAAAATAGTATCTTCTACTAAGACTAAATCACTACAAACCATATACTGTAAAATTTATTTAGCAACAAAAGTTACGTGTTTTAGTTTAGATTTTTTTTTTTTTTTAAATGTTAGACATTGGAGGCAGTGTTCCTTTAAACAACCCTCTTTTAATAATAAATATTAAGATTTTCTTGTCATTCAAGAATATTGTAACTTATATTTGGAAACAAATTCTTTTAATTTGTTTTAGACTGCATCAAGGCAGGTGGAGAAGAAGACAAGGAGAGCAACTAAATGAGAAATGTAAATTCTTTCCTTCAAAACTGAAGTATTTTATAATAAACAAAGAGCTAAATTTCTAGTTGCTAAGAGACCTACATCAAAACAACTACCTTTTCCTTCTAAATAAGGACCCAGCATAGACTATGATTTAACTCTTTGTGGTCTCCAGCTTTCCACAGCATAACATTGAAAATGAACAAGGAAAAAAAAATACATTTCTGTAACTACAACAAAGACAGTTAATAAAACATAAGGTGTGTAACTATTTTATTAGCTAATGATTAGGATGCTGTAAAAGCGTGCTTTTCTTTTCCTCAGGAAAAAAATGCACCATGTCAGAGAACACAAAATTACTGTTTCATTTAAGTAATAAAATGGAATCTTTTCAGAATGTGACCCTTTAAAGAAACGAGGAGGAATGTTTTGAGCGACATTGAAGTAGTGCCTGTGTTGTATTGACTGACTCTTACAGTGTTGGTGTCTTTGATCCACCATGTAAGAGAATGTGTGGCTGCAGGCCAGCAATAACAACCCCAGAAACCTTTAAAGAGTCAGCAGCTTTTCCTTTTTTATCCCTCCCCCTCTTTTTATGTCAAGGAAATCAAACACGCAGCTAAAGGGCATCATAAATATATCTGATCACTGTTCAGGGGGTTTCTAAAATGAGCCACTGGAGAGACCATCTTTATTGCAAGGCCAATCCCAGTTTTAATCAAAGCAAATGCGCTTTAAAACCTAGTTGATTAAACTGGAGTAAATGTCAAAATAAAGACCCGAGAACAGTATTTACACAGAAGACATGTCCCTCTCATTTGCGCAGTGCCAAGGACACATTTCTGCACTGTTCCAGAAGCTGTCCTATTCATCAGGAAATTTGCCCAGTGCCCTCTTCTGGACTCTGTGAAATGATGAAGAGGAGGCACTGTACTTTCAGCTAGCTTTCCAGCTGCTTCAGTGTCTCCACAGATACTTTGCATGTCTGCCTCACTCACCATTCAGCGAGCCTCCCTCCCTCCCCTCCTTAGCCAGAGGACTATGAGCTATAGTTACTTATCACTTTTTGAGTCTTTAAGCAGCTCTGCCTGTGAAGACAAGCTTCCTCACCTAGAATCAGTGCGTGTGGTGTAAGTATTCTTCCAACTGACCTTGTCTCGCCGCAGGTCTAGTGGAAGAGAAAAATGCCAACTCTCAGTTTGATTTAACTTCAACTCTATAGACAACATGCCACCTAGATGATAATTTCTGACACTAGAAGAGGTGAAAATCGACACCTGCTTACAGATTCTTGCTGACTGCTGAGATGCTTGAGACATTTTGCCAACAGAGAATAGAATGTCAAAAGACAGGAGATCTAGATCAGCAGCCTGTGGGAAATTTGATTCTTACCAGTCTGAAGCACATTAGCACAAGTGCTGTGCTTTACCCATAATGAACAAACGGGGTATAAAAATCGTATGCAAAGCAAACTCATCTAGTAAGTAAAGTCAAAATATCCTGAGTAATTGAGTGGTAGCTGGCAAAAAACTGAAAAACAGCAGGGGAGTCAAATATATAGCAGTCCTCCTGCCAGAAGTTGCCTCTGTTTCTTCCAGCTTCCTTATGCACCCACAACCTTTTAGGAACCGTGTTGTTCTCCAGCTTCTCCTCCTGAGTACTTTGTTTATCACAGAAGCGTAGAACAGTTTGGGTTGGAATTGTGCTCCAAAGATCATGTAATCCAATGCCCTGCAATGAGCAGGGACATCTTCAACTAGATCAGTTTACTCAGAGCCCCATCCAACTCGATGGTGAAAATTTTCAGGGGTGGGGCATCCACCTCCACTCTGCGCAATCTGTTTCAGTGTTCTACCACCCTCATTATAAAAAAATTCTTCTAATCTGATTTAAATTTATACTCTCTTAGTTTAAAACCATTATTCCTTGTGCTATTGTAACAGTGTGTGCCAAAATCTGTCCCTTGTTTACCTTGATTCACTTAGAGATTAGGTCTATCCATCACTCTGTACTGTTTGGTGAACCTTCACTGGGAAATATGTGACATCTGAGCTCCTGAGCCTTTTCTGAAGCTCCAGTCCTTCCAGAAATATAAATGACCTCCAAATTCTGTCCAGCCTTAGGACCATTTCAGTCATAGTAATAATAACACCAATGAGTTGTACCCCAGCATGCACAAGCCTTCAGTGTGATGAAATGGGTTCCACAAGCACTCTGTTTTCCCGCTTTGCTTCTATTACTCATCTAAGTCCATCTTTCATTCCTGTTTTTTTGATTTTTTTAGGGGATTACATGCAAAAATTTTATGGAGTATGGTTTTGTCATATTTTTTGATGAAGTCGACTGCTGTGGGGCTGAGTAATCCTTCCCTGCAAACACTGTTGCTATGCTTGTGTTCAATAATTTCAGTAATTCAAAGGACACCAGACCAGTGCAATGCACTGTAAAGTTAGTTCAAGATATATGCTACAACAAAGGACAGTAGACTTTGCTCAGTAATTTAAAAACACTTTTTAAGAGAAGGGAGAAGGTAGCAGAGAGAGCCCTGAAAGGCCGGCTGTTGAGTCAGGTGTATGACATGACTCTCAAACACCCTAAATATTTTGATGGGGAAGTTCAAGGGAAGAAACGAAGAGGGAGAAATGTTCGCTTTTAGTTGTTGGCAGCCCTCTTTCAAAAGTATTGCAAGAAATATTGAGCAGGACTGGAATATAGAACTGGAAGCATGAGTCAGCCAAGTCAGAGACACACAATATTGATACAATTTTTTCCTCAGCCTGCATGAGACAGCTTATTCTTTTGTTTTGAAATTATCACCATATAAACTATCTTGCAGGTACACATGGAGGTAGTCTCGTTCTTAAAATCAGCTCTCCCACAAGAAGAGTTCCTGAATTAACCTGTTAATAAACTGGGGCGTATTTAGTATTAAACTTGGTCTCTGGGGGACAGCAACACATATTTGGGAACAATGCTATTAGTATTAGCATAATGATCATCAGTCACCATTTGCAGTTTTACATGTCTTCGTTTTCTTAGGTGATAGTTCTGTGTTCCCTGAAAAATACATATTTGTTGTTACTCTAAAAAGACAGATATAACAATTTTCTTATTTAATCTTCCGTTTACATGCTCTCCTCTTATGATGGCAATATCCATCTTCTACCAAAATCACAACCTCAGTGCCATCTAAATGAAATTTTTTGATCTAAAATTATTGTGGGAATGGGATCAAAACAAGGCACCAAATCACAAAAGGTGTTGTAACTGATTATTTAGGCATTACAATTTTGTAAGGCATTTGCAGATGTTCCAAGCCAGCTTTTCTTTTTAAGCTGAGTAAGAAAGCTTGTTCCCAGTACTGAATGCTCTGTCACAGCAAAATGTTTAGATGTTTTTTGCTTCCTATGGTGGCTGACTGCCACTTGTGTCTGTCACATCACCATTTTGCGCCTGTCCATTGAATGAAGTGACACTTCTGAGGGTCAGTGTTGATACCTTCAAACCTAAAATAGCTGACCGGTGCCCACAACCTGTAAAATCAGTAGAGGCTGGGCTGCCTCAAGGAAATTGTGTCAGAAGTTTGCAATGCAATAAATGGGATCAGAACCTGACCCTCCTCTTGACAGATGATGGAAGAATAACAGAACAGCCTTGTATCTTCAACCTCCTTTACTTCTCCCTCAAACCAGACAGATATTTATGGAAAATATTTATTGTAAGGAATTGTCTTCTGGAAAAATAGCAGGTATTTAATATTTATTCTGCCCTGAGAAAGTCAGGAAATCTATTAATAACTTACAAATTTTGTCTTTATGATCCTTTCTTCTGACTGTAACCATGAATGTTAAGAGTTTCTGGCAGGGTCTTTGTCACCTCTCACATATGTTACCCAGAGGCAGCCAGAGGACAAGAGAAAAAGTTGTTAGCATGGGATAAGTGCCTCGGAAAACAATGAGCATGACAAAAGACTGAGCAAGTCATGGTTCAGGGATAGTTGTGGATATTAACTGACATGAGATTTAACACGTCATGCCTGCCATTGGGAATGAGAGCAGAGCTGGTCTGTCAGCTGGGTGCAACCAACAATGTAAAGCAGGAAAGCGGAAGAAGAAGTGCTTTAAATAGAGCTGTTTAAAACGAGAGTGGTCTCTTGGCTCTCTAGGCCAAGGGGTCAAAACTAAAGAAGGAGTGCCCTAGGCAAGGAAAGAGAACCTGAAGTTAGGGAGGAGATGAGACCATGGGGATCAAAAGGATGTGGGGATAAAAAAAGGGTGGGAAAGTCAGAGCACTTCCATAGTGGAGAGGAAGTTAAACCAAATGTTTTTATACGCAAATGTTTTTTGCTGCCTTTGTATGGACTTGTAAATAGCTCTTTTTGCATATGAACAGTGGGAACGTATTTACAGTATTGGTTTAGAATGCTTGCTTTTTTTGTTGTGAACAAACTGAAGGACTCACGAAAAAACAAACCTAGTGAGAAGGTAGGAAACTACAGAGAAAATTGGGGAAGAGGGTTGGTGCCAACAATTGTTTGTGGAAGAAATGGGACTGGAACACCTCCTGTGCCTTCTGGGCAGGAGGGCTGAAATGGTGTGACTACCCCTGCACTGAGCCAAGGATGCATAACTGGAGTGCTGTCAGGCTAAATCAATCCAGAAACGTCAGTCCTAACATAATTTTCTAAAACATGGAGATGTTCTGAAGACTACCACAGCCCATTGGAGAAAGTCTTTCTCTTGGAAATAGAATCTCTTGCTTTCCATTCACCTTTGAGGAATTGTCAGCTGAAGAAAATTCCCTCCTGGGAATGCTGGGTTGCAATCCTGCCCAGCTATGGGTGGGGAAGAAAGGGCAGGATGGACCCTATTTCTAAATAAGCACATTCATGCAAACTGTATAGGAGTCTGTTCATACAGACCAAGTCAATACTGTTTATAATTGAGCTAATGATAGATTAACTTTCTTTTATTATAGTCAGAAGCCTAATTGCTTGCTATAAGATATGAGTTTCACTACTCCACATGTCAAGTATGCCAAATATTCAGAGGAGTGGCACACAGAAAGTTTTACAAGATTAGGCTGTGTGTTTGGCTTTATTTTATTTCCAGTTTTTGTTCAGTGTTTTTTAACACTTTGTCACACTTTGACTTTGTCACAGCGCTTCAGACACATGACCCATTCAATGGTGTGGTTCAGTGTTAGTCTAATCAAAACATGTTAGTCACATGAATATTTGTGAAGCGCACAGATGACAGCTTCACTGTATGCATCCAGGATGAACTATCTCTTCAAGTGAATGACATCAATGTAATCTCTCTGAATTCAGCAAACTATAAGTCATGTCAGCTGTGTTCTACCAACTTTACAAGACTGTAGGACCCTAATCAATCTCACAGTCATGTTTTTAATCCAAAATGTTTAACCTTGCCCATTTACAATGTCATGCCTTGAGACTCGCATAGCAAACCAGACTCATTTCCTTTCTTAGAAATTGTCATTAATAATTTCTGTACTTGCTGACTCATAAACAATATGATTGTCAGGGAAGGGTACCGACTTCCTGAAAATTACTTTCTTATAAAGAATATTATTTTGGGTATTATTTTAAACTGACTGAAAGTAACATAAAATGAAACATTAAATATTAGAAAGATACATTACTCTATAAAGGATGAAGTACTTTTCTGATCCATCCACAATTTAGGAGGACAATTTAATCTTTTAGCCTCAATGGTTAAATACCTCACAATACTTACGTGTTAAAGTTGCCTTGTGAGATGGAAGCATAATCCTTTCAAAAGAATTTGCATGTGGCATGTTGGCATATTAAGTCCTCCATCATAATCAGATGATTAATTTTAAATTGTGTCAATTTAAAAGAAGATAGAAAAAACCCCCAATAAAATACTCAAAATTCAAAATACCAGATTTTACAATGTGAGACACGATCAAACAGAGAATCACACAAATAGATCACATCAATGAAGCTATTAAGTATATTTTTGCTCTAATTTCAGGGGCTATGCTATTAAGGGATTACAGTATAGGCAATATTTTCCAAGACTAAAGAATGTTCCACTGTATGGTAGGTACTGAAGAGCGGGCTAATGAGAAAAAGAGTGATTGTGACAAGCAATTATGTCACCTATGTGAATGGCTTAATTTTCTAAATTAGCCACTTTGATAATTATGACATCTCATTTGTCTTTTAATTCCATGAGCTGTGAAGTTTACCTTTGATTTTTTTTTCCAATCAGATAAGAGGCTTTGATAAGCCAACGGTCTATTATGTGCCTGAAAAACTCACATTTCCGTCTGCTCATCTGCTTGAACTAGAGAAAATAGCACTCTTCACAAGAGCTCTCCAAACAAGGCTTCCACTCCTTCTATTGGCACTAGCTATTAAAAAAATATTTGCTAAGCAAATTAATAATGTAAATAAGACTGCAAGTGGGAATGTTTAGTCTGCTTAAGAGGGAAGGCAAACAAACTGTTTTCAAGCACTTTTAAACCACTTGAACAACAGGCCATTTGCATACAAGCAATTAGCATGCTAATTACAAATGATTCTTATCCACTCATTAGAACATTTCTGAGATTCACTGACAAATATGGGTCTTTCTTTAATTATCTTGACTCACAGGGGAGTGATAAAGCTTGTATTTAATTAAATTAAAAGGAAAGAGTAGTATTTTAAAGAATTAAAAGGGAAGAGTAGTATTTAAAAGAATTAGGTCTGATTTGGGATTTAACTACAGTAATTCTTCTAACTTCTACAATCATGAGTAAGACAAATACCCACAGTGGTGTGTATGTTTTATATGAGATATGGAAAATAAACATTTCAGGCAATTTTTGAATATATGCGTATCTCAGCCTTCATTTTCCTTCACAGAATAGATATGTAATTTCTTTGCAGGGACCAGGCTATTAACTGTGAGAAAGAATACAATAGTTAATGACTTATGGAGGAATCTGACAAAATAAAATGCTGTTTAACACGTAAACTCATTTAGTGCCATCTTCTCCTCTCTATTTGGACGTTTGCTATTCCAGACCAGAGGGAACAAGAGTGGACAGACTGTTCTTTTCAAAATAAAAATACGCTGCATTGTCATTATTTCTGTCATGCCTTCATATTGGCATGAAATCAGCAGGAATCAATGAAAAGCAGGCTTTGCTCTCTGATAACAGCCACAAACGGGCAGAATACAGTCCAATTACTTTGATCAGGATGTCAATATTTGTGATATCAAAACACAAGTCTTGCAAGCTTTGTAGAGGGCAAAAGCTATGCTACTTGGTTGAAAAGCAGTAGCAGGTATGACTCCTCACGTAAAGTGCTTGTAGGGCTCTTACTCACAGAGCCTTTTCTGTTTATTTGCTATATAACAAGGGAGGATTTTATTGCTTGTTTTTGCCAAAAGCATTTTCCACTTTTATCCTAAAAACTACACAGATGTAGGAAGGACATTACAAACTCTCTTGGCCGATGCTAAATGATGTGTGTGCAAAAGTTATTGCTGTTCTAAACCGACTTTTAAATGATATTGAATCCCTCTGCTCTCCAGTAAGTACCTAGGTGAGACTCAGTGATGATAGACTAAATCACAGCTTCATGAAAGTAGCCAATCCACTTGAAATGTCACGTGTGTTTTTGCAGTGTATTCTTTCTGTGACAAGTTTGAGTGATGATAATGCTTTTGGAAGTGTATTTAAAACAAAGGTTTTGTTTTTAATTTTTTAAATTTTTAAATTTTTTAAAGCCATACACACTTCATTTGGTTTACTGTATTTTACCAAAAAAGTAATTAAAATCATGACTTCCTGTGTTCTTGTTAACTTCCCCCTTGAAAACTCAGATGAATGCAAGGAAACCTCACCTACAAGAATCTCATTTGCATGAGATACAAGCTGATGTCCCCAGTGTGCCCAGATCTCCAAAGGTTTGCAGAGGAAATCTACAACAGGCTAGGAGACATCTGCCTGTAACAACAGGTCACTGGGCTCTTTTTCATCCTCCTTTTCTGCATTCCTCTTTTGCCATTTCTCATTCCCCTCCTCAGTCTAGACCTTCTGAAGCATCTAAGCATCCCTGAGTTTGTTTTGCAATATGTGGAATGACAGCACAAAAATGGCATAGTCTTGCGTACCAGAGTTAGACTAGATGATACCATGAGGTCCCTTCCAAGCCAAATGATTCAGTGATTATGTGATTATTATTCACTTATTTTAAAATCCTGAAACAGAAACATTTGTTTGAAGCACCTGGAAGAGAGAATTTTTAACTATTATGCACAGTTTTTACCATCTGCAGCTCAGCATTGTAAAAACTGAGTATTGAATAACTATAATACAATAAATCTTTCTAAACACTGAAAAGGAAAAGAATAAAAAAAACCTAGTGCTCATAATTTTATTTTTATTTCTACGGAACACTCTTTACCTGCTCCAAGCCCAGACTTTTATAGATGGACATTAAATAAAGCCATTATATGGAGATGATTGCATCTAAATTGTATATTAGAACAAACCTTGGATGTCAACACATATATTTTATTAAACCATTCATAAAGCAAAGTCAACTATTGAAAAAAAAGAAACAAACTAAAGTGTCTTCACCACACAGCCATTTGAAACATCCTATAAGTGTGAAAGAAATATTGGAGGTATTTTGCAATGTAACACAGACAGAAAAAGCAGTCAACCATATTTGGACAGAAAACACGCTTTATTTCCCTGTAATTCCTTTCAAAAAATGCAGCAGAAATCTATTCATTTCCTTGTCTGTTCGACTTTTCACTTCAGTCACTGAAATTTTTCTCTTGTTTCTCAGGTTTACTAAATTAAATAACTTTTTTTCTCCCTTATTTTCACAGGCCTACTTATAGCTCTGGCTTTTATTTCTGACTGTTTGCACTTGAATCCATTCAGAATGTAAGATTTGCTATTTCAACCATCAGCTTCTTCTCTCCCTAGTTCTGCCTTCCCTCTATATTTTTTTGGCTCACAGGTATTGAATTGCTAATTTAATAACTGCTCCTACCTCTTCTAGTGTTTCTTCTGAAATTCTTACTACATCTCTACTTTCCTGTCTCAGTTCCTGTACAAGCTACCACTTAACCTATTTCCATTTCCAAGGGAATTTTTCCAACCATGCACACCTATTTTAAAGGCCCTAATTCTCAGTCAGGTGGGAGATTCACAAAAGCAGGGTTTTTCAGAGCTTGTCTCCAGCCAAAATCTCCAATATTAGCGTCTAATTTTAACAAGTACAGGTCACAGCAACAGCCAATGAGTAGACCCCTTACACATTAACCTACAGAAAATAAAGCTATAGACCTGGGTTTTGTGGATTAATTTCCCACAAAAGTGAAGGAGACTTATGGATGCATTTATGAAACAACCCCAAATCCACTAAAACAGAATGGTGAAATAAAATATCAGTATGTATTACAGAAAACAGGTAATTTCAGACATGCGTGGGGTCAATCTTTAGATTTAGAGAAGCAATTGTCTGCTATTTAATACTTGGGAGTTATTTGCCTGCTGACTTACTCAAGCTTTCAGCAGCTGTGCTCTCTCAATTTTTGTGTTTTATTTTCTCACAACTGCTCTACCTTGACCACGAGGAGCCTTGAAGGACAGCTGGAGTGACACATTGAGTCTGATTGATGGCTGCAGGACCCAGATGGTGAACTCTCAAAAATGTTGCTGGCAGATAGTTTTACTGCTGGAACAGTTTGGTTTTTTCTGTGGTTCCCTTAGCTGACGCTTTACTAAATGCTGAGCAGTCACTTCTTGGCTAAGGTCCATCCAAGCTGCATTTGGATCTTGATGGAATGGCTACAACCTCATAAAAGTTCATTGTTTACATTCAGTCTTACTCATGGAGAGTTTGCCAGCTTGCAAGCACTCATATTCTTAGGAATTCTTCAAAATAGCTGCCATCAATGGGATGTTTTGACTTTACTTTTACTGTAGAGAAAATCCTGCCAGAAAATCTTTGTCATGCTGTTTATACATACTGTACATTTTATGTGGAGTTATTTATAGAGCTGTGAGAGTTTTGAAAGACTGGAGCTCTCTTTGTTTAACATGTCTTTCAAACCAAAAGCATATCACAGGTCAATAAAAAAGTCTCCAAGACAAACATTTTCTTTTCTAGAGTAATCCTTTCTGACTAGTCTTCTGAAACTTCCATTCATGCCATAATACACAAGTTCTGGTGGTTTTCAGGCTCCTTTTTCTTATGCTTAGCCTTATAGGTTTTAATCTGTCTCAGAGTGACGGTTTCAGCTGTGATTTTGTGTAAATGTGATATCCCTCCCTGACGACTCATCAAGCCTTGTTTGTCTACTGAATCACTGCTGACAAAAAAATGCCACTGAATGGTGAAATTCTGACCCATAATATTAAAAATGCTGGGTGTGAAGGAAAATATAAAACATAAGTCTGCAACCCTGAACAACATTTGGCAATACTGAAACTGTCACAGCAAATTTTGCCTAATTTGTGCGTGGGCATGTGCTGTGGGGTTCAGTTTGATAATTTTTTTCTTCCTCTTTGAGTAATCTGTCTAAAAGCTACTTATAGCATCAGAAGAAATTGGTGTCTTTCAGTTCTTCTCCTAGATTTCTAGGTAGTGCTGCTGTGTTCCATTCAATATCAAACAAATGCCCCAAGTACATGACATGAATTTTGAAAAAGGCAATCAGGGATCTCTACATCTCTAATATTACTCTATGGAAAATAATGACATAAAGAGAAAGGTTTTTAAAAGAACCACTCATTGAGCGACCATAAGGCGTGAAACATGAGAGTGCTAACAAGCAATAAAATAAAATTATGTTGAACTATTTACATCTAAGGACCTAATATAAAGCCTACTAAAGCCGATTGGTTTTTCGTCTTCTTTGCTGGTTCAACTGTTGAAAAACAACAGTTTTAGAGACTAATCCCAGGCAAGTAGCCATTAGCCAAAAATATGTAACTTTAATAGATTTATTGTTATGAATCTTTTGAAATTAAAATCAAGACTTAAACAAAAAAATTGTTGGTTTTGCAATTTTCTTTTATAGACTAATATCTTTCTTTCAACTGTTTAGGAATAACACTTTTAAGAAATCTGTCTATTATGTTAATGCCAGTTTTTCTTTTAATAACAGCCTCAATTCCCCTGCTTTTCTCATCTTTGATAGATAAGAGAAATTGGACCTTTAAATCTAAACCAATACCAAATGGGGTAATTCAAGACAGGTACTTCAAAGCAGAATGCAGCAGAGGAGGAGAATTCCCCATCTCTGGAGGTGTTTGGGAAGAAAAGAAGAAAAATAATTCTGGCAGGTTTCAACAATTCTGACAGCAGTTCTGAGCTGCTTAGAGAAATCACCAGCTGAAAAGAAAAAAAGAACGTAGCACACATAAGGTAGGCAAAGGGTGTTAACTACAATAAATACAGTTTATCATATGGTTATAGAAATTTATTACAAGAATATCAAAATATATATTTAGTATAAATATCTATAAATGTATATCCAGAGGCATAAATATAAATCTCTCCATATAAACGCAAAGATTTCTTCACTCTCTGTTGTCACCCACAGTTTTGATTTTCCCTTTCAAATCAACATCTAACAACAACACTATTTCCTCTTAGACTACGCAAGATCTGCTTAGAGTGAATTTTCTTCTATTCCCTGTGATCTTTTATCTAACTCTCTTACCTGTGTTAATACATTCATCATTCTCTCTTTATGCTGTCATCTCTGTTTCATTGTCACTCGCACCAGCACATTGTTTGCATCCATCCCCTAGTGTTTTTATGCACTGCTCTGTCATGGCAGGAAAAATATATGGTTTGTTATTCACGCTCTCCATAGCTTGTTGAGCTATTCCATATTGCCTTTTTAGGCACTCACATTTCAGTTTCCTTCTATTAATAAATCCTAACATTAGAATCAATTCAAATAAGGAAAAAAAATCCAAACCTTCTTTTTTTGGTCTTTTTTGCAAAATACCAAGATTTCCTGCAGTAAAGTCTGAAGTCATTACCAGTATTTCAGAAGATAAAGTTTGTAAATTTTTTTACAATTTTAATCTTCTATTAGCAGGGATGAGAAATGAAGGTAGGGTGTTAGAAAGGAGGAGAAGTAATTAAGCTCCTGGCCAGAAAATTGTTCACTGTATTGCACACATCTCACTGCATTTCCTTCAGTTACTACCTCACCAGAGATTTTTACAGTGTCCTGCTGTACTGGAGCAAGATGCATTTCCAAGGAATTTATATAACTAAAAATTAAAAGCTTAATTCGATAATGTCAGACAAGGTCTTCCTAACCATTCGCTGTGGTCGTACATACTTCATCCTGCAGACATAGCATTTAGTGATTGGTAAGTCCTCATGGGCTGGTTCCTTGAAAATGCAGTGTCTTCTGCAAAAGAGGTGGATGAGGTGGAATGCCACCTGTGGGAACTTTAGGAGCACAAAATGAAATTTGTTAAAAGATAATGAGTTAAGTGTTTAGCAAGAAAGGAAGGAAAGAAAGAAAGAAGAAAATGAATGAATGAGTGAATGAATGAATGAAAAAAGAAAATAACTTAATATTCCAATCTCTTCTTTAATTTGCTGAGGTAACTATTTTTTTAATTCAAATTTATTGGTTTAATGAATTGCTGTATTTGTAGTGTGTAGTGCTGGATCCATTCAAGTCAATGAAAATGTTGCAATGAAATGTAATAAAAACTAAATTCAGCTTACAGGTTGGTTTGGGATTTTGCTGTTTTTTTCTTGCAGAGTTTGAAATATTTTGTTTTCATCAGTACATCTTGATCTATTCACTTTTGCTCCTGAAACCTGGAGACTTTTTTTCCAGGACAAAAAACCATGATAAAACCCTAAAATTACCTTCTAGTCCATATTTTTATTTTATTTTCTTAAAAATTAGTGATCTTATTTATTTTTGTCTTACTGGAACTGATTCACCCAAACAGTGGAGCTGTTTCATAAACCTTATTCTTGAAATTTGGTAGTTACATTATCAGAATTACACAGGATAATATCCTCATAATTAATACCCTAATTTTAAAAATCTAGCTTGTTGGGTTTTATAAATCATGGTCTCACAGTTTTAGTTTCATTTTTGCTCCTGGGGAAATAAATGCTATGAAAAAAAAAAAGGACTCCTGCTATGTGATAGTCTCCTGGAAGTCTGGGGTCTGATTCAGAGGGAGATGAATAATAAACCAGGTAATGCCAATATATTAACAATGCTGGAGTGGTTGTCATGTACGTTCTATAAAGCGTATGCCAAAGAATAATGCTGGCAAGTGCTGTGTTGAAATATCAGCTTAGTTAAAGGATTCATCATGAACCATTTGTCTTTTACCCTTCCCTCACTAGTCCTGCCAGCAATTCTCTGTCTGCCAAAATGAGAAAGGGACAGCTGCCAAAGGGATGGATTTCAAAGTGTGAATTTTTTTTTGTTTGTTTCAGTTTTGCTCTCTCTCCCATCTTTGAGATTTTTTCCCCCTACAAAATGCAGCATGTTAGATAATAAGAGTTAATCAGGAAAGCTGTTAGCTTTGGAAGCTCTGTTTATGCTGACTTTTCCCTGAGTCTTTACACAGAAAGGGATGGAAGACCTATAGACATTTCTGACTTCCACTAAAAGGATCTCTGTATCCAAGGCAAATTCAAGCCAGAAAATATGTAGTCAATGGAAAACGCCCACAAAAACTGGTGGGTCAAGAGTACTGACTTTATGCACACCTCTGTGAAACATCTGTAAATTTGGTTGGTATAGGAGCCTACACGCAATTTACGAAGAGGTTTTCCCTTAGTGTGCTGTGTTGAAGGGATGAAGAAAAGTTTACTCCTCCTGACAGCACAGGAGAAAGTTGATGGCTTGGTAGGTAATTGGACCGCCTGAAGCAACAGTGGCCCAAAAGGACTAACAATATTAGAAGTGGACTTTTTAGGTGAAGGCTCAGTTTTCCAGAGACCAAGGCAGGATGAGTCTGAAACGAAGGAAATGTTCCTGCATGACTGCAGCCTGCTGCTTAGGTCCAACAGCTGCAGTGTACCTCCTCTTCCAGTTCCTTCTGCTCCCAGTACAGTTCCAGCATGATCCCATTTGATGTGCCTGTGGCCTGTAGTCTCCCAGCTCTATGTCAGGCATTCCTTGTATGAGAAGGCAAACCAGAGTGTAGCACCCTTCCCCTCTGCAGCATCCTTCTATAAGGAATGCTCCTCAGTGCTAACACAAGGACTTGGAGATTGAAGGGAGCTTTGTCGGGCAAAATTTTTGTATGGGGAGGCTCTGAATTGCAGATTTGACAGCATGGTAAGATATTTTTCACCATTAAAACACTTTTTCAAGCTCTCTCTTACTTTCATATCCTGGAGGCTTATGTCCTCACTCTATAGGTGTTTGCATGTCTGCCCACTTAATGACATTCTCAAGTAATAATTTTGAGTGTTCAAACTGATGAATAGACTTGTTGGAAACCAAAGAAGTGCTGAGGTGTAAAGATGCCTGTGGCTTGAAGCCAAAGTCTGTTAAAATACCTGGTTGAAAAGCCTAGCCAATGCTCTCAATGAGTGGAAGACTGCAGTGTAAACTCACTTCTTAAACTAGATATTGAGGAATCGATATGGCAGAGCAGCTGTAAGACACAAATGCATTGTAAAACACTGTGTAATGAAAAGTAGTTACTGCGTTTCTCATAGAAGTACTTGTTTTCCTCCTAAGGTTGGCTGCAGAATTAAACTTGCCTGTGGAATATTTAGTATAAATGGAATATTTGAGTAGGGTGGACAACACTACTGATGAATCTCAAAATTGGTCCCCCTCCCATGCAAGCTGGCTTACACAAGGGTCATATAGAAATGCAAATTCCTATGGATGAATGTTGATCTCAGTGATAAAGAATAAAAAAATTAATTAGTTTTTATACTGCACTCTGGGGACAACATTTAGACTTAATCTTGCAAATAAACTTGCAATGCCTCGCTGTTATTGTCACAAAAGTTTGAGCTATGGCTCATAAAGGCATCCAGCATACCTTTACAAGGCACACAGTCCCCAGGCTATTTACTGCTGACACCACCAGCCTTTTGTCCGTTCTGCCGTAAACAAAATGGAAGGCCCAGAGCTGCCGGCTGTTCAACAGATAATGGCAGGGTTGCTTTTTTTATAGTTCACCTACCATACTCATGTGCAATTGAATGTGTCTCCCATACACCGCTCTTGCCAATTCTGTCTTCAGCAATTATCCTGTCCTAGTACTCCACTGAAAGTACCTGCCAATAATGGGGAATTTGCAGGTGGCAGTTACAAAATGCTGCTTCTCCCTTCTCTTTGCAGGCACCATGTGGTGGCAGCTGAAACATGATGGCGCTGATGTTGTTCACACAGGAGGTCATGACAGAGGCCAGGGCAACAACTCTGCCTCTGTTTAACCTAGTCCAGGTGACAATTGTGCTCTCTTTTGCCCATTATCTTCAAGTGAAGGTGAGTGCTCTCTTCATCAAACTAATTTCAAGCTACATGCTGATTTTTCCCTTGGTTTTTGCATTTCTCTTATCTTAAAATTCCATTTTGATGTAAGTCTTTTGGGTGCAGAAGTTTTCAGGTGATGTTTTAGCCAGGAAGTGAGTATGCTGCTTTTACTGACCACTGAAATTACTCCAGCATCAAGTAGGTCCACTGTTGGGTAAAAATCATGTGCTCACAGAATGACTGGGACGGAAGGGATAGCAGGAGGCCTCTCATCCAACCTCCTGCTCAAAGCAAGTCAAACTTGAATATCTGCCCTGGGGTTTGTCCAGTCTGGTCTTGAAAATCTCCAAGGATGGGGACTACAAATGCCCGCTTCATCCAGTGCTGAAGAGTCCTCACAGTGAAAGTGTTCTTTATGTGAAGTCTGAATGTCTGTTTTTTCAACTTATTCCCTCTCATCCTCTCAGCACACATGGCTGTGAGGAGCATGGCCCTCTTTTCAGTATCCTCCCGGTAAGTACTGTCAGGTTCCCCTGAGCCATCACTTCTCTGGCTGAACAAGCCTGGCTCCCTCAGCCTCTTCTCACTGGGCAAGTGCTCCAGCCCTGCCTGTCTTGGTGGCACCCCACTGAACCTGCTGCAAGTAATGCATGTTTAAGTAGTAGTGGGGGCCCAAAATTGGATGCAGTTTTGTATATGTGATCAAACATAGTGCAAAATAAAGGGGGAATATAATCTACTGGCTTTTGTCCTGTTAATAGAGCCCAGCATGCTGTTGACCTTCCTTAATGATAGAAGACACCCTGGCTCATGCTCAGCGCATGGTTTACCATCATCTTATGTGCTTTCCCAGCAGAGCTGCCTCCCCAGCTAGGCAGACCTCAGCCTGGACTAGTGCAAGGGATTAGTCCATCTCAGATGCAGGACTTGGCATTTGCCCTTGTTGAATTTTGTGAGGTTCCTATTCCATTTCCCACAGGCAAAGCCCTGAGCACCTGCCACCAAAGAGCAGCAACCTCGGAGAAAGAGATATCTTCTTCTGTGGCCCACAGCTAGAGAACTACAGTGCTCAGAAACACAGGGACACCAGTTCATCCTTCCTGATCACCAAACAAGCCTATTGGCCCTGGATCTAGTAGCCCTTACCACAACTGGGCAGTCTGCTTTTAAAGACAAAGGACGGCATAATCAACAGGCATCAAATACTAGATAAACTGCAAGTTAGTAGGCTTTAAAATTCACACCTTTCACCCCAGAAAAGCTACATAAGAAGATTTTTGTGAGTCCATTTTCTCTCTTTTCTGAAGCCTGTATCCACAACTTGTGATGCCTATTTTTGTTTTGTTTTGATTTGTTTGGAGGTTGTTTTCTGGCTTGCTGTTGTTTGGGAGTTTTTTATCTGGTAGCAAGATACAAAAAACCCCATGAGACAGAAAAAGTCATCAAAGAATATTTTTCCCCTGAAAAGTGTGAAATAGCTAGAAATCTGATGATAAGGTAAAGAATACAATAAGATACACACTAGCGCCATACTGGTCTTGAGTAAGACAGCCAACATAATGTCTTGCTTTAACACTTTATTCTGAATATTTGCATGATTGTCCTTATTCTTACCCATTGAATTCCACTCAGGGTGGCAAGAGCTTAAACCAGTGACAGCAGGGTACCTTTTAATCAATTCCTTTGGAAAATCACACAGGTCTGTACTGTTCCATACAGAAAATAGAATTAGTATTAGCGGTAATTCAAAGAGACTAATTTTGTGAAGGAGGGGGAGGCTTCTGAACTGTGACAAGTTCTTATGTTAGTTCTCCCAGACTCACCATCTCCTGCACTTATTTAAGGAGAGTGAGCACTATCACCACAGGGCTTTTCACACCTGCAGAGTCTGACCTGGCATATGCAGCGATGAAAATGGATGCTCACATTCCCATCTCAAGAGAGGTTAGTACCAAATCTGAAAGCATAAAAGCAGGCAAAGTGAAACTGCACCAGCCCAGCATTTCTGGTCCCTGCCTGTCCTGGGGATGAGTGATCACTTCTCATCCATCAGATTCTGAGGAGGTTTGTGGTTTAACTCTGCATATGCGACTTTACAAGGGCTGTTTGTGTTGGGATGGCCTCTCATGAAGAGGTGTAATTCCCATCAGCTTCTTCCTCTTGTTTGGCCAGAGGCTGCTTCTGACCTTTGCAGGCTTTGAAATTCGATTCATTTTGTATTACAAAATATCCATTCCTCTGAGCTGTGAATAAACGGTCTTTGAAGTCACCACCTAGGGCTCCTCAAGCATTTTACGAAGAAAGTAGAGGTGCCCGCTGGCTGCCAGTTCAGTGCTTTGCCTGCTTCCCACAGAAGCACCACGCAGCACAACCAGTGCTGCACTGCCCTACTTGAGAGGAAGGTGTCTGGAGAAGGACCTGCCCCTCACCTTGCCTGCTTCTCCTCTAGACATAAAGCAGTGGACAGCAAGGGCTGCTCATGCTGATGTGATGGGAATTTGAGGAGGAAGAGGTGGCAAAGCAAAATCGAGACAGGGACAGGACAATGACTTTTCCACAGAAGGAACACCTAAAAATGACTGTCTTTACACCCTGAAACACAATGTAAGTGCAATGGCTATGAAAATTGGTTATAATCACAGTATGATGAGAGCTGGGAAGCAGTATCTGCAATAACAGTGTTTTGCTTCCTGGGAAAAAGTGATTCATTCAACCCTTATCCTCTGAGACAACTTTTCAGAAAAATCCATTTATATGCCAATATAAAATCTGGTCTTAAGAGTTGTGTTGTTGTAATTGTCTTGCATGCAACTTTGGTCCACTTCAACTGACTGATTCTCCACTTTTTCCCTGTTTTTGTCTTCCCTGGACAAGAAAGCACATTATGCCCAGTATTTTTACCTCCTTCACAGCACTAGAAAAAATCTTAATAGCAATCTCAGTGACATTACCTGGCATTCAAGACTGACATTTTTACAGGTTCAAATCTGAGCATGTCAAGGAGTGCTGAAGTCACATTCTAATGGAGGGACAAAGGAGGCAACGTGTTGTCCCACTGAGAAAAACCAGATGAACATCATGCACAAAACTATGTTTTTACATCATAAGTTGAGTGTATGTTAGTTTTAAACTTCTGGTTTTGCATTTTTAACTTTTTATTATGTAGAACACCCTATGTTGCTCAAACCAAGCCAAAAAATGTTGGCATTGCACGTAGCCTGGAAATTAAAAAAAAATTATTATGCAGAACCCTACACTTGCTTTATTGTAATGCTGCTGAGGAGACCCAGGCAAACATACAGTAAACTCATTTTAAAGTCTTTCTTATTAAATCTTTGGAAGAAATAGTAAAAATTCTTCGGCAGGTTTTACTGCAAAAACACACATTCACACTGCCGAAACGAATGCCATTATTTTTTCAGTGTTTTCGTGTTTTCATCAGCTCTATAATATCACACATTAAGGGACTCATTTTTCTTTTCAGTCATATTTTTTCAGTTTAAACAGCACACCAAACATTCAAAACAAGTTGATTTCTTTGCATGCTGACAGCATTTGAAATAACTCAAGCCACCTCTAAATCTCAGTGGTAAAACATATTTTAAACTCACCAACTGACTGAATGGGAAGTTATGAACCATATGTCGTGGATAACAATTGAGCACATTCTCCTTTGACGTGACACAAGACATTGCCTTTTGCTCATCTGCTCAAAGTATTACCACAGATTCTGCGACTTGTAGCTGTGGCCCATGGGCTGACATGGGAGAGCTCCGTTCCATATCCACTGCTCTCCATTTCCACTCAGGAAATGAGGAAGAAGTGGAGACAGCAGGCACAAAAAGATGGAATTCAGCCACACTCACCTGACCGTCTCAAAGGCATGTGCCTGTGACAGAGCTAAATATGTTACATTACTTCTATAGTCATCAAAAGCAGTGCACACCTCCAAAATATGATTCATCTGGACTATTTTAGGATGTGGTGAATCACCACGTATTGATTTATAGTGCCTCTTCATAGATTCCTATAAACTGAGGCCAGGGTGATTAATTTATACTAACATATCTATCTTTTAAGTGTTTAAAAATTTAGAATACAGAATTCCTTATAAAATAAGGGCTCTCCCAAGTCTGCTGATGCTGTTTTACTACTGCTGTAAGGTTTGGAACTGGAAACTAATTCTCTTTTTCTCAACATTTTTCCTGCAGAGAAACCATACTGTGACTCAAGAGTAATGAAAAGTAAAATTTTTCCTCACAAAGATTTTGGTAATGAAAAGAAAGTATCCTGGTTACTGTATCTATTGCATGACATTTACCTTAGCATTGTTTTTAAAAAGTAAATAATTCAGTACTGATCCTTGACATATGCAAATAGTGTTTTATCTTAGTTTATTTAAGCTCTTTGTGGTGGCTACTTGTCTCCTTTCCTCTATGTTTTGTAATTTTCTGGCGGTTGTTGTGTCTGATATTTGGAATAGTCAAAGAAATAATCATTATTATTTACATGATGCCAATCTTTCACCTGGGATTACCTAAATCAATATTTACAAAAAAAATAAACTATCTCCTGGATCCAGAACAAAATCACAAGATCCAGGAAATCAGTATTGTCAGATTAGAAGTTCCAGATTCAGGGTAGAATTAACTCTTCATCTTGCACTGATACTGAGAATCTAAGATGAAATTTCTGAAACATCAAAGGAAGCCAGCTGGAATCACACATGAAATTAACCTGGAAAGATGGACATTGTTGTCTGTGCAGTCACATCTTGTCATTGAGAGTGAAGAACAGAATGAAAAAAGGGGAAAGAATTCCAGATAGAATAGCGTATATCAGAATTAGAAAATAAAACAAGCTTCCAAAAGAAAATCCACAGGAAAAAAAAAGTCTGTTTGGAAAAAAGAATCCTGACTGCAAAAACACAGTTGTAACCGTACATTGTCTTAAGTGGAAATACAAATTAATCCATGTGTGGGAAAAGAAGGGAAGGGAAGGGAAGGGGGCTTTTCAGAGGCACAAGTGATGCAGTGATGCCCTAACCCTCCAGTGCTGCTCCTGGAAAAGATTCAGCTCCAGTACTTGTGGAGGCTGTTGAACATGCACCAGTGGTAGTCCCTTGTTGTGATACTGGGTGCTAAAACTTCCCCCAGAGGGCCATTCGGTCCCAGCAATGGTGGTTGCAGCATGACAGCACCTTTCTGGAGACTCCCCATCGTGTCCAGGGCAAACAGCCACATCCCATGGTCACATAGACACAACAGTGCTTGCAAAGGCAGTGACAGTCATCACTGCCAGTACAGTAACAGTCATGCTATTTCAAGATATAGTAACAAAAAGTTATAGATTATCTGGGGGTTTAGTGGTTGTTTTTTTTTTTTTTAACTTAGGCAAATTTTACTTTTACCTACTTTAGAGATGTAAAGATGTCACATTCCTGTAAGCCTTGGTTGTCTCATTTTTAGATCATTTCCCTTGCCTCTCTGTAAAGGGAAGGTGTTGATATTTGTGTATGGCTTGTGTCAATCAATGCTTTGCAAGGGCAAACAGGGAATATTCATGCTGCAGATCAGTTTGTGCACACAATCTACAGGAGACAAATGACACTGGGTGCTGCTAGAAAGAGCTGCTCGATTGCCAAAGGCTCTTTCTTCTGTCACACATGGAAAAGCATTATTAAATGTAACACTTTTATTACCACGGTGCCTAGTAGTGCTATAGTACTCAGGGAAGAATCAGTCAGTGGGTGTCTACTGCAAGCTACCTGTTTGAAAAGGATTTCCCCCTTTGGATATTAAAAACTTGTTCCTGTGTTGACCAGAGAAATGCAAACCCACCAGTCAGGAATTATTCCATTCATAATTGAAACATACATAACATCTTATTTTCATTTTTAAGCCAAAAGAATATGAAAAAATTACATTTATTCCTGCACAGTAACTCTCTATTGTGTGTTCATCAGCATGGAGGGACTAAAAGGTAGCCACGGTACTACAGATCTTTTCTCCAAGAAGTCCTGTATCGTGTTAAAAGCTGATACAAACCCCAGGGACTTCCAGGCATCGAGAGAAAAGATAGAAATGTTGAGCAACAGGAATTAAGTGTGCAAAAGATCAAATAAAGAGAATTTTAACAAGTAGAAAATCTCTCCCTATACATATTTCCAAAGTACAGGTCCTTTTAAAGAGATATTACAACTATTAACATAAAGAGCTGTACTAACAAAATAAAGTTTGAAAAATTGTTCTGTGGAAGAAAAGTTGAATTGCTCTTGTGTGCGTCTTTTGATTTCTATCCTTCTTTATTCAAGAAAAAAAGAAGCAAAGAAACAACTTATCTCACACCCTATGCCATCTGCACATCCTCTGATTTCAAAATCCAAAGTTTCACATATATGACAGATCCAAAATTTACAAAAAACCACTTTTTTCTTGGTAGGACAAACTAGAAGTCTCGGTCCATTTCCTTCTGCATTTTGAGTTGTTTGAAACTGTAGTTTAAATTTAGATTTTTTTTCAGGCACTAGATCTAGAAGTTTTTTAGTGAAATGAATAGAGAGAGCAGACCTTGAGAAACAAACCTGAAGAGGAAAAATAGTGCGTGTTCAGACCTTGGAAGTATCCTGACAAAACAGATATAACTAAAACATATCAAACATTATGCTTTTTTTCCAGCTACAATTTTAGAAATTAAATATCTGTCTGACCTTAATCTCACAAGCATATGGATAAATTCCAAAATAGATTGAAATTTTTATCCAGATCTCCCCATTAGCTATGTGACCATATCTATCAGAATATTTACTCCTTTGTTGCTAGAACTTAACCCTTGCATTTTTTAAAGCACGAAGTAGAAACAACAGGTTGTGAGTGTTCATCACCTGCAGCAGTGACAGCTAAAATGAGCACAAATTTCACAAAGGGATTCAAAGTTCATATATTCCTGCACTGTGATCTCACACTGAGAAAAGAGAAAATGTACTCATTGTAGCTGTCACCACTTTTCAGCCTCTTCATGTTGCCTTTTTAATTTATCATTTACAGTAGCATTGGCCTAATAACAGCACTGTTTCTCTTTTGGGCAATTTTATAATGCTTTTGCAGAATTCTTACTAGCTTCAGCTCTTCTGAAACAAGATTTTTATTTATTTAAAATAAGAGAACAAATGTCAGGTTAAACCCAGCTGAATAGCAAAAAATGGATGAGTGTTAGTTGCTTCATGCCAAATTATATGTCTGGATGCGATGGAAATGCGTCACTTGTAGTAGAAATAGACACATCCTCCACAGTTTCAAGGAATGTAACCAAAATAAATAAGAATTTTCCCCACAGATGTGGCTGCATTAGCATACCATTCTCTCAGATAGCTCTGTCCCCACATCACATATTCTTTCAAAACAATAGTGCACCAAATATTTATACCTACCCTGCTCTGGCTGCCTTAAATCACCACAACAGTGCTGGTGTTGGACTTTTAGGAAATCATTGCTTTTAACTACAGGCCATTTGCTTCAGTGAATCACTCGGGGAGGGGGAGAGGTTTTGACAGGTTTTCTGAAGTAACCTTCAGAGATGAACTTGGACGCCAGTTACTTCCGTTTAAGATGCTGTCCCGCTGTAAAAACGTAACTTTTTAATGGACACATCTGTTGTTTCAAAGCATTTTCCCTGTGAGGTGTTTGTATATTATCCTCAGTACTACATCTAGGCCATGAAGTATAGCTCAATGAATAGCTAACTGATGATTACATTTATGAGTAAAGACTACTCACAGCAGACAGCTACTTCCTACAGGTGACAAGCAATCTTTGGCTAGGGCTTCACCTGACTAGTCATTTTGGGACATGATCACAAGGGCTGGAGACTGATGAAATTATCCTGTCCGACATCAAACACAAAGTGGTTGTAAATCAGCTGGGGCTGTGGCAGGAGTAGAACAACTCATTCTTTATGCAGTACTGGCAGCTCTTTTACCTAGTAGCTAGATTAAGAATCCTAACAATGTCATTAAGTGACCCCAGGAAGAACTTGGCAAATTTTTGTTATTGACATTTGTATGAATTTAGCGTTGATTCAAAGGGGAAAAAAATCCTGTGAAACACAGAGCTGTGTTATTGTAAAGCAATAAAATGGTTTATTGGTGGGGTTGGAGTGTACTGGGACAACACTTGCAAGATACATACATAAAATATGCCCGTTGTAACTCTGTTTGACCTTGTAGAGCCATCTAGGTGCTTAGCTGACGTACCATTATAATACCCCAAAGGCTTGCTCCATAAAAAGAAAATTATAAAAGTCTGACCTCTCCAATATAACCTTTTCTTCCAGCAGAATAAATAATTGTTTCTCAAAACAAATCTAAGTTAAAAAGCATGTATCTTCTGCTTCTGACCTGACACAGACATGATGAAAAGAAGCACATTCTAGGAAAGAATTTGGATGCTATCCTTAGAGAAGCTCAGATTAATAAATACATCCATAGTTGTCCATATGCTTAGGAGCTTATTTCTGTGACTCCTTCTGCTGCTGCTAGAGAGGCGATAAGTAAATCTGCTCACAAACAACAAAATTACTGAAAAAAACCCTCTGTATAACTACATGGGAAATACAAATTACCTGGTAGACATAAAGTCTTCATTAGAGAAACATATTCTGAGAGGAAAAAACCCACCAGACCCACCAAAAAGACTATCCGGGGTAGGCAGAAATTCAGTAAAGCCCATTGTTTTGATCTTTGCAAATACACACCTGCTGCACAAGAACACTGGATGAGATCTGAAGGAAAAGAAAAATTCATATTGTGATCAGCTGCTTTGTTTGGGAATGAGGATGGAAATGGTGTTTGTACATTTGCGTATCCTTTATCTCCAGTAGCTGATTCCGCAGCCTGCTCTTCCCTTCCCTCTCCAAGAGTCCTTTACCCATCTATTAACAACCAGGCTTCCAAGTAATAAATGTTTCAGCTCTGTTAGGTTTTGTCACTGAACGTCACAAAATGGGCTGTTGGAATTATTTGTGGAGCATTTAGGATACTCGATACCCAACACAGGTTGCACAAATTTCTAATAAGGTGATTGTGAATGCAGTGTAGTAATGCGGACCTATTTGCATAGCAGGGAGTGGGGGGAACATCTGACTCCTTAAGGGCTTTCATTTTGATGAGTGGAATTACAGGCCTTGTTTCAATATTTATACACAGCTGTGTACAGAATGATTGCTCTATATTTCTGCAGCACATGATATGTATTTAGCGCACCCAATCCACGTATTTTATTAAAAGGTCCATTTCATAACACACTTCCCAAAGCTCTTTCTCTCTAATATCTTCTTGCCTCAATTCACATAATAGAAATCCTGTCTCCCCTGCCCTGTTGGAAAAAAATCCCCTTCTCACCAAGGCATTCCCAAACTTCTCTAAAGAGTAAAAATATTGAAGAGGGGAAAATAGATTCCCTTCAGGGGAAGACATCAAGGGAAAGAAATAAATGGATGGAGCAGTAGTCCTCCAATAAGCCAAAGAAATGTATTTTCCAAGTGCTTTCCTGGATGGCTATTTTTGTGTTCTCTCTCAGCAGCACTCCTTTGGCACTTACACTTTAATTGCCCCGCACTTTGTTTGTGCAAGGTATGCGCTGGCTGGCTGCCAGGGCTGGCTGAGACTCATCTTGTCACTGCACTGTCAAACAGCAAGCACAGAACAATATCCTAATTAGATTCCTAAATGCTGGAAGCACGAGACAGCACCGTTATGTTGCTCTGGAACAGAGAGGTAGGAAGTTTTGAGAAACGGATTAACCAAGCATATTCATTCTGTTCTCTTCCACCATAACGGTAAAAGCCACAAAAAATAATTTTTTCAATATTATAAATCATGGCAATCATTCTGCATTAGTGCTTCCAGTGTGGGTTAGAGGGGACTGAGTTTAGTGAGCTCCTATGTAGGCCTGGGTCATTAGCAGATTTATCATTTTTTCTTTCATAAGATCACATGTAAAAATCACAATCCCATCATCATTATTCCTGAAGATTCCTTGTTATGTTTTTTAACAAAGGGATTTTTTATCCCTCACTATACAAATTCTATCTGCAAGCCTTGTGGGCTATTTGAAGGGAGAAATCTTTAAAGATCTGCTCCACTAAGTTATTGCTGAAGGGCCAAGAGAACTGGGCAACCCTTCACAGTAAAATATAAGAAACTTGGAACACTGGATATTGTGAGGAATTTGACTTGGAAAATGTCCTTCTCTCTGTTTGGTTTTTTTTTTTTTTAATGCTGCTATAGGAAATGACTAAACAATTACATTAAGCTTTCCACGGTTGGTTCTGATCTTCACTGTTGCATTTTGTCTGTTGCAGTCACCTTTCCTTCAATTTTTAAGGAAAAATAAAACTTAAAAGTGGAAAATAATTTAAATATCTCACATTTTTGTTGCTAAAACTCACATTTCCATCTTTGTTCTCCCATTAAAAATGCATTGACCTAAATATTTTTGTAAGTCTGCTTGAAAAACAAAGTGAATTGGACATCCTGCGTCCTTCCCAACTTGCTCATGGTGTCTCAGGAAGAGACACTGAAGGCACAACAAGAATTTAGCTGCTGGGGCCTACAGTTTCCCAGGAGAATTTGGTGCTTGTGAATAGCAAAAGATGAAGTCATCTCTAATTTGGGATTATATGGATGCATAAAGGAAAGGGGCTGAAACCCTACAAACTTCCTAACACTTGCTGCTCGATGTTCCACTTCCCATTTACATGAAGTTGTTTTGCTGCAGAGGATTCATATATGAGTCCCAGTGGTCTGAAGGACAAACAGTTTTCTAGTTCACAACTAATTTTTAAACATTTCACATGAGCCCTAAATCTCCTGGACTACATTCACACCTTGCTTTACTCGTGGAAATCTTGCAGATATGTTAAGCACTCACATCACAAGTGGGATAAGGACCACAAAATCCTGCTCATATGAAGGAGGCTGAGCAAAACTGATCCAATATGGTCTTACTGGGGTGATACATGAGGCATCTTTCCTTTGAGCAAATTTCTGTGGCTGTGATATGAAAGAGGCCAAGGAATTTCTTTGACTTGGCTGACTCTTACCAACCTGATAGTATTAAACTCCAAAACACAAATGTGCTTACTTCTGTCCTTCCTGTCTGCCAAAATTATTTATCAAGTGAGTGCACACAGGCTCAGAGAATAAAAAGGAAAGGGAAGCCAAAAGTGTTACCCTCGACTAAGGCCAGGAAGCTGCTTTTACTACAGGGTCTGCCTACAGAAATGGAGGGAAGAGGGAAGTCCTCTGCCACCTCATCCTTGTCCCACACACCAAGAGCATGGAGTATTTGCTCTGCATGGAGTAACCTTTCACTCCTTCTTTCCTGGTGTGAGCTCCAGACAGACAATGGTGGGGCAGCTGAGGCCACTTACTGTGCCAATGCAAGGAGCTGCTGCCTCTTATTTACCTTCTCTGCTCCTTTCCACTCTCCTGCTGCTCATCTGTGTCCAACACAGAGCAGGAAAAAAGGTCTCACCATATCTGTGCAGACGGTGTTCGGTTTGATATCAGAGCGTGATTCACATTTTGGTGAGTACATGTGGAAGCTTTATCCATCCAGTGTATCCCAGCTCCACTGTCAGCGACACCCACGCTGGGGTTTCTGTAAGGCCCTGCTAAACTGGTTTCACACAGTGGTTTTGCAATTCCCGTAATTCCTGTGACTCCCAAAGTCCTATAATCACTGACACTTCTTTCTCGTCGTTAATAAAATCCCCAATGCTGCTGCATCCAACTTTCAGTCAGCGGAACAAAACTTGCCTTAAGGGAAGATTTCATTGTAGCATTTATAAGAAAAAGATACTTAAAGCCAGCATGAATATTAAAATGAAAGGTTATGTGGCATATATCTTAAATTTTGATAATAAGTAAAAGTGCATGATATCATAGAAAATTCACCCACATTAATCTCTGGTTGAGCTCTAGATAATGACTGGGTATGCACAGTCTGTGTCTATGTGGGCCCCCTAATCTTTAAGGAGGTTCAATTGGTTATAATTAAAGGTTTCAACCAAAATACTAAAAAAAAAGGATACAAACTGTCTTTTCCCAAAAGAACTAGACTGCAGAGTGTAAACTACTGCTTATTTTGAGGCTTAGTGAAGAAAATATTAGTAGATTTAAGATCAATTCAAGCCTTAACAACTTAAAAATTTGTAATTTGCCCTGTAGCCTGTCTTTTTTTTTTTCCTGGTTTATAGGCATAAAATTATATTCTAATATAATATGTGCAATATTGATCATATTAATGGCTTAAAAATATTAATAGCTGTTTAGAGGAGCTTGCTTTGCACGTAGAGTAAAACTATCTAGTTGAGTTTACAGTAAAGTTGAAATGTGAGTTACCATGCTGAGCCATTCATTTAATGTGGTAGCCATAAATTATTGTTCATATCTCTACCTGTTATGATTCCAAGGAATAAAATCTTCCAGTTAGTTGAAAATTATGTCAGCCAAATAAAAAGACTGGTAATCATCTTATATCTGAAAAATAAGGGGATTTTAAAAACTTTTCTGAAGTACAACTCAATTTTTAATAGAATTCTGAAGATGCTTACCTTGCTGAAAGTAAACAGTGAAGTCAAGATGAAATGAAAAATAAGAGATTCTTATGGTGTTTAAATATTTTAGGTAGATTCTTGCAATATCTTAGTACTTTAGGTAGCGTTTCCTTCTTTTCTTTTACTGAATTTGTATTACAGTTTTCTTACTTTAAGTGAATAAATTTTTTTGTTGTGAAAGACTTATGAAAGCAACAAGGAAAATTATCTAAACCTACAGTATTTTAAGAAGAGTTTGAAAAATTAAAAAAGATTATTAAAGTTTAATCAATGAAGACCCAAAATCTGCACGTGTTGGAGCCTGTTAAAATCAAGCCTTCATGTAGGACTGTAACTGATCACACAGAGCAAACGAGAAAGTGCAATTTTCATACAAACAAGGTTTGCATGTATTTGATATAAAACATATTTGCAGCTAAAACTTACTTGAAACTTGTACTAGCTTTGTGTACTAGCTGCAATATATATAAAGATTTCTTCTGGCTGGCTTTTGAATATTATTCCTGTCAGCAATCTGAATTGCTCACTTCAAACCTTTCCTCTTTTTCCTCCCCATAAATTACAGAATCACAGCTTCAATTAGGTTGGAAAAGACCTCTGAGATTATTGAGTCCAACCTTTGATCACCAAGTCCAACCTTTAAATTAAGGAAACAATAATAATATATAAATATTATATAGTGACAGTCTATAGAATTAATGATTATTTTATATAATATATTAATAATAAATTAACTAAATACACAGTATTAACCTAATAAACTATACATTACAATCAGATCTTTTATTTTCTTTTGATAAGATTATTGAAGAATAGTTGCAATAGTTACTTGCCATTTGGCAAATTACTTCAGTAACTAGTATTTTAGTCATAAGAAAGAAAGAAAAATTTTAAAAGGGTGAATTACTTAGTTATATATGACATAGTTCAGTAGAAGAAAGAGCCTTGTTTTGTGGCAGCACAGGGATGTTTTTGGCCATGAGAATCATGTTGCACAAGGATGGCACCTCATGCTCTGCGGTGTAGAACTCACACCCCAGTGTTGGGAAGGAGAGATCATAAGTTTGGTGACTCATTTATATTTAGGTCTTCCAAGCATGACATAAATTTACATGGATGGTCTTATCAGGCTTATACAGTCCCACCCTTGTCTCTGTTGATGAGGAGCAGCTGAAGTTGCACAAATGAATGACCATAAGTTCACTATTTCATTTATTTTCAAAGGACAATGTAGACCCTGCATTTCTGCTTCTTTACCTAGCCTAGGGAAAGAAAAATGCTTCTGGCATACGTCCAAAAGATAAATAGGTCAGAGAGATGAAGAATCATATAAAACTCTTGCCCTGTGGTAAAATCCTGAATTAATAAAGCAGAAATAACCAAGGCTTTCCAGAAGGAGCACAATCTGGGTATCTTAGTTAGTGCATGCCCCAGTGGTACACTACTTGCACAAAGGAAGTATACATAAATCTCTCCAGCTGTCAATTGCTTTTGAAACTTTTGCTGTTTTATTATAAAAATTTCACCTATGCACGCTTCTCTAGTTTTTAAGAAACCTGACTGCTATGAACGTAATTCTGGCCCAGGCGAAGGCTCTGTTACCTAACCAAATCCCACATCAGCTGCCTGGAGCTTGAGTGGATCATTCTTGAGGACCTTATAGAAATCTGGGTGGTGATATTCACTGAGCTATGGGAGATGATATTGCTCCTTCCTACCTCGATTAATCTCAACTTGAAAAAAAAGGTCACACTTCAGCCCTCCTCCTTATTGTTTTCCCCTTCCCCCACCTTACTTAAAGAAAAAATGTAACTTCATTTTATTAAAAACTTAGAAAGGTTCTCTGAGAATTTTAGTTGCGGTTAATGCAGCTCAAGAAGAGCTCCCCCACTTCTGATAGGGCAATACAGGTTTTGTCTCCTTCCTGCACATACTGATTGATTTGTGTGTATCTGTGGATTCTGTATGTACTGCCCTGGCATCAGGTTTATGGTCCTGTCCCTCATCCTCTCCTATCTCTATAATGAAAGCTTCAAAACAGTTTATTCTTATGCAGAGGGTGGAGAAAAGAGAAAAGAAAGAGGTGGAGGGCTGGAGGGAGGGAGGGAGGAGGGGAGGAGGGGAGTAGAAGTAGTGCTAGTCTTTGCACCTGTGGTCTTTGAGTTAACTCTGTGTTCATGATTCCTGAGAGCTTACATTCTGCAAAGTTTTTCATTTTATTTTTGATAACAGTGCCCAGAACAGCAAACCCAGTGAGTGAGAGAAAAAAATCAGTTGTGTACGATAATAAATGGATTTCTGCCAATGACAGGTCATGATACAGAAAAAAAATTCCGTGATGACCCTCTTTCCTCTGCTCTCATTTATCTCCTACTGGTGACCACTGATAGATTTCTGCTGTATGATTTATTGCAGAAAAACACCACCTAGAAATGGGCTTTTGATAAAATTGTTCAAGGATTCCTGGACAATAAATCCTAATCTTTACATGCATGCTGCAAGATGTTTCACCTTTCTTATGCTATAAATAATATATGCCAAGTGTGATAATAAATCCATACATCTAAGCACTATCTGTGTGGTTTAAGAAATAAAATTACAATATGTAAGCCTGATATTAATAGCAGCTATATAATGCCAGGAATATTGATGGCAATATTTGTTTATTTGTGATCCAAATTTCCAGTGTTGTGTTGTACTGAAATTTCATTGCTTTTATCAGCCTGGATGGTTATCTTCTGTAAGGAAATCTGTGATAAACACAACAGGCACTAGCTGGCTTGAATCAACAAAGATGCTTCTGTAGGTCTGCCAAGAACCTCAGCTGAAATTTTCAAATATAGTCTATGCAAAGATCTCTCTTCATAATTAATCATCTACAGTGGGAAGTGTCTGATAGCATCTGTCACCTCCCCGTGACCCTACAACTGTTACAGTGGGGTTAAATGTGCACAAGCCCAGCATTTAAAGCTCTTTACAAACTATAGGCTCAAGGACGGGCTCTGGTTTAATTTTACTCCACAGTGGGAATGAAGTATAACTTCTGTCTGGAGCATATGTGCTATGGTATTGAGTTTAAGCCCAAAGAGTCACTTTAATTATTGAGTCCTGTACAAGCTATAAAATATTGTAAGCATCTTTCCCAGACAAAGCAAGCACGCCCTTACCTAGGATATGAAAACAGGCAAATGAACTCTTTGCAGTTGGAGCTGATCATTTGGGATTTGGGAAAGAAGAAATTACATCAGAAAAATAAGAATAATGGTGATTGTAAGAGACAGAAGCCCAAAAGTGGTATGAGAAGAGTGAATGAGAGAGAAAAAAATAACTCAAAGAAACATACTACTCTTAGCTTTTGTTTCTGTAGAGACAAACCCTATTTTGCTGTTTTTAGAAGTATGATGCAATCAATTTTGACTGATTTTTCTGATTTTTTTTTTTAATTTGAGCATTGCAATACTTGGCTGCTTTTTTTGTTTCCTGCCTAATGGAAATAAAATATCTGCCATGCACCTGTGCAGAAGAGAGAACGTTACTGCAGTATTTTCCACACATGAGTTGTAGAGGATTTTCTGTCAACATCTGTGAAAGAGGAATGTATTCTATGCAGGAAAACTAAAGCGCTAAATTGGCCACTGAAACTTAAGGAGTGGTAATACTGAAATACTGAAGGAAAAAAGAGTGGGGAAATCTGCAACAAAAAAATCCTTTAATTGGAAGGGGCCAAGACCACATAAAGAGTGTGTTTGATTTCAGCTGTGTCCTCTGATCTATACTGAAGGTCAAAGAAAGAAATGCCAGAGAAGTTATGATTATGTGAAATGAAGTGAGAAACAATGATTTGGCGTAATAAATACCTCCTGCAACTAGAGAATGTTCTGCTCACTGAAATTGTCTCCCAGGTGTCTGCCTGTCTCCAGGACACATGGATAATCCCAGGCTGAAATGACAGTGAGGCATGTTGCTTTTAGACATACATGGCTAGTGTTGGTTTACATGAAAGAAAACTCACCTCACAGCTCCAAAATACAGCAGAAACATCTCCCTTCTTTTTTACATGAGTCAAAACATCAACTTTCCACCTTCAGTTCTAGGATTTGAATTTCAGTTAGCCATAGAAACCTTTCTGATTTTCTCGATAAATTCCTCTGTCCCCTCAGATGCAAGACAGACTAAACTACTCCTGTACTTGAACCATGTCCTAAAGGGCACTTATTTCTTTACAGGCAATAACTCTGACAATTCTGAGATGAAAATCTTCTGACAAAGCATTATAGGCCATCAACCCTTTGCTGTCATGCTACTGCACTTGCAGTTTATGAAACTATTGAGCTCAATTTATTGTTTTTACAAATGGACCCCAGGTTCATTCTGGGTTCTAATCTGTTTCTCAGATCAGGTATTCTGCCCTGGCCCGTGCCAGTGAGAACAGCACGTCCCTCACCAGTGTGCGCCAGCTTGCCCAGTTTGCTTCTCTGCTGCAACTGTGGCCTGGAATATCTGTAAATGTGTTTCCAGGACCATTAGCAGATCCCATATCCATATGGAAGGTATAAGGCCATGTCTACTTCACCCACCCCATGGAGATGAGCTCACTTGGATGTGTTTTTAATCTCCATGGATGATAGGGAGCTATTTACTCATTGATAGTATGGATAGTTTTGAACCTGCTCATAGTAGTGCTGGTGACCTTGCAAGAGCATTAGAATTACTGTAGTCACTTTGTTCTCCTTTGGTCATTTGTCTTATTTATGTAGAAAAGCTTTTTCAGCATTCTTTAAAAAAATATGGATTGAAAATGTTTAGAAACCAAAATAACCCAAAAGTTAGTTTGGAGCAAAACTGTGAACCAAACTCAAAGATTCCTGGGAAATGTCTGCTTTCCCTGAAAGTTGGGAAATTTATTTTGGGAAAATTGAAAACTGGAAAATGTGAAAATGGCCCAGTGTTCAAAATTTCATTTTTTTTCATCTGTTTTTTTTTGTTTTTGTCAGAAGGTTTGTGGAGTTTTGTTGGGTTTTTCTTAGAAAATCCAGAAATAACTTGATGTATATCTATTACTGTGTAATTTTTTAGCACATTGTGCAACATAACCATATATTATTGGTAATTCTTGTAACAGGAATTTCATTAAGATTTTCAGCAGGATAACATGATGAATTTATCAAAGAATGCAGTTTAAAACTTGAGTACTAAATATATCAATAGAAAATTATCCAAGGAATTTTTTCTGTTGCAGTGATCAGTTCCATTGACAGTTTCTAATAAATTGTACTCCCACACAGGCATAAGCTCATCAGAAGTAAATAGTACCGTGTATGGCCACTGTAATTTTTTATTAAAATATGATTAATTTAACTAATAATTAAAACTAGAACACATCTCTTTCCTTCTTTTTTTCGAGATTAGGCTACTACAAGAATTTTATTTAAGAAAATTTTGGCTGAAAAGTAGAGAGTACCTTTCAAAGACAGTGGAATTAAACTGGAATTAATGTTTGAAAAATGAATTTGCTCTCCATTCCACATGCAAGAAAAAAGTGGTTCAGGACAGCAAAGAAAAGTGAAGAGCAAAAGGAAAAAAACCCTCTCCTCTCAACGTCTGGTTCAAACCCTGGCTCAGGTACATATGAGATAATTTATGGGAGCATAATGATGTGCACCAGGAATCTCAGGCTCAACCTGCCGCATGACTGAGCTAGTTTCTATAAAGGACCTAGAAAGCTGGCGCCACAGCAAACGAAGAAAATTAGTTTAACCACTTTACAAGCTTTCTGCTTGTGATCTTTCTGGCTACATGTGAATGAAACATAGGAAGAAAATAGTCACAAAAAGGTATGCTGGATGCCTCAGTAGTTGGTGATTGTTGCGACGTGGGAGGAGGGAGGGGAATTAGTGTACCTAAGGGGATGTCAGGCAAGTGAAAACAAGGATGTTTTGCAAGCAGTCCACTGGAAGTCTGGGGTTCACAATGAGAAGGGTGTGAAAGCAGCTAGATGTCTGTCCCCTAGAAGGGGTTAAGGGCCTGATAAATGGGTAAATAATGGAGCTTGTAGCTTCCAAAGCAATAAAAAGATCTACCTGGCTGCAGAAACAATATTTCTAAATAATATCCTTCCCCAACCACACCTGTGGAACTGTACCTATGGATCTACAAAACAGCCATGTTTGAAAACACCTCCAGCAAAATCTCCTTCGGTGTTACACAGCAGGACTGCAGCTCTGTGCTCCGAAACAACTTTACAGGCAGAACCATGCAATGATTCAGATCAGGTCAGGGTGAATCAGAAGGGTGAGAAATCCTAGGCTTAGAAGGGAAGACAAAGAATATGATTTTGAAAAGGAATACTGGATATTAATTTGGATGTTTTTGTTATGGTTTTGAAAAAAAGTCATCACTTCGGAAAGGTATTTTAAATAGACATAAACAGAAAGGGAATTAGCCTCTTCTTTGTTTCTCTTTCTCCTACAGAGCTTAAAATTTAGAGAACAAAACTTTTACAATAACCAATGTGTGCATACCTCAATGAGTGGAGACATTACATCAACCTGATTTTATTTTTTAGCTTCTTGACACTGCATTCTTTGGCCTGTTAGCACAAATGTATGCTCTCAGAGAGTAATTCATGCTAGGGCATTCAGAATTCAGAAATGGCTTGTCAATAGCTTGCATACTGGAAGATTCCTCATCACCTAACGAGTCCCAGAAAATTTATCAGATTCAAGGCCAATAATGGCTAATAAGAAGCAAGTCTTCATTCTTCTCAGGATGATTAGAAAGGTTATCTTCACCTTTTTCCTGTTCATTGCAACATTTTTCAAGTGACCAAAACATTTTGTTGAAACAAATACTAGAAAATATTTTTAATAAAAATAAATAAGAATGGGAAAAGGACAGAAAGGCTGCTGCACTGTGACTCCTTCATTGTCAGAAGGTTAAGGCCCTAATGTGGATTTTTCATCAACATCTCCAGAAGAACAGAATGCCTGGATTGCTGCAATGCTTCTGACACTGCAGCCTACACTGCATTGCATCAGCATTGATGGACACACTAAGACAGAGAGGAAACTAGATGACTTAATAAGGCTTTCTGACATCTTTTGTGGTGGAAATAGCTCTGTGGATAGCAGTGTCATTAAGAACATCTAGTGCTACTGGCTATGTTCACAAAAGCATTTACATTAAAGTCAACAGGCTGAATTTATGGCTGGGATAACTCCATGATAGTCAGCACAAACAGGGATTAAAATTATTGGGTAAACATCTCAGAGCCAAGAGCTAGATTTCTAGGTATTGTGTAGGCAAAAATCTAACATTTTCCACTGGTTTTATTGAGACTTTGGATGTCATTTCTTTCATGTCTTTATGTAGTTGTGTCTATAAATCCACCATACATATCATTCAGAACAGCTTCTGAGGATCGTTTGTATCCTATGTACTGCTAGGCTAGGGCATCCTATCCCACTTGGAGAACAATGCTTTGGTAGACTCAGGAGTCCCTGGGAGCTCAGTTGAGGGCTTATTTTTCTAAGAGCTCAACCAGATGAGGCAGTTTGTTGCCAAAGAAGGCATCAGCAGAAAAGGTGCCTGTCCTCAGGGGTCTGCAATGACTGCGGTCTGAAACATTCAAACAGACTCATGGAGTCACGTCCCTCTAGCACAGGCCCCTTCACAACATCTGACTGTCAAACTCATTTGGTATTTGATTATTTCAAAACCTGGTGGACGAGGTCATGCCAGGTCCAGGTTTCTGTCATCAGCTTTCAAATCAATTAACAATGTTTGTCTTCTGGACTCAAGGATCAAAAAACTGTTTAAAAAGTGTCCTGAGGGAGTAGTGTGAACAGTGAGGGAGAGCAATCCAGAAGAGAGGAGATGAACCAAAACCCTGAGTAGGCAGAGGCTCTCTCACTGCTCTTTGATGCCCTGGAGATTTAAGTAGGCCTTATCCTATTTTTTTCCCAGTATTTTATCACCAGAACTCCACTGAGTTACTCTTAACATTCATACATGCCACAAAGCTGCAAGCCTTAGAAACTTGAGTATTCTGAAATGTATTTGGATTTTAAAGACTTTGGAATGCAACATAAGCACATTTGTGAAAAAAATTAAAGTAATTGTCATTGATAAAAAAAGCAAATTGGATAAATAACGGTGAAGTTTTGTTGCTGCGTTTGAAAGGTTTTTATGGGATATTACTATGCGTATCCGACCAGGCTCGAAAATATACATTAGATTTCCCACTTACGTAAGAAAAATGTAAAAATAAGTCACAAGGAATATCACTTTATGCACTTGCCAGGATTGAGAAAATTAAATTACCACAGTCTCAAATATATAATCCAAAGTTTGTAATTAAAAAAAAAATGTAAAAAAACCCCTGAAAAACAGAAAGAAGGAAAATTTTTTTCTGTGCTCAGGTTATACAGAAAGGAGTTACAAGGGAGTTTGCCCCTGAGTACCTTAATAGCTTCCCATATCTCCATCCCTTGTAATGTTGCCTCTTTTCTCAATAGCCCTGTAGCTTCTCACTTCCTTCTTCACCACATCTGTCTTCCAGTTTTATGCAGTTTATGACAGGTGTGCAGAGCTGACCAAATCAGAACTCCTATCATCCTCTGGCACAACTTTGTCGTCATGCTTGTGAGTGTCTCCTGTTAAACACAGAGGCTAATTCCAAAATTTCTGCTCTTATACTTCCCTGCCTCTCCTGAACTACATGGCAAGTTCTCTTTTCAATCTCTGAATTACATCTCAAAAATGGTAAAGGTTTTCACTTCCCTGAAAAATCGCCTAACAAATTGATGGAGCAAAAGCCCGTTCTGTGCTGTGGAACACAAGGACACTACTTCGTGATGGACCTCTCATGAGATCTGAGGGGATATTCTGTGGAGGCCTCCTTGTGGGACTGCCGTGTTCAGCTCCACGGACAGCAGCCCTCAGCTGATGCTGGAGTCAAGATGTGAGGCAAGGTGTGTTTGCTTTGGTGTCATCTCGTACAGACATTTTGTGCTCTGACCTCACATCTGCTGTCATGTGGGAAAACAACAAACTGCCTTTCACAGCTCAGGAATGCAAACAGCTTCCTTTCGCTGGCAGAGAAACATGGGAAAAGAAAGAAAATATAGCAGTCCACTACATGGCATATATAAAGTATCTTGCTAAAGGTCTGCCTCTTGTTGTCAGCATCTCATCGAAGGATAAAGATTTTTGTTTATTCAAAGTTGGCAGTGAGGGTAAGATTCTGCCTGATAGCAGCAATCTGATAGGTCCTCAGTCCATCCTCGAGGTGTGTATTTGTATACAAGTCTATATGCAGCCTTGGAAGAACATCTGTATAAAAAAAAATTATATTTGTGCAGGATACCAGTAAATGACTTAAACAAGAGGTACGATTTTTTAATATAATACCATTATGCTATGAGCTTTGTTATGAGAATTAGGATTTGTACCATTTTTTCAGATCACGACTGACTTTTCCACCTCTGATCTGTAGTGTAGTTCAGTGATTCAGTCTAAGTACACAAAAAAGGTAACTAAAAATACAGCAAGGCTTGACTAATAATCGATTTGCAGACTTCTAAGAGCTGTCATGACTTGTCAGTCTTAGAAGAGAAGGTAAAAATTAGTTTTCCACCACTAAACAGAGTCACAAATAGCATTGGTTTCCTTGGAGACTTAGCAGCCGTTCTCAAAACACTGTACTTGCAGGAAAGGAGTGACTTGTAAAAATATGTTCCCTGTCCAAACTTTAATTAATATCCTCTCTTGATAATGTACACCCACATCAGCTGCGTGTATTTGGTGTTTACCTCATCATGCCCTCTTCTCAAGTCCTCCTTCATGGTTTATATATTATGTGTAGTGCAAATATGTTACTTGCAAGGATTTTTTTTTTTGTATTGCTTATAATGTGCAAAAATCATAATTTTATGGAAAATTATTTATTATTTCTCATAAAATACATATTTTCATTAATTGTTTACAATGATAAAAGTAACTATCAGTTCAGCAGTTGTAAGATTCCTGATGTGAAAATAACATTGCAATTGAAAAGAGCATTGTTGCCTCCTAGGTAAACATCATGAGAATAAAACTTTGAATTCTACAACGAGGACAGAGATGACAAAAGGGCAACACAAACTGACAGCAAGAAAGTTCTGTCTCCTCCTTATTCAAGGTGAACTGGTTGCAGGCTGGTAAGCCAGACGTGAGTTTTTGTCATGTTTGTCAGTGTGTGCATGCTGCCCTGCCCTCAAACACTGCTCCCTGTCTCCTGCTCCATCCGATGTTGGGGGGTTTGTCATCTACAACCATTTCACAGTCCTTTTACCTACTTTCAATACCAGAGACAGCATAGAAAGCTGCATCATAAGTGATTCAAATATAAAGAGAATGTTTATATTTGTAGCTAAAAAGTGTTTAGGTGTCTCAATATGTATGTCTACCCATAGCTATCTGTTCACTATATATGAGAAAAGCATAACATTATCTATAGGTGAACATATTCAGAGTTAAGGAGCGATCAGTGTGACACTAAAAATATTCCAATTGCTATGCCTAATTATAACTGAAAAATTAATCACTACAAGGTGTCTTCAACAGCTTAAGTAAAATGCAAGTAAGAAATTCCAACTTGGTAATAAACTGCTTTCTTGATATCACAACTGAAATAACTCATTTTCCATATACTGGGCATCAGAAATTTTTCAGAATGGCAAAACAAGATGCCGTAATTAAATGGAGTGCTGATTAAAGTTTTATGGGCACACCACCAATCACTCAAAAGTTCTGATATTTCAGCATTGGAGTTACACATTTATAAGTAACTATATACTCAAAGAAAATATTTCATTTTCAAAAGACAAGATCATCCAATGAATGGCCTAGAAAGGAGCAAACAGACCTTGATATTAGTGGGAATTTAAGTCCATGTTTTATGACAATTAAGCAGCATACAACTTAATACCCTTGATTTGGTCTCCTGTGGATCTCACAGTCTAGGGATTAATTTGTCATCTATTTTGTGTACAAATCATTTCAGGCTTAGACTTTAAACACTATATGAGAGACTCTGTGTTCATCGCATAAGAAATCTTAGCTTGAGTCATCAGCAGATGTCACATGCATTCCAACATTTCATGAAGATTTCATCTATGTTATCTCTCATCTTTTTAGACTGTTATATTTCTGTTTAAGTATCAAACACATGTATTTACACATTTGTGTTTGTACATGCACTTTCTCTTTTCAACACCTTCAGCTTTGCCTGCTGCCTTTCCTATAACTTACTGCACACAGGGCACGAGATTCTAAGTACAGCCCTTGCTTACTGGTTGATTTGAACATCTATCCAATTCTGTGATGCCATTTGTCTCTGATCTTCATCAAACCTATACCTAAACCATCAGAATACTGACTTCCTTTCAATCCCAGTATGGACAGCAGTGGGCACGAATGGGAATGTCTAATCTAATCATGAGTTTGCAAGTATTGTTCACATTCAAATCACTAGAGCTGAACCTGACCCAATAGTTTCCTTTAAGGGGCAGATTCTAAACAAAACCATTCCTCTTTTCAGGTCCAGTCTTAATGAAGCCACTTTTCACCAGTTCAGCTCCCAAATGGCCAAAGATTACCATCTTAGATGATAACCCACTTCACTAAGACAAATATATTCTGATTCCCTTTGTTGATTTTCCAGGAGTAAGACTTGCTCCTCTATGCTTCGTTTTTTTCACTTACACAAAAATGTAACAATAAATAAAAGATGTCACCTCTTCCCTACATATTTATTATCCTTCATATTTAGGTGTAAAATTCTGTTCTCAAATCAAATGGTTTCAGTAACTCAGAACAGCCACCTCTTGAATTGCCTCACATAGAAGCCACATAAGTGTCTTTTGATGTGAATGATGGCTAAGGAGGCATGAAGCCCTCCTGTGCTATACGTGAAGAGAAGGTGGAAGGTGGCTCCAGTTGGGAATAAGCCTGCCTTCTGCCACAGTGAGCAGAACAACTCATGTTGACCTGAGAAGCACTGAAATATCATTGTGCCTGTGGTTTCTGAAGCCTCATGGGCCATAATTTTCCATAGCATTTCAGTACACCTTGTTTTTTTATTTCTTTTTCTTAGTATATTTTTGTACCACTTCTGATCTTTAAGATAATATACAACACAGTTCACTTTGCTGTACTTTGTGCATGCAGCTCTGGTAATGGGAGTTACACAGATGTTTCAATAGCTAAATATATTCTTGTGTTTTATTCGTTCAAGTAGTCATTGTTGACTCAGTGGCACACTTCCACCTTTATAGCCTGTAATTATAATAATCTCTAGCAAAAATAAATGAGGTGTTTTAAAATACTTCATATTTGGGAATCTCTTGTTTTGGTATTTTATTTTAATCTTAGACCTGCTACTTGTAAGGACCTCCTTTGGGATGGAACATCATTTTCTGAACTTTTAAGGCAAAATTTGCATGCTGTTTAGACTATCATTTATATTTGCGTACACAAAGCTAGAGTTCTTAATTTTTTTACTATACATCCTTTACATCATAAATACATGGAGGACCTTCAGTTATAGAAAAAAATCAGACTGGTACAGAATATTTTATGTGTTTCCCATCCATTCCCACTAATTTGCTATAGGGCTGGCAAGCCAGCAAAAAGGCAATTTTGCCCTTTTAGTTTTTGAATTCCTACTGAGCTGTATATTTATAGAGTCCATCTTTTACTCCAGAGTACTTCATGTGAAACTTTACTTTCAACTTTGGTCAGAGACTCGCTATGGTTAATCTAAATGTGTTAGTTTCTGAGTTACAGGCAGAAGGTTGGAATTCTACTGGTTAATATACCAAACATTGGTCTCAGTGGGAATGTTATAAGGCTTATGTGAAAATCTCCCTATTTATGGAAATGTGGAGAAGAAAGGGGAAAGGGAGGCAGATGGAGGGATTGGTAAGTCAAGACCTAAGGCTTCAAAGTGTTTACATTATTCTCTGCAGATAATAGTTGAATAGAAAAATCATAGGTCTCTGTGGTTTTTTTGTCTGGGAGCTGAACTATTGTCTACTCATCCACAGCAGACACTGGCTGTGACTTGAAACAAATAGATCATTCCCATTAATTACTGAGTTTTAAACTGCCTAACCTTTACTAAATACTCTTGTGGTACACTTTATAAGGCTGTGTGATGGAAAAAATAGTCTCATATTCCTACCAATTTTGCCACAATACAAAAATTCTTTCCTAATTCCAAGTGCATTATACCAGTTACGCTCACAGCACCTTACAAACACAGATTCCTAATTGCATGACAGAAACAGAGGGCAAAAAAGCTAGAAGACAAGTAGACAACCATGTGCTCCCCTTGTTCTGTTCTTTATACTAGCCTTCCTCTTTTTCTAACATAGTAAGAGAAGCCTTACAATTTAGGGACCAGTTGCAGTAAAAGCGTGCACTCATGGCCATTTATTCCGCACAAGCACAAGTTAGAAACTGGCCATAAAACCAGAGACAACAGAATTCACACTGTGACTGTGATTCTGACTGAATTCCAAGCATTTCAGTTTGTGTTGCTTGAGATGATGAGAAATAGAGGAAAAAGGTGGAATAGCATTAGAGTAACTTTCATTTCAGAAGAGCCCATCTGTCAAGCATCGTTTAAGAAATAAGTTTTAAGAAGTCTGTCAGGTTCCAAGAGAGATCATACTACTAGAAGCTTTTATTTGATGGGGAAGAGAACATGGAGATCTGCTCCCATTAGTCTCAAGTGAGAGTATAAGGTACTTGAGGGCAAACTGGGGGGAAATTTTAATTACACTGTTAAGGTAAAAGGAAGCTGGATAAATTGCAGCACAGTTTGATTATATGCATATTGTACTATGATAACCTACCAACTTTGTATTACAGGCTACCACCTTTCCAGCAAAAAAGGGGGAATGGTCTTTGCATATTTCATAACTGATCAAGAGGAAGACGGCAGGGAGTAGTGCCAGAAAGGAAGGTACATGTTGGAAAGATATTAAAAGTGAGTTCCTCTAGGTCAGATCAATCTCTTAGGATGGGGATCATGGAAGAGGATTTTTTTTTTTGACGTTCTCTTTTGGAACACTGACACAAACCAAAGAGTGCTGATGGAATTGCTTAGGACATATTTTAGGATACAAAGGTGGATAATGCAGAAACCATGCAGAAAGCTGGGCTGAGTGAAATTCAGTGATGCAGTGTGCACTTGTGGCCTATTAATGAAAGGTGTTGCTGTGCAGGTAGCAATGACTGTTTAAGAGGAGGACACGGCATTCTCAGGAAAACCAAGAGTCACCAAGTGTAGTGCAGATACAATCACAGGATGGGTCAGCCAAGACACTTGAATGATGGCACACAAATACTACTACCACCATTAAATGAGTTGCAGTTGAGATCTCATTTGGTGCACTGGGTATGGCAGCTTGTACAGAATGGGTCAAGCCAAAAACTTGCATGTGAGCTCTTCCTCACACCAACACAGCAAAGCATCTTTTGAGAGTTATACAGACTTAGGTTACCTGCCCACACCAAGGGTTAGTTGTGTCCTGGACATGTATACTCACATCCAAATGCACATAAACGAGCAAAAGACACTTTTTACTGTCAGTCACAAAGGCTCATCTCAAAACTAGTGGAGTTAAGCATCTAAACAATTTTGATGCTTTTGAAAATCATTTTGTCCTTTAAGGTCTGAAAAAACTTAAAAAAAAAAAAAAAAAAGGGCTGTTATTCCTAGGATGCCATCAATAGACCTGTAACACCCACAGAAGGAAAAAAAAAATCACTGAATGACCTAACCTATTCCACTACCTGGAAAATCCATTTAAACCAAACTGTTTCTAAATAGACTTAATTGATAGAGGTTCAAGCATTTTTCTCAGAGAACTACTACACAGTTTAATAGATCCAATGCACTCTGATTTCTATCTTGGTGTTTAAAAAACCCTTGTATGCTAGCAGTCTTCTCCTTAGTTTTTATATCCATCCAGCCAGTGCAAAAGTTGAACATTTTAGTGTTGCAAGTTTTCTTGTGACCAGGCCTCTGTTTACACATAATATAAAAGCACCTTAAGACACTCCAATAAACTTAATATAAATTGTCACTATACACAACTCATACATGCAAATAAAGAGAAGTGATTTATATCAGAGTTTATTCACAGCATGACTTGGCTAATTAAAGTACACTTTTTCTTATTACATTTTATGGACTCCATTACTGTAATGTAGGAGGCATCAAGCAGTGAGAGCAAATGAGCCTGGGGAGAAGTATGTGACGCATTTGAATCCTTTGTATAAGTACTGTGGTATTTTGGCTAATAGAAGACAATCCATTGCTCCCAAAGAGGTCTAAGAGAGAGATCCAATACTTAAAATAAGTTGATGGGTACCTAATGCCTTTGAATTGCAAGGATTGCTTTGTGAAAGCATGTACACTTGTAGTATGCATCTTTATGAAAGCATCTCCAAACCTATTTTATGCCAATAGAAAACTTTTACAGCTATAATACAGCACATTTGGATGATGTTTGCACTTATCAAATGTTAACTGAATTATGTAATGCTTGGTAATCCTTAATATAAACCCTTTCATCACACTTCATGTGTTAAAACATACAGATTTCTTCTTTTAAAATATAACACATTAAAAACCTGGCTTTTTAATGAAGTATGGATTTTCTTCTTTCATTGACATAAAGAGGAAAAAATAAATTATACTAAAACAAGGATTTTCAGATGAATCCTTGTGATTTACTTTTTACATGCTTCAAAACTGTCACCTGAAAGTAAGAGGACAAAGACATCCCTGTAAATTTCAACATGCCATATTAAAATAAATGTATCTTCGATAGGTTTCAGGTATTTCATTCTTAAATTGCTGATGAAGTAAAATATTCAGTTGCTTATTCAAGTCATTGGTGGTCTGAAATTTGTAGCACCTTTTGACTTTTTACAACTATGTATTATATGGGTTCTTCCTCAAGGTTCCTAAGAATAATTTTTTAATACTTAGAGCTTTTTTCAGTAACTCAGAATTATCTAACACTACTGATCTGTAAATAAATGATCACACAGAATCTTGGAATAATCAAGTGGGAAATAAAGGCTAACATTCCTTTTAAGTTATACAAAAGTGAAATAACCTTTCCAAGAATCATTCCAGCTTGTGCCATGGTAATTTAAGAGAATTTCAGGTAACTGCAGCATTCATGTTTATCCAAAGAATAAGAGGACAGTCAGATTATATGAAATATCCATGCTATGCCAAAATACAGTGACCAAATGTAGTGGTAATTTCTTTTGACATATGATTTTAAAAAGGAAAAAGTAAATAGATTATAAATGAGAGGTAGAAAGAATGGTTAGGACAAGATGAGAGCACATTTAACTGTAGGTTGTTAATAATCCATTGCCTTAAAGAATATATAGCAATGGTACTTACTAATCTCTTGAGTTCCATCCCCAACCATGGTGCTAGGCACGTTCTGTATGTCCATCCCATAGAGCTGGAGCAGCATGCAAAAATATTGCACAGCTGTTTCTTTGCTGACAATGCTTAATGAAAATGGAAAATGATGAATATTTTGTCATCTATTTTGGTTCATTTAGATTCTGGTTATATCAGTCTGAACTTATGTAGATACCCATGGTTCCCACCTTCTCAGAGAAATTAGGTGATCTGCTTAAAATGCAGATATTATTTCATTTTTTTTAAAGAGGGAAGTGTTAAAAGTAACTAAGCATCTCAAATTCCTCAAGCAGATCAAACACTCTGGTTCAAGAGTACAGAACAAACCATCCTTATAGAGACTTTGATATTCTTTTTCACCAGGAAGGAATTGTCTACCTGAATCAAGGCCAGGTGTATAAAATGTACTGTGCCAGCCATCACTGTGGCTTGGGCATGAGAGATCCTAAAATCTTAAACCAGCTCTGGCTCATTCATCAGCAATACAAATTTTACTTAAAGGTATATATAGTGGGCCTAGGTACAATGTTTTCTTCTTAAGCTATGTTTCTGAGTAGAAAAAACCTTCATTCTTTAAGTAGGCCTTTCCTATCAAGACCACACAATTAATGGAGGATATGAATACTCCATAGAAAATAAAACCAGAAATATTAAAATGCATCCTATACATTGTGAGCCAAAGGGGTAGGAGTTTAGCACATGAAAATTTACAGTAACTTTTCCTTGCTGGTTTGTACATGGTGGTAAAATTTCTGCCATCTGATTACTAATAAAAAAAGGAACAAAATCCAGTATCTCATTCAAGGGCATACGAAAAAAAATGCCCAATGCATCCTCCACATTGCCTCCAAAAATATGTTCCCCTCTTTAAAATGGTGGTGTTACATTTAACCATCTTTGCCAGTTTTGCATACCATCAAAATAAGGGTTATGAAATCTTATTTAAACTAACTGCATGCAGGAAGAAGGAAATAAACTACGATAATTTAATCTTCTTTCCTAAATGTTAACAGCGGTATAAAAATGGATGCTCTCATCCTTGTAATCAGTTGCACGGTGCACAAGGGCAGCAGTCTCTGGTGCCTCATCTGTGAACTAATCTTTCATTTCATAGCAGATCTTTCCATATCAAACAACACAAATGACTTAATTTGCGTGACAGGATTTGTAACGGGGCAAATCTAGTGTCAAAGTCGATTAAAGATTACACTGGAGAACTATCATAATCAGTACTCTAATGAGCCTAAATAGTACATGTAAAGTCTCCCCTTTTTGCCATTCCAGTCATGTATAAAAGGGAATGTGTTTCTTTTCATCGGTGAGCCAGTCCTTTGGTTTGCACATTACGCCCTACGTTGAGCTAAAGTCATGTCAGTCTGGTTTCAGAGGGAGAGAAAGGGAAATAATAAAGCAAACATCACTTCACAAATGACATTGCTTGGTATAAGCCAACGTTTGAAGCCCTTAATTCTTCTAATCTGCAAAATAGTCAATGCTAATGGGTTTTTGCCTTTGTGAAAGCTGATGCATAGAAAGAAAAACTTTAATGAGCTGCCTGGGTTGTATGCTTACAGATACCTGTCAAATGTCTGTCATCTTAGCTATCGTTGAGGCATTATAAAGAAAGTAAGAAGGAAGGAACGACAGTATTTGTACAAGCATTTTCATGCTAAAATAGCACAATTTTCTTCCTGTCATAATTTCATTGTATCTGAAAGTCAGAAAAGCTTAACCCTTTCAATAGCACATCCTGTAGAGAATATCACACATAATGTTTGAACTGGCAGCTTTAAAAATAGCATCATGGTTTTGTAAACAGCATTCTCTCTTAAATTTGTTACACAAAACTGATTTATTTGTATCTTAAAAAAAAGTGTCAACAAATTATTGGAATCAGTTGCTGCACTTTGGGGAGATTAAGAGTTTACCAAACGTAACAAACCCTTAGTGTGAGAGTCTGTCATCACAATAAATCCCTCCTGAGTTCTTAATTTCATACCCCTTTTGTCTTTATGCTGACAATATGAATAGCCAAGAGGTCAACAAACTCCCTTATTCTTACTTTCTTATTTATTTAAACAAATGGGAATTTGAATGCAACTTATTAGAAACACATCTGCTGACTCTGCTATTCTAAGCTGTATTTATGTCACACCAGTCTTGCTTTCGGGTGTTTATAGTTAGTGTGAGAAATTGTCTATGAACTGAAATCATGCATTCAGAAGTCTTAGCCCAGGTGAGCCTGTTTGCCTATTTTTCTTTCCAGATTTATCATCCATCCTCACTGTTTTTAAACAATTCAGGCATCCAGAGAATGGACATTTCAGTGCAGACTTATGTTTCCACCAGTTCAAGTACCAACGTTTAGCCTGAAGATGAGCACATTCTCTAAACGTGGATATTCACATCTGGGAGTCAGGACCAAAAAAGGCACTTAGGCAAATGCTGAAATCTGTTCATGCATGGAGCTTTTTGTAGACTCAGGGCCTTCATTTGGGCAGAGGACGCACCAGAATATCCAGAGAAGGGGTTTTGTGTTCGAGGAACACCTGCCAGGCCCAGCAGAAAGCATGACTAAGGGTTGTGGTGGCAGGTGCTCTGCTTTGCTGCCTGCCTCTGGGGAAGTCACTTACACTCAGCGTTTCAGTGCCCACAATGTAAAGCAGGATAAATGTTCTGAGCGCTCTCTCATGAGTGCTTGGAAGCCTCATTTATTCCTGCCTGCAAGTCATTTTGGTGATATTTTTGCTTATTCTATCAAGCTGTCAGTGTCGGTACTTCAGGGAGGCATTTCTGTTATTGTTCTGTTATGTCTCTGTTGTTGTTTTTACCTGTACTTGTCAATCCTCATTCTGAGGTCTGCAATACTGTGTCAAGGTGTGCGAAGGCATGACACACTTCAGTGCATCTTAAATATTCTTAAAAGCCCTCAGGCTCTGGCTCATACACTTTCATTGAGCCATTACAATCCAAATAAAAGAACTTTAATGAGTGTATTGCATCTGTATTGCTTCCAAAGGACTCACTGGGAGTTCACTGACAGAATCTTTCATGCTTCTGATGCAGGTGGGGATTTCAATAGAAGTCTATTTTTCCCTTGCTCTCTCTTTTTTTTCTTCAAACAAACTCACATAGAGAAAAAAAAAATACTAACCATAAGGCAAAATGATTTATGTGGCTTAAAAATTTTGACATTAAACAAACAAAACTAAGGAATGATAATTATAGCTGAACTTTTTCACCCAAACTGCACTGGGTGAAAAATGTGCTGATGTCTCCCAAGACCTGCATATCTCATCTAGAAGCATATTGAGAACAGGGAATCAGATTTAGAGCAGAAGAGCTACCTTACCAGTAAACTTGCTAATCTTTTACTTGGGGTATAGCTTACAAGTGTAACATTCCTAGCAACTCTCAACATTAAACGTTATTGAGTGTCAGCAATTTCCATACCAAAAGAGCAGCAAAACAGATAGAAATATCGCTGCCATAGTAGGTGAAAGGAGAGGAGAATTGGTCAATCTAATATTTTTTTGCAATTTTATGCTACTTCGGTTAATTTTGGAATTTTTCAGATACTGTATGGAGAGGAATCCTCTGTCAGAGGGGAAGTACAGCTCCCTCTAAGGTTTTTTTAAAACCGCAGCATCCTGCCAAACTACCCCAAAGCAAGGAGGGGCACGGGTGACAGAAACATCCTAGTGTTTTCCCAGAGGTGATTGTTTCAGCCCATCAAGGCGTTCCTTCTCAACTTTGTTGACAGTCAGAATTTTTTCTCCTGGTGGGTGCTGGGCACAGGCAGGCAGCACAGGAGCCCAGTCCCAAACCCGGCCTGACCTTCCAGCACATCCCCTGCCGGTCCTCTGAGGAGGGCTCCTTCCACACGCCAGCTGTGGTGGTGTGGCAAACACACCTACGCTGAGGGGAAACATGTACTTATTAATCACTCTCTATTTAAGCTTAAGCATGCTGAACGCTGAGTGATCACTCCTGACTGGAAAGCTTGGTACTGCAGGCACGGTGCTTGCACCACCATCCGGAGAGCTGAACTCCGAGGGGTTAGAGTACAAACGTAAATAACATACATTAGCGGCGCATGTTTAGCTCCGACTTGGATTTCTTCCACTTTCAGATATGAATTATTCATCCCCCATCTCCCTCCAATTGTTCTTTTAATTCATATCGCAGTTGTTAAAAGGTTAGAAGCCATGTTACTGAATAATCCTTTACTGTTTCCCCGTGGCAATTTGAGCCCAATTTTTGCAGATTTCAAGGCTCGGCTGTCCCCGCCACAGAGTTCATTTTTATTGCAATTCCAGGCTAGCCTTTTCCCCCCGAACACTACCTCTATGACCTAGCTGCTGTACCTCTGATCCCATGCACCCCAGAAGCTGTCACAAGTCTCCCTCCTTCCCAGGAGTTGAACACACAATAGAGAATAGGCCCTGGCTGTGAGGTTCAGCAGCCATTAACCCCTACCAGCTGTTCCTGCAGGGAGCCTTCTGTGGCTGAATGTCCTTTCTCTGCGGAGGCCCTCATTTCCACTAATCTAGCTATTGTTGGGTAGGAATGCTGACAGGAGAAAAGAAATTTTTCTTGTGTCCATGCAAGTGTGTGTATCCATGTGTAAGTGAAGGAAGAGTGAAGGCTAATTTCTATAGTAGGCATGAATGGAAGGATTGGGAAAAAAAACTAGTTAAAATGTGTTTACTTGCTTAAAAGGCTCCGTCAATTTAAATAATTTCAGTAGTATGCTCTATTTTGGGGGGATGGAAAGAAGGATGAAGCAAGTTACTATTATCATTTTATGCAAAAGCCATTGAGAGATTCCCCTGCCTTTCCTAAATTCTTCTTAAAATGGGAAAAGAAATAGGACAAATGTACGAATACCAACTGCAAAATGAACAGAAATGCATAGCAACAAAATCTAATATTTTTAAAACCATGGACCTGAGCATCCAAAGATTTATTCTTATTTCACATTGATTATCCATTTTCAGTAGACTGATGATTCAGGCTCTCTTGAAATACACAAAATGTTTACCAGGTTTTATTAAAAAATTCAGGATTTTGTACTAATACTCTCAAAAGGAAAAAAAAAATCAGTTGGGAGGAAAAAATCCATTTGTTTTAAATTATCAACATTTTCAGAGAACCAAACTGAAGTCCTTACATCTCTCACAATGACATCACCACTAATCAGAATTTAAACTTGCACTTTAAAATATTTTTATGCAAGTAGACTAGTAGACATAACATCCTAAATCACAAATTAGTGTTGATGCTACTCTTCTTATTGAACCACACAGGTGAATGACATCAAAAAAAGGTAATTAACAAGAAAGAAAACTATTTTATTTGCTAGAGAACCACATGCCATTTTAAGTTTCATCTTTTTCTCTGAAAAGATTGATAAGAGAAGCTATTTTGAAATTCAGTGCTCCATTTTATCCCCTGATAAAATTCAGCAAAATACAACAGTTGGTCTAGTTCAAATCAAATTAGAAATAATTCATGTAGAAATATATTTTCTGGGCAATTAGACTGTATCGTAGCAGGGCAAATGTCTGATATAATAAAGCTCTACTTTGCATCTGTTCCTGTGTCTAGACGGCTGCAATTACTGGTCCTTACAGCAGCAGCGGCAAGATAAAGCACTGCTTACAGGTTATAGCTATTACAATGGAACACTTCTTTCTTTGCCCCCCTTTATTACCTAAATCATTTGATTGTTATAAAATTTAATTTAAGTTAATGGAGTTGCACTTTCCTCATCTTCAATATGAACACAAACAGAAATAAACAAACAGCAGAGAATTCAGCTCATTGTTTCTCCCCAACACTAGCTGCCATGCACGGATACCGGTCTCACTGAAGTTAAATATGTGCAAATAATGCTTGCTCAGAACCCAAACGGCTGAAATGGCTCTGTGGGTAAAGAGAGGACCCGAAGCCCCATGACTGTCAATTTGGCACCCTTCAAAGGCACTGTAAAAACCCCACACAGCATAGTAGAGAAAGCATATCCCTAATTACTGTACTTGGCAAGAAGAAAGGCCTGTGCCAAAGAGGGTACTTTTGTAGTTAGATAGGTAAGTTTATATCGATAATAGAAAGAAAACCATGGGTTAGGCAAAGACAAACTGAAGGCCATGCACAGCCTTGCATCTACAGATTGAACCCCCCCTGACATCTCATGGCACCAGCAGGAGCTCTGACATCCCTGCTCCTTTCCTGGAGGAGATAGCAGCAGTGAGGAGGGTGTGCTGCATCAGCTGGACTTCAGGCATTGTAAATCAACTAATATGGGGTTGGATGAAATCACATGTAAAAGCAATGTGTCCGGTCCTTGAGGTCACATGGAAGTACTGCTTCTTTATAATTTTGGCTGACTGAGTACACTGAAGGATTATTTCAGCAGGATTTCTAAAACTGCAGTTTTACACAGTTCATGGGCATAAACAGTATTTTCTGGTGTTAATGAAACTGCTTTCTCCTTCAAATTCTCCCTATAATTACAGGGTTTCTGGGTTTCTAAGCAAACCTGAGCAAATTTTAAGTAGGGCTTTGTTTAGACAATCTAAGATATTAAATCATAGTCTTGAAACCTTGCAAAGAATCAAGCACATTGCAATAAATGGTATTTGTGAAATATTTCATGCAAAGAAAGACATTCATTGAAACAAACACAGGCCTCTCGGCTAATTTTGAAAATAGCAAAAACGCAGAATGTGTTGCACATTAAGGAGATCTGATGGTAGTTACAGGCCAGACACAGCTTTCACCAAAACATGCCAGAATTTACAGGAAACGAATCCTCTGTGAGGAGTCATCTACTTGTGGCTATTCCTATTCAAACACTTTTCTTATCATATTCACTCATTAGGTGGAGTGAGACAGCATGTATGTTTATAAGACAGACCTTCAGGGGATGCTTTGGTGCCATACGAGAAATTTTATATGCTGTTTGAAATAAACTAATTTCCTCGACTAGGCCATGCCCAGATGCCAGCTATGTGTCTATCTTCCTGCATCAACTTCTCCCAGGGTCTTTCAACGTCTAATATGTGTGCTGTATGTCATCTTGGTTAAATAGGTTGTCTTGCTGAGCCCTGAGATTTCTCTTTAAGGGCAAATGTCATTTGTGATTTGGATCATGTTTCAGATGGGCTAGAGCTGTCCTCATGTAGAATATAAAAAGGAGACCAGAAGATTCTGTAACTCTGTTTGAACGAAAATCATAGACTGTACAATCTGGTATTGGTGATTCTGACTGCCAAGTAACTGTCTTGAGCTGACCCATTAACAGTAAATCAGGAATAAAACTGCCACCCAGTATTTGCAAAGATACAACTTGTTTTTTCTTTCTCATAATGGATATTTTATCATGAAATTAACTTCCGCTCTAAGAAGCTGGAGTTCATTTCATCAGTATTCAAAAAATGGTGATGGACCTTTTGTTCTAGCTGTGACTATAGTTTCTCACACAGGGAATGTGACGCAGAACAAGTGTCCCGCTTCCAGGTCCTCAATACCAATATGTCACATCCCTAAAAGGGAAGAACATGACCCTAGAAATACCCAATAAGGTAATGATATTACCTAATGGTGCCATGTATTATCTTCATCTTCACTTCATGTGCTGCAAATAACACAGAATATTGCTTTGGTAAAATATTCAAATAATATAATAAAGACATCCCTTTTAAATTACTTACCAATATTTTATGCTATATATTTCATGAAAATTACATAATCTGGAATGCAATTGTGGAAAAACCCAAGCAGAATCACTGTGTCAGAATCTTAGACTAACTTTTTGAATGTTCTTACTTTGTCAGGATAATGTGAGTATAACACATATCAATCTGCAATTAACTTGGAATTCCAGCTCTAAGGTATGAATTTCCCCAACTACATAATTCCAGATCCAAATAGCTGCATGCCTCAGAGGCTCAGACTTTGAATTTTAATTTCCTTCTGTACTCCAAAATTCAGCTCTTTGCATGAGAATTTGTTTTGCAGCAGGTGAGCGCCCAGGTATTTGCTACCTGACTCCTTCCGAGGTCTGCCTGCAACTGCCTCCCCCTGGTATTTCACTTCATGCTGCAAGGTGTTTGGATTACAGCCCAGGTTACTGTCACTGCTCTGCAGCAAGAGTGGAAAGGGAGGAAGGGTGACTGTCCAGCTCACTGTCCGGAAGAACAAGGGTCATACCTCGAATAAACGGTTTGGGTGATGGGTATTTTCCCATATAGCTGCAGTACTGTATGAGAACATGGCTATGGGAGGGGTGAGATCTCTCCTTAGAAGCTATGCCAAGATCATCAATAGATATTGAAAGCTAACATATTGAAGAAAGCACTAGATTTGCATGATCTGTCCAAAGGCAAATAAAAATTACCGTGGTATGTGCTGCCACCAGACCAATGACAGCTTAGGATGATGAAGTGAGGGAGGAGTCACGAAAATTAAAGTCTGCCTAACTTCTGGCTGGGTTGTTGAAGTGGGAGTTTGCATATGTTAAGAGGAGGTGTGGACAGGTTGGTCACTTCTGGAAGTTGTAATTACAGTGTCAGCAAACTCTCTGACTGTGTTTCCTCAGATAGAAATAGAAAGAGGAGGAAAGCCTTGGCTACTTTTTCAACAGGAGTATTCCTCTAGTTAATGAATTGGCTGACTGACTTCTTACAAATCCTGCCATCCCTTCCCCAGCTCTGTTTTACTGACTGCTATTTGGAGCACAGCATTTCCTCAAATATAACAATTCAAGAAAATAATGTTTTATGAAACACTGACATGTCAAATTTTCAGGAGAAATCCAAACTCAAATTGTGCTTCTGTGCCTTTTTTATTTTAACAGAGGATGTTAATGGATTTTCAGTCATGAGGCTTAGAAAGATGACATTAAATGTCACTTGATGCTGAAGAAAATAGAGAGGCTGTTTAAAAAGAATTGCATGGAACCCAAAATTCTTCCCATGCTGTTTTCTGTCAGGAAGTCTGTTATTCCATTTGTCTTTTGCATGTTTAAACATAGTAGAAAACCAGCAGGCTGTTTTTCACAGACTACTGGCCTGGTATCTATGTTTTAAGTAAAAAGTTCTAGCAAGACACAACTCCTGGTAAAGTATCCTTTGAGATACTGGGAACTTTTGCCCCCAGAGTATTGCTTGATGATATAAAATGTCATTGAAATGTACTATAAAATACTTTCTAAACATTAAGCTAACATCACAGATAAAATTTCTAGCTGTGACATACCTTATTAACCTCATCTCTTGTCCAGAAATTCAACCCTCATCTATTCCATCAATTCAGAGAATGTGGATGTCCTCTGTGCTCACTTGTTGCAACTGTTATTTCTTTTAAAATGCTTCTAAAATATATCCACAAAATCATATTTAAATCTATTCTTAAAAAGAAATACCCACATACCATCTATAGAGACATCATTTGAATTTACTATGGATCTCAAACTGCTGCACTGACACCCTCATCCTTAACAATCTTACTGAAAATCTCTGCATACTTTTTTCCATCTGTCACTTTTAGAGAGCCATCTTTCAAATCCATGCATGCAGCTCTTTTCACAACCTGACATCCTCAGGAGACTAATAGTAATGGTGCTGGATATTTGTGAATCAGTAGTTGGTACTAACAAAGGTTTATAGTCAGATGTTTACAAATAGCAAAATAAGAATTCTGTCGAGGTTATAGGCAGCTCCTACTTGGAGAAGGTCTGGAGATAAAATTGCAGTTTTTACTGTTGCTCACTATGAAACAAGTAGCTCACATTCCTCAGGGAAGGTTTAAAATAGACTTAAAACAAGCTTTAAGTTTCATTTCTGAGCGCTGAAGTTATAACTAGAGACTAACTGACCTCAGAGATGCCTTTAATATCCTTCATAATGTTAATGTCACATAAACAATTCTGTTTTGCACAACAGATCAAGAGATGCAAGCACATTAGGTGTTATCTAAAAAATAACCACATACTTCTTGCTGCTCATAAGCAATACAGCATTCCTAAATGTGTCAATAATACCCCATGACAAACCACAGAGGGTACTCCACACACACAAACACACACACACACACACACTCTCTCTCTCTCTCTCTCTCTCTCTCCCTCTCTCATGTTCTTGATAGATATTAATGAATATATAGATTACAGTCTTTTGTAGCATAATCTTACTTGCCAAAATGGTGACGGTATTATGCAACATTTATTTCAGGTCATGAACTCACAGTTGAAATTCCTTTTTAAAAACTTTTTGGTCAGCTGCTTTACGTTTCAAATCTCTACTCTGAAATATCGAGATTTTGTATTCTAGTGAAATATTAAAGTGAAATATATTTAGAAAATCAAATTGAATAGAAATTCAAGATTGAAAACAGGGGACTTAATTTTCTCATGAATCAGATCTTGAATTTACTGTTTTGTGCTAACACAGAATTATATGCTAGAAGTAATGCACTTCCAGGAACTATCTTTTGTTTTTCTGTTTCTTCTGACATCAGTAAACTCCTGGGAGCTATTTCTAGTTGTGGACACCAACTGTCCTGTCCTATGAGAATTCTGGATTTCAAAGAAGTTTCCCATCATAAACTGAAAGCCCCAAATTTTCAAATGTTAAAAAAATATTATAAAGAATTAAAGTGCATTGGGATGCAATGATCTGTGTTAGGAAATCCAAAACATTTTACTTTGATTTTGACTTTTCATTTGGGGACATTGGGATTTAAAGTATTAAAGTAGCTAATATTTCAAATAAAAGCCCATGAAGTTTATATTTTCAAAACGTTTAACAGAGCTGATTTTAAAAATTTAAGTGCTTCTTCCAAAATATTTTAGTGTCTAACCACTTCCCTGGGTTAATGTCATCACTTCTGAACTTTCTAGTAACTGAATTACCAGGTCAGAGAAATTATTAATATTTTTCAAATTTTTTTCTTGGCTTTTTGTTTTTGTTTGGTTCTTTTTTCTTTTTTTTTTGTCATCAGAAACACCAAATAAAAATATGTGCTTGCACTGCTGATCATAATTCACTGTGAACACACATGAGGTAACAGGCCAAATTCAGTTTCTGTTTAGACTGTTTTAATGCCATGAAGTTGTACTGCTGAAGCTGAGAGATGTTATCAGTCACACAACAATTTACCTCTCCTGATAAACCTCTGTTAAAAAGAGAGTCTGAGGCTCTGAACAATTCTGAAACTGGAGATTTCTGGAGTGCATCTGACCATACACAAGACGTGCATTTTTCAGCACACTGATGGTGCATGCATGTGGTTGGGTTCTGTGGTCCGACAGCATTGCACAAGGCTAAGCTCACACTCAAACAACCAACCTGCTTTTCCCCCATGGATCTCTTTGTCTGCTTAAAGTCCATGGGTTGTTTCCTCCTGATCGTGAATCTGGCTTGTTTAAATTTTCTGCCATTATTTTGGCCAGCAACACTTTCCTATAAAGTGAGGCTCAAATATTTCCCCCCTACGGGAAGGCCATGGGGCTCTTAGCTGTCCACATTCATATCATCTCTGCCCCCATAGCCCCCTTTACCCATCCCACGTACCCCACAAGCAGAGAGATAGCAGGGCAGGCAGAAAGATTCCCTGAGCAGGAGTTCTTTAAACTCCCTGCTTTGCATGGGCTCGTAGAGCTTTAGAGAGCCAGTATCTTTCAGAAAGCATTATATCTAAGAAAGGGGAAAAAATACAACTATTAAAACGCACATACACTGCTGGCACTGTTGTGACAGCCAGCAGTATCAGCGTCAGTCAATTATCTTCACAAATGCCTCTTGTGCTAATGAGCACTCACAAAAATCACCAGACTTTTCTGGCAAGGAGAAAAGATCAGTTTCATTGCTTGCAGAACTAATTCAGTGTACAAAAGTGAAGGCTCCACCATCACTGCCTCTTTTACTGCTCCTTTTGTAAAGGCTTTTGATGTGCACTGAAGAGATCGGTCTGTGTTTGGGTCTCTTCATCTCCAGTTCATTGCCTGTCATTAACATACATATCCATATGAAAAGTTTGGTAAGTCACTAACAGCTGTCCAGAATGGAGTTTCAGGAAAAAAAGGACCTATTCCTTCTCAAAATGCTGACAATACTATGTAGCCCTTTTTGGCAATGATATACCTAACTTTTTAAAGCCGCCTTTCACTCAAAAAGCAACTAGGCATAATACTACATTCAAACACATAGTGGTTTTCATTTTGAAACAGTCATTTGCTGTATTCAGAAAAGGCCTATAGTTGCCAGAAGCAAAAAGAACTCCATCATTCATTATAAAAAAAAAAAAAAAACAACTTTCTGAGTATAGCTTTTCAGTATCCCAGATAACCTCACATATCCGATTTAACACAGGGGGAAAAAAGCCCCCAGCAGATGCTCCTGATGGTCATTTCACGCACACCGAGTTCCTGCTCAAAATTATGAGACCTCACAGCTCATGGTCACCAGCAATTGTGAATTTTAGCAATAAAAGAGCACCAAACCATGGCCATAGTAGTTTACCACTGAAAGTTAAGGAAAAATATATCTGCTTGTCTTCTGATAGAGTTCAAAATCAGCCTGGAAGACTAATTCCAGAAAATGTGGAGTATAGATAGCTGATATAACTATTAATTGGCATAGATCAAATTAGGTAGTGTGTGTTCCTTCCTATATGAAACCTTAGTAAGTATCTTGAAGAAAATTTAAAATGGTTTCACTATATGTTTCATAGAGCATACTCAAAAAATTGTGATTTTTTTTTTTCAAAAAGAAGACGACTGCAGAAATTTTTCATGATTCTACATAATTTCCACTCGTTTATGTATGCCTGCCTTTAAGGAGTGATCATAATCTCAGAGTGGAAGGACAACAAAAAAGAGCAACATAGTTTTAAAATTAATGAATTATGAGGTTTTCTCTCCCAATCACTTGGGCTGTAGCTTAGTCATGTCAGACTCAGAAAGAAAACTTTTGATTGATAAACACTTTTCTGTCCCACCCTCTCCCCCCCAACAACCACTCTGGAGTTCATGACCCCGAGCCATAATTTACAATACATCGCGCCCAAGGTTTTCTAGGTCTTAGTTTGAAAACCATAGTGGGTGCATCTGTGTCAATTATCAAGGGGTTGACATAGTTTTACAAGCATTTTTATCAGAAGCAAAGTGCCCGGCAGGCTACCGACCACTAATTCTGGAAAGATTTTGTTCCTGTACTGATCCTCCCACCATGCAAAACCAGCTTGTGCTGCATAAAACCCAAGACTTTAATCCCACTTGTTGCTTCCTTTTTTTTCCTCCCCCTTTTCAGAAGCATCTCTCTCTCCCACATCAGTCAATAAAATCTTTAACTCTGCCTATTTTGATCTGAAAATTAAATCTTATTTATTATGCATCCTGTTTGTTGTCTTTGAAGAACTTGAGCATTCATTTAAAGAGGGCCAGAATGACTTCTTAAACACATTTCTCTCTTTGCTGCAATTAAACAAAGTGGAGCTGTGATTAGTCCACCACAGGGGGGAAAGAAAAAGACACCCTTGAATCAAAATGGGGGGACCTGACTGTGCATTATTGTCTCACAATGCAGGAGTTTATTGCTGAAACCTGCTTATCGCCTTGCACTGCAAACCATGGGAACTTCAGTCAGGTGGAAAGTTATTCTCTTCTCTGGCTGAAGCAGCTTTAAGTATCATAAGAACAGCTAAAGCCACTAAAGCTCTTCCTAGTAACTGAGACATTTAGGATAATCTTTATGAGAGTTTTGCATGAGCTTCTGCTTTTTGTTGCAGTTAGAAGTAGAGTTAATGATGAGCTTTCACTGGCTTTTTCTTTCTCTTTTTTTTTTAATCTAAGCCAAAAGCGCCTGTTTAAGTTAAGTACCACCTCCCTCTAGCCCTTGGGAAACCACTCAAGAGGGATTTGCTTGGCTCTGTGTGCATGACACATAATGAAAACAATTTTACGCTGTGGAGGGAAGTATCGGGCAATTACTGATGTAACAGCCACCTGCAGAAGCGAGGCCCTCGACGGAGCACTGGGCTGTTCATGAATATTTTATGGTGTGATGTTATTTTGAATGGCTGGGGCAGGTGAAGGGGGCTGAGGATGTAATAAGTAACTCTGCTGGAGACTGTGTCGCAGCTCTGTTTCTCTGCAGTGGTCTATAGTGTAACACCAAGAAGAATCCTGACCCTGCATAAGACTATGCAAGGGCAGCTGAGGCTGAGGAAAGATGATGTGACAAGTCATGGTGGGCACCCTTTAAAATCTGTTGTCTAGCGATTTTACACATGATGTCCGGCTTAAAAAGCCCCTGCATCAATCTTGTCCAATTTAATTTGATAAACTAAGTGTGGATAAGGATTAAATGAGAATTTTGTAATGGAGAAAACTTGTTCTTACTCTTTAATCCATGAAAGATCTTATGAGGTAAACCACATAAAAATTTAAGCTGTTCCTGTGGAAAACAGTGTTACTTCTTTGTTTTGGACTTGTTTTAAAAATCTAGTATTCTCCTAAGAAGTAGATTCCAAATACATATAGTTTTTACTGCCAGCGCATACGCACATTTTACTCAAAATGGATCACTTCAAAGAAACTGTTTCAGAAAGTTGCTGTAAAAAGTGGATTTATTTGATGTAATTTATTCCCAGTAGTGAACCTGAAAATCATGTTTTAACAGAAGCATGGTATGTTACACACATTTGTACTGTTCCCCACAGAGAATTTTTTCATCCCTGGAAGAGGCGGTGAAGAGTTAAACCGGACATGATACAATGCAACACGAAGGGGAGATGTTCAAAAGCCCTAAGAATTTGTGATGATGTTGGCCTACTTAAGATCCTTAAACAAAACAAAACAAAAAAGGAATGAAACTAATAGGACTAAAACACGCAAGGTTTATTTTTACACTTACCTGCAGAAAGTAAAAAAAGAATCATAAACAGAGCAATTGTCTCATATTACATTGATATCAGTGGGATGCGTAATAGTCTTCAAAATTATTTTCACCTTGCTTATTGTATGCATTCATAGAATATGGTATTTGAAAAGAAAAGCTGAAGAAGGTTTCACTGTAAGCTGCAGAGTGAATAGCTGAGGGATTATTTTTTTAAGAATAGGACGTGTTTAGAAAAAGGACACAAAAGATTTACAGAAATCTTGGACAGAAATTGGCAATGAGAACTGAAATCCGGAAGAGCGGCTGAGAAGGAAAATGTAGCTTACCATGCGCTGAAAATAATGTGTGACAACACAGGAATTCCCAGAGTGACAATTGCAAGATTATAACGATACTCTTTAATTTTTGTAAGAGGTGGTTTTGCAGATACGCTCATAACATTTCATAACATTAATTTATAGCTTGCACCAGTAAGAAATAATGCAATGTTATGTTAATTTTCTATTCTAATGTCACCTTCCTAACAGAATACTGAAGTTGTGCTGCTTGAGATAGTCGAGATGGTTGTCTATCGATGTTTGTATCACAAAGACTGCAAAAATAGCCTGACTAGGATGATGGTACGTTGCACAATTCAAGCCACAATTTTCTCTAAGATTTCCTGGCTAATTGTCTACAGTCTGATCTAATCAATCAACATCAGCATTAAATATCCAGTGAATAATACACCAAACAGAACGAAACATGCTGGAGTGGTTTTCCTTGATTCTCTCACTGAAATGCTGAGATACTCTTCTTCCAACACAAAATAAATATTCACTGAATGAAAACACAGTAAAAGAACATTAGGCACCTCTATCAATAGCCTCTCCTCTTGCTCCATACCTCTGTATGGAAATTTAAGATAAACACAATAAGAAAAATCAAAAAATATTGTTACAGAATCAATTACATTTAAGACTGAAAAAGTGTCCAATAAAGAGTGTGCTGATTCAGCTCCAGAATAAATGTTAAAGGTGCTGTGTTTTAGCAATTTTATGTAGACTGAATTATAAAACAGCAAACACGCAGTAAATTTTGGATACTTATAATTAGATTTTCAACATAAGAGAAGTTAAGCTCTGTATGTAAACGGCATTATTCAAAAGCTTGTCTTGAAAAAGAAAATTGCTGTTTGACAATTCTATAGAATATTCAAGAAAGGTAATTATACTGCAGTGGCTGTTAAAGACGCAGGTGTTGAATATAGTCACTGCTTCAGCTTTTACAGAAAACTATAGAACATGAAGAGAAAGGAGACAATAACATTAGCATGGTGAAATATTCACCTCTGCAAGAGGAGTTTATATTATCTCTCTTTATAGATATACAGAAACTATGGACTAACCCCCTTTCACCCCCTCAGGTTTTCAGCTTATTTGAACCCTTTCCACTTTCTTGTCTAAAATAGAGGAAAAGCACAACATAGAGAAAGCCCTGATGTGAAATTCACCCAGGCAAAGACACAAGTGAAATGAAAATGGCAAGAAACCAGAGTGCCTCATTTTTTAATGAAAGGCCACATAATTAATCTGGAAAACAAAAGTGATTGACTAGCACCAGTGTGAAAGAAATGTACTGACTGACCCCCAGCGACTACACAAGTGCTCTGTGTCACTGTTGATCCACAGCTAACTGCTTTCTGAATTGCCTGTCCTTTGGTACAATGCACCACTCAGAGAAGCAGACTAAAAATAAGTTCATTATTAGAGTTACACTTTTAATTAAGATGTTAGAACAATCAACAAGCGCACATGAAACCAGAAGAGATGACATTTGGAAATATCAAACGTTGTTGAGGGGTGCACTGTTATTATCAGTCCTTACATTCAAATAGCAAAGGAAAAATTCATCTACTGGATAAAGGATGTCTTTCATCCAGCTCTTAGAGCCAGGTTTACAGATGGACTTACATGTGGTGACCCTTGACTATTCTTCACTTCAAAATGCTCCATGCCAGGAGCAGAAAACACAAGACTGATTTCAGAGCCTCAGTTTCTCAAGTGGGCACCTAGGAGTTGCCACAACCCTGAACAGGCCACAGCCTCAGGCAACTTGCAAAAAAATCCACTTTTCCTACAGATCCAGGGGCCAGGCTGCACTCGTTGAGCAGCAATGTTGCACAGCGCTTCAAGGGGCCAGCCCCCTGCCCTCCTGACATCCAGGTTATCTCTGTGGAAAAGACAACCTGGCTGACACAAGCAAACACCGTGCTTTGTAGTGGTTAGAGTGCTTTCATGGGAAGCAAATCCTAGATCCCAGCCAGCTCAAATTCATTTCCTGCAGCAATGAAGCTGCCCAAGCAGCCAACTGATAGTCAAACTATGTTCTGAGCTCTTTGAGGAGACAAGGATACAAAAGCCAATAGTGAGGAAAAAGATGAAAGGGAAAAGGCAAAACCAGAGGGAGCAGGTATTTCTGCTTGGACTGGGAATGAGAGCAAAATAATTGGGTTACAAACAGGCTTTAAAAAGAGATGAGCATGGAGATAGTAAGAGATATATAGATCTGCTTCTACAGAATTCTATGAATGTCCAAGGGTTTCTGGAAGTCTTTTTCATATAGGTGCCTAAATTGTCCTTACATTGAAGCTTCTTTAAGTGCTTGAGGCACAGGCTTGCTTATTTTTCTTGGGAAATTTACAAAAAAAATTAATGAATTAACAAGGATGTGTTCACCTTGCAAATCAAGCTATGAATTTGTTAGACATGTTTTCAGCTGATGAGACAGGCACCTTCAGCGCACTTTCAGCTGAAGACCCCACGAGAGGATGAAGCATTTTCATTACATACATTGCTCCAATAAGTTTCTATATGGTCATACTTCTAGGCAGTGCAATCACCAATGTCATCATGGTAATGGAATGATGCCAGCCCTGAGACGAATTTACTGAAAGCATCAGCTTCACTGAACACTACAAATAAGCAAGTACTTCAGAGAAGACACCCTGGGAAAAACAGAGAATGTAAATTAATCGTAAAGGCAGCAAATTTCATTATTATCCCATGCTAAATATTAAATGGGATCTCATCTGGGATAAGAATAGCTTCCTTTCTTGCTAGGAATGTAACTGAACAGGCTAAAAGGTGTCTGAGGTGACTTCTAATACCTTTCAAAGCTAGGAATACACACCTAGCACACCAGCTCAAAATTGGGCAAATGGTCCACAGGACAAGGCTGTAAGCATGTTAAAGAGAAGGTTTATTCTTCGTAGACTTTTGTGACTTCCTAATGACAAAATCTATCAAAATATAAATAAGGTGGGTTCTGGGCCTCTCTGTTCTATCAAGAAACTTCTTCAATCAAAAGAAGCAGGCCTAACTTAATGGCCACCATTACCAGACTTCACACTGCTCTGTTATGCATCAGCCAATGCTGCAGGAGGCAAAGGTGAAGGGATGTTTTAGCTCCATGCAAGAATTATTATATACCTTGACCTGATTAAAAGATTCTGATCACATGAAAGTACTGTAGATCTAGGTTTTATATTATTTTTTGTGAGCATGGGGTAGATTTATGTCACAGTGGTAGGACATAACTGTAGGAATAGGACTGTGGGAGCCAGAATGATAACTACAGTAACCAGAGAACTCTGGTTGCTTGCATACTGAGCACCGATGTAAAATTGCAGTTGCTGTGAAGTCGCTTGGGTACCTCAGTTATGATGGAAGACTTCACTTCTCTGAAGTGTGGAGGGGTCCTGCAGAGGCTTTACAAGGCACAGAAGGCATGGTCCTTTTCCCAAAAATGCTTACTTGTACTTCTACATGCCTTTTGACATCAACTGGAAATTAGGCACCTTAGTAGCACTGATAACATATCACATACAACCTTAATAACTCAGGAGAAAGGTAGGCAATGGAGAATCAAAAGATTTCTTTCACGACAAACCTAGGGAAGATCCTAGGCACTGGAGAACAATTATTCTGTATAGAAGAGAAATTTTTCTAGTCATAAAAGTAAAAAGTAAAATCTGGGAAAAAAATATAAATTTTATGTAGATGGTGGGAGAATTAGAAATACATTTTCTTATGGAGTAAAGAATGCCAAAAGAGGCTAAATGTACTTAACACTGATGTTGATGAGTAGGAACATGACTTTTGCAAAGGGGGAGCTGGACAAGTAGTGAAAACCCCACTGGAGATAAGAGTCACTGGTCGTATTTCAGATAAGCCACTTCCCCCCTGTTTAATTTTATTACTACTTTGTAGAAAAGGCATTTTCAAGAGATACTTAGTTTAAGCTCACTATATTAAAGCGTGTGTTTCTGATTTTCTTGTCTTTTCCTATACCTAAGGACATTTAACTACCTAAAATCTTTCCGTGTACATGCAAAGGCAGACATCTTGAGCAGTCAGACAAGAAATGACATGGTTCTAGTTCCACAGAGATCCTGCTTCTGCAGTACAAATGGACCATTGCTCTGTCAGGGGTGAAACAGGACCTGATACTCATGGCAATGGCTCTGCAGTGTGTCACACATTATACGGCCTCTTGTACAGGCAGCTCTAACCGAGAAAGGAGGTGGATTGTAGGATTGCTCCTGTGATTACTGTCCTGCTTTACAAAGGGGGAGAATTCTGGGTTTGTGCATGAATGGAAAGAAGGATAAGAGCTAATTTCCAGCCACCATTGCAGGTGGCTTTTCTTAGAAAAAAAGAGGTCCTGACAGCGAGGAGGAGCAGAATTCAAGGAGCAAAGAAGATATTGGCAGGGCTTCAATATGTTTTTATAGTGCTTAATTTTTCTAGACAAATCCTTGAGGACTTCAACAGCAACATCAAGACAGAAATTATGGAAGCAACAAAATGAGGACAGAGCAAGGAAATCTCTCAGTAATACATTTTTATCCCTATTTTAATATTTCATAAACGGACTTGCAATCATTAAATTATGTAAATACCCTCTCTGGGTTTGGTTGATTAACAAGGGTCTCCTTATGAATTCTAGGTGAAGTAGTGCTGGGTGCCTAAGTGATGGCAAGAGAGCAGATGAGTATCAGAACGTGATTGTGAAGATGCATTTGAAGGAGAGCAATGCAGTTTCTCTCTCTTTGCCATGTGTTTCATAGAACAGAGAAAGAATCAGATGTCTTGGAAAGCTCATTTCAGACAAGCATTCTGGCAGCGACTAATAATGCATGGAAAAGGGTCCAGGCAGCAAGGAAAAAGCCCAAGTAAAAGTAACCTCCCAAGTCCCTTTCCTCCATAACATAAAACACCCTTCAAGCACTGTGCTTGACAGAGGAATTTATTCCCCCACAAAGTTGTTTCTATTTTCATAGAATCAGATTCTGGTTTGGGTTGGAAGGGATCTTAAAGATTACCTGCCTCCAACCCCCCTGCCATGGGCAGGTACATCTTTTACTAGACCAGGTTACTCAGAGCCCCATCCAGCCTGGTCTTGAACACCTCCAAGGATGGGGCATCCACAACTTCTCTGGGCAAACTGTTCCAGTGCCTCACCACACCCAGTGTAAGAAATTTCTAATCTAAACCTACCCTCCTTCAGCTTCAGGCCATTCCCCCTTGTCCTACGACAACATGCCCTTGTGAAAAGTTCCTCTCCAGCCTTCTTGTAAGCCCCTTTACATTCTGGAAATTACATACTTTCTTTCATTGTTGTCTTTTTCTTAGTGATTTTCCATTTTTGTTAAGGACTGACAGCAAAACTACCTGAAGCAACAGCTGTGCTTTCAAATGTTGGTGATTCCCAGAAGAGATGGAAAAATGCCTGTGGTTGCTATTTCAGCACATGTGTGGCAAATGTTCAACACCTTTATCATGAAGCATGACTACGATTCATTTTGACAAGGTTATAGAAAAAAGTGCTATCTCAAATGCTGTCTCAAAAGGGTACCGTATGAAGAAGCAAGTGATTCAAATATGTAAAATATTAATACTGCTGATTTACAGAGAGCCATTTTTTCTCTTTCTGTATCTTGATTTGAATGATAAATTGCAGGTGAAATCTGCTGGAGGCCAGGGACTCAACTGTTTCCCAATGAGTGTCTAAAACCAAAGAAAGTTTTCTAAGAGAAACCTGCAAAGGTGGCAAGGATGTTATGATGCCTTCATAAAGCCACTAAACCGAGTCCCTCACAATAGCAGTCACTGTTAAAAATACCTCCTTGTTGTAGCAAGCATTGCTTTTGAATTCACAAAATCAAGTCATCTGCTGCTGTTTCAAGTGTTCTAGTAGAAAAGGAGATTCATGACACAGTATAAACATGCACATTGATTTACTGCTGCTATTCATACCCAAAAGGATATGGGTTCCAGCCACACCATAGATATATAACCATACAGCAGTTCTGAGGTTTCGTGGGACGGGAAGCACACACAGCACACATACTGTAAAACATGTTCTCATTAATACTTCTCAGTACGCACAATCATAAAGAACATCAATCTTGTTACATTCTCAGTTCAATCCTGCCCCCAACTGAAGTCAAAGGAAACTAACCTGTTGGTTTCAATAGCACCCAGCCTTTTATAAATTTGCAGACATTTATATGTAAGAAGCATGAATTCATTGCAAGAAGCAATGAATTACTGCTCAAAAAGAGCAATGAGTCCTTACACCTATGTGCTGAGTGTTATGAAACATTGTGATTGGTATACCTATTTCCACTAGTGTTCACAAACAGCTGGGGATCAATTTCACAGCTTTGAAAATTTATTCCCAGATGTTTGATAACCAAAGTATAAAATTAGATTGGGAAATATTAGATTTTTCAGTCCAGTAACAGGACAGATAATTAATACTGCCATAAACTACACAAACCCTTTCTATGCAGATTTCTAATTGTAACAATAAATCTCATAGGTCAATAGGACAGACCCAATTGAATTAACCATGTCAAGGTTCCGATTTTCCTAAACTCACCTTACTATTTTAATGTAAATTCCTAATTTTCTTATTTCTTTTTAAGCTTTTGCCACAGCAGCCAAGACCTCAGTTTAAAATCATTTGGATATCCATTTCTTGTAGCTTTTCCTTTGGATCTCTATTCCCCCATCCCAGAGCAACTTGTGTGCCATCTTCCCTTTCAGATATCTATCCCAAATCTATTTGATAGAGATCTAAACATGGTTAAACAAAACCTCAAGAAATGTGTGACATTCTGTCAATAACTGACACCGCATTGTAAAGTTGTACAACAGCATTCTATTTTCAAAATCAAGTGTGATTCCTATATAAACAATTTTGCTCAGAACACCAGGACATGGTTGCACTGGAAAAAATCCTAAACCTTTATGCAACCATAAACATGGTTGTGTGTTAAGCACATTAGGTCTCCTAAATTATTACTCCTTTATAAACAGACTCATATCAATAAGCTCTGTGCCTCTAACCTCTTTTTATAGTGCTTCAATTAGCTTGATCCAACTTGATTTTCTATTTCCATGGAGTTAATGGAAGTCTGACTGAGAAAAAGTTAAGGGTCTCATAAACAAATCCTTGGTATAGCTGTAAAAGCATCTCTTTTTTTTTTTCTTTTTAAGGATGTAGTTAACCCTGTGAAAAATTTTTGTTAAAAAGCAATTAGACATCATTTTGATTCCTTTTAATAAATATCTTACTATTGCCAGAGGAAATCTACACTGGTTAAGTGTCTTGGCCCAAAGCCTACATTTCTATCACCCTATTTGCTATATTCAGAATTTCAGTGCCAACTTTTGGATCAGTTACTCTTTATTTAGCTTAGTCACATGATGGAAGAACAGAACAGGAATTATTACATTCATCCACCAAAATCAGTGGAAATGCTAATTCAAATAATAAAACCAGAGCAAGTTTAATCTAAATAAGGTGAATTTTGTTTTTTTCTTGTAGTAGAAGTGTGGTTATTTGTGGTGGATTTTTTCCTCCATAAAAACCTATAGATGTTTTTTTCTGTTTATGCACTAAACATTTAGATCTAAAGTTAGAACTGATCCTCTCTAGCAAAATAAGCTCACAAAAATTCATGCTAAGTTCTTCAATTACATACAGGCACAGCTTTAAAACTTGGTTAAAGGATGTCAAATGCTACACTCTGAACCTGCTGTGGGTAAATAAATTTGCAGAGGTTTGATCGTCTAACATTTGGAAGTATACACATAGCAGAAGCTCTGGAGAGCAGGCAATGTGGAATACACATGTACTGTCATTTGTTATGTGCATTATATACATAGCTTTATATATTTACTACATGCATTTATATTATATATTACTATTAAATCCATTCCATCCACTCAACTACAGGTGCATTTTTCAAGGACAGTATAAAAACGTCTACTATGATACAGTTTATAAACTTATTGCTGTATTTCAGTCACATTCAAAATGTGTTTGAAAAATACACGTGCTCAATAACGCTTAGTTGGAGCAATTCTCTTTTGATGGAGATTTTCTAACTTGACTCCAAAATTCAGCTGATCTAGATATGTGGCCAGGCAGCATAACCGCTATGAAATCCTCTCCCACCACAAATGCTTATTGCCTTTGCAAATAGCTGGCTGTCAGAAGGTTTACAGATTTGTAATTCGGACAACAATCAGATCAGTGTTTATCTAACCCAGAGGCAATTCTGTATCTGGGGCTACTCCCTGCATTTAGATCGTCATAATTTTCCTCCTAATGTGGAATGTTATTGTCTGGAGGAAGTTTACAGCTTTTTCTGTTTAAAAATCCAGATTACCTTGATGGGTGGCTTGGAAGATGCAGCAGAATACCACATATCCTGTCTCTGCCCTGAAGGGGTTTTGGCCATGACCTCACCTTTGCCTGTTTTCTCAGATACAGCAAAGTCAGTATCTCTGCTAACATCACAGAGTCAGGTCTTCCTAGGAACTTGGAGATCAGGCCATGCATGTCAAGTGCAAGTCAGATATCTGGTTCTCTCCTAGTACACAAGAGTTATACAATCCATAATTTAACCTAAACCCTATAAAAGACATTTTGACAGTGTGTGCCAGGGAAGCGATTTTCTTGCTTTAGATGTTACTGGAAGTAGCCTTGAGGTAAAAACGGTAGATTTGGATGAAAGCTCAACCTCGTCTGGAGTGCTACCACCTCTAGTGAGCTATTCTCAAAGTACAAATTTTTTGATGCATAACCAGAAAACCTAGGAGTTGACTAATGCCCTTTTCAAGGAGAAACGTAGAAGAAGCACATGGCATTGCGGAGTTTATGTGAACACACTCAGTTCTAGATACACCAAATGCAACCTTTAAAAGATTTTCTGTGCTTCTCTGAAATTCAAAATTCAGTGAGTATAGGAAAAAGTCCTGAAGGGTAATTTTCAGATAAAATGTTACAGACTGCTTGACGAGATCACTGAAACCACTCCTTTAGCTCAGGTGAAGCCTGTTCAACTAGGAAACAGATGGTACAAGGTCTAGTCTCACCAATGGCCTCTCCATGAAAATTAATTAATTGACATGTACTGTACTTTTTTAAGGAATGGGAATAAGATGCTTCATGACTACGCATTAAATGCTTGTTGAAGTCAAGAGGTCCTCTTTTTTAATTACCTCTGTTTTCCCAATCAACATACTCTCGAGGTATATAATGAAGTTGTAAGTAAATAACATTTTAGTCATTAGGAATAGCTGGGGGGTGGGGGGTGGAATATGGAAAATATTTCTTTTTCTTGCCAAAAAGTATTTACATGTATTTTTTTTCAACTTGATCATTGATAGTCACTGTCTTGTTTGGGCCCTGATATCAACAATGTGAAGTAGAAACAGAAGCATAAAATGACCTGTTACTTATGTTTAGAAGCTCTTTCTACACTGAGAATAGATATGTAGAAGGGGAAATGACTGCTTAGAGATAAAAATAATTTTATATTTCAGTGTAACAGCATCTTATCCTATAGTCCTGAGTGTAGCCTATACTCACCTTAGCAGACGTGTTAACTTCAAGATGACTTCTTGTGCATGAGAAGGTTGTGGGACTAAAGTGACAATATCTTGTTATTCTTAAGGAACAACCCCCTGTGCTCACAGTCACCAGCACAGAGCAAGGCAAGTCGGCCCAGAAGGGAGCTATGTCTGCAGCAGCCCTGGGTGACTTCGACTGAAGATTACAATGGTCAGTTGTAGCACTGCTGCTCAGGTGCAGGCTTTAAAATGTTTAAGAGGAAGCAGGAGAGTGGGAGCTGGGAAGGAGTTCAAAACATGTCAAAAAAGTCTTAGTAGACAAAAAAGAAATAGAGGAAAAGAGCAGAAGTAAATTAATCTTCCCGAAGTATATTACATAAGGGGAAATGCCTGGTAGTCGTTATTTGCTGTAACAACCCAAGACAAATGAGCAGCCATGTGTTAGTTCTGATGAAGGACATGCAAGAAAGACAATGGCTTTCCATTTTTAAGTTAATCAGTACCCAAGTGATGTATTTCTGAAAAATAATAAAATGGATTAATCAGGAGCTAGGGGAAAGAAGAGGGCAGACATTTTATTTCCACCACGTGTAGATGAAATATACATAACATAATAAAGGGCTGCTGTCGACTATCTGCAGGAAGAGCACCTGGAAGATTAAAGCTGTGGACATAACATTAACAAAGTACAGACCACACTGAATTAATGAGCACTGGAGATAGACATTCAGTGGAGTCTTAATTTATTTTCCTTTTCTAGCTCATCCTTTAAGAAAATGACAGTGTCTTCTTATCGATTTTACACTCAGAGATCAATCAGAATTGCCCTGACTCAGACAAAATTTACAGCACTCCCTGACAGTGCCTCGAGCATCTGGGCCTACACAGACATTACAAGGAAGCAATATATCATGTTTGTATGTAGAGCTTGACATGCTTAAAAATAAGCTAATCTGTAGTGGAATTTCCTTCTTTTTGACAAGTTGTTCTGCCCAGCTCTTCGGCCCCTTGTTATGAATTTCTCTCCTAGCTCTGCTATTAATTATAACATGCACATAGGATTCATGTATTTAGACCCTGAGGGAGGTCATCTGCTCTGCAGTTTTAGATAAAATATAAACTAACAGATCACTCCTACTTAAACAATGTGAAATGTCACTCTGATGCACTCCATAAAAAAACCTAGAGGTGTTCCGTCAAGAGCTATGATCAATTCTGACAACCCAACAATATCAGCTAAATGATGGGCCTCTACATTCCCAAACAGCCCTCCGTGGAAATTGCTGTATCCGGAAGCTCTTTTGTTCAGGTAACTAGCTGTATTAAATGCAATAATTACAGAAAAGACACAAGCTGAGATGCTTAGGCAGTATCTGGCTAAGGTAACTTACTCCCACACGACAATTCATCTTGTACCTAGGGATTGCCTCCCAGCTGACTTCTTACACTAAAGGAGGAAGAGAGGTCTCTTCTGAGCCACAAACCTGAAGACCAGACACTCCCTTCCAGGCTCAAAGGAGAGACCTGTTTTACAAAATGTCTGCTGCATTTCACTTGAAGGAAAGTATCAAGACCAGAGTTGAGAAAGAACTATCACGTTTCTGAGAATGATTGAGGATCAGCAGGTTTTTCTAAATTTAAGTCTGTCATCTCCTTCAGGCAGTGATTTATTGGTCATTTCAGTACCTAAAAGAAGCATTGAGGGACCAAGAGCTAAAGTGTTTAGGGAATGTCCCAAAACCAGCATATTTTTTTGGGTCTTTGTTGTTTTCTTTTTCATCTTTGATCATCTGACAATATACAGGGTGGAGGGGAGGACAGTTCCCTTTAGACATTACATATTTTCAACGTATATCAGAATCCTCTGATTCCTTCCCTTTGCTTTTTAGGAGAACTGGGAAGTTCAGCATACCACAAGGTTCAACCACTAATACTTAATATTAATGGACTTAACTAGGATGAGTAAGAGTATGGCATAAAACATTCCCATCTCTTGGAACAAACCCAAGTGCTCCTACACTGCTAAGACAGAAGAATCTGTACAGATCCAGCTGCATATACAGGCATTGATTTTAACTTTACTCAGTGAAACAGCTCTTTCTGATCTACAGACTGTACTGCTTTCTTATGTACTAGATGAGGTTTTATTTACACTTGGTATTCAAGTGAGATTGTTTTTTTTGTCTGTGAAAACAACAACAAAATTATTCTTAGGTAGGTTAAAATGATTCTTGTTGAACCTGTCACAGGAGACAGACACAAGAAGCCACAGCATAAAATTTCAAGACTTTGAACTGCTCTTATTACATCCTAGTTCATTAAGGGTCCGGCTCACATTTTGCTTGCTTAAAAACTAATAAGCAAAAAAAAAAAAAAAAAAAACCAACCTCTTCTTATTTGTGCAAGCAGAACAGCTGTAGCCAAAGGTTTACAAGCACTCATTGTAGCAGAGGATTCTGCTGTTTTCCCATGTCCTAATTCTTCATGCTAGTGGAAGTAAAAGCCTGTAATTTTTGGACTTGAAACAAGGTTGAAGAAACAAAACTGATACCAAATTGTTAGCAAGATGAAATGATAGCTGACTTGCAATCCAAACTCTGATACACAGAAATATGACTGCTCTCAGCATAAGCCTGAAAGGAAATCAGTATTTTCTCCCAGAATGAGGATAGGGACAAGTTCTAAATTAAGTAATTTTTTCTGATTTCTGTGTTCATAGACATTAGCATGGACATCTGACATGACCAGCAGATTACCTTGTAGAAATGGACACTGAGCTGGCCTGGTCTTCCAAGGCACCACAAGCTCTGACTAAAACCAAGGGCCTGTTTTTTAATACATAAAAATAATTACTGAATAACTCTGCCAACAAAGTCTGGGTTGAGGTTAAACATTTCAAATACAACTAGTAATCTAGGATGTGTCTGCTTCTCACAGACTAATCTGAAATCTCTTTCAGGAAACTAATCTCAGACAATGTTGAATATGCAAGCATAGAAAATCTGGACTGTTTAAAGATACTGCAAATTGTCCAGAGCTCAAGTCTCCCTCTGGGTCTCAGGGCTCAGTTCTTGCCTCTGACTCTACCTGACTTGTTAATGTGTCAACTAGTTCATTGCTTAACTTTTGAGCTCTAAACATGACCTGTGTGAACTGACCTTCCCCAGCAAACTGTGTAGAGAGGAGAGTTCTCTGGTGAAGCAGTGCTCCTACAGCTTGAGTCAGGTGAGGGAACTGTATTCACCGGATTCCAGCCTCATAGGATCTTTTAAATCCCTGTATCCAAGATTCATAGGTACAACCTGGGACAGCAAAGGAAGCCATAAAAACTTCATCTGTTGCTGAAAGATTCACTTTCACAGATAGTTATAAAATTTATAAAATATAATAATTTGCATTTCTAATGACATCCTCCTAAGCAGCAGATGACATTCTTCGCAGTTTTAAAGCTATACCCACTAGTAAACCAGAAAACCTACTGTACCCTTCTCCCTTTACAGATAGACTATTTGGTAATTGTTTCTACTTTCTTTAATATTTTTTATATATTTTTCAAGCTGATCTAATTCCCAAAGTAAAAAGCTTTTTACCTTAGCATTCAAAGAAATGTGTTTTTGGAAAAGCATCATGTATGCTATACAACTTGGTCAAGAATAAACTATAAGATTTTATGCACCTCCTTAAATTTCCTACACAGTAATACATCTCACCTTTTTTGTAAACTGATGGTGCTCAAAAAAGGACTAACAAAGATGTGATGCAATTTTACTTCATAAAATTTAAATACTGCTAAATATGATAAGGTCCTGAGGGAAATAAGAGTTACTGCCACAGCATGTAAAACACACAGTGGAAATGTTTGCCTTTCAATGTACACATAATCTGTGTCAGTCTCTTCACTAGTAAAAGAAGGAATAGGTCATATCTTCTCATATCTTCTCATACCAGGTAGAACCCTGTGTGCTTGCACTAGTCTTGCAATGAATAACAGGTGGCGTTGCTGTTGCTGTGCTCTCTGGGGTGTTCTGCCATGCAAGTGACAGTCATTTCACCTTACAGTTCAAAGGCAACAACAGACCTTAGGCGGAGCGAACGTGCAGCTATTCATCAAAACTTTTCTTTAATACCCCAGTGAATTTCACCTGCCACCTGCAAAAAATGAATATTTCTGGCTGAGTTGCAATAAGTGTACACACATCCTATTTCTTCCGTATACCTGAACTAGCTGTAGAACACATCACGCGAGACACACCACACCAACCAGACCAAAATATGGAAAATTCTGAAAAGTATCTCAGTGTTTCCTCATTCTGGAGAAATCTCAGCATCCCCAAAGCACAAGGTCAGAGATAGAGGCACTGGAGTAGTTTCCCATGAAGCCTGTTGTACTTTCAAGAAAGGTCACAGCTCACCAGGATCTTGCCAGGCCCTACAGCAACTACTCAACAAAGGGGAAGAGACCTCAAATCACCAGCCTTTCAGACCAGGGCACTAATCACCGCTGTTGCTGGGATTATTTGGTAACTACATCATGTAGATTTGCACTAGAATTCCTGTTAAATTCCAGGAATTCTTGTTGCTTAACTTTTTTTTATGTCCAGAAGTAAAGGAACATGTGCACTACTTAGCAATTCAAAAGCCAAGAAAATTATCCAAAGGAAATTACACCATGTTTAAAAAATGTATGCTTTCATCTCTTGACCTCCTATAATCTCTTTGCTGAAATGCAGTATAATTGACCAATATGTATTTAGTGTAAATTCATTGAAATGATGAATTTCAGTTTCTGAGATCCTGAGGGCATATGTAGGCAAAATTACAGTCAATCTATAAAACCACAATACAGCAACACAAAGAAATTAATGTGTGTTTCATCAATAATTTGAGAGCTCTGAATAAAGACATTGAATACTCTACAAACCCTTAGCTCTCTCTTATGAAGAGGGATGCTGAAGGTGGGTTAAGAAAGTAAAATCATTATGGTTAAACACTTCATGACATCAATGTTAATATGTGTTAATGGTAGGAACAGACAATTCCTGATAAATTTTGGAGGGGAATGTGTCCCATCAGACTGATCTACTCTGACCTAGACGTGCTCCTCTGAAACTGTGAGCAGCAACAAAGTTTCCCACTCACCTGTAGTGGGTTGCAAACAAACTTAATGTACAAACAAACTTCAGGATACAAACTCATGTATCAGCATGAATATTTAGTTCATAAATCTGAGTAAAATACTTACAACCTGAATATGGGCAATGAATTTAGTGCTACTAAAACTGAATCATAAAAACAAAAATAGCAAACTTCCAGGAATTTCAGGAATCAGTGGATGCCAGGTTAATCACAGCATTATCTGATTTTGAAATAGAAACTTTCATGCAACGACGTATTATTTCAGCACTATGTCTAATTTATGCACTGAAAGGGCTGAGAAGCCTTTCTCCGGCATGGCTGCTCCAGCTCATGTGATGCTTCCCCTTTAAAAGGATGAACATGGGCATTGACAGAACCTGTGGCAACTCCCCAAAGAGCACTATAAGGTCAGAAGACTTTACTGAAAGAATATATATCTGACATTGCAGAATACCACTCAAAGGAACAGATATCCTTGTGACGGGCGACACTGATGGTGTGACTGCAGTGGTTTGCATAAACAAAGAGAAATTTTTGCCTTTGCTCCTGTAGACCCATGCTGCAGCAAAGGGGAAGGTACTATGGCCAATAAGTAGAAAGGCAGAGAATCAAAAATTAATTTCTAGGTTTCCCAATGTTTTGTAAACCTGCTTGCCTAACAACCATAATCTTTTCATCCTTTATGCACAGAACCTGAAGAGCCATCAGTAACACCAGAATCTGAAGCACAGAAAGCACCTCTCAAAAACTGTCACCAAGGGCCAAAATGTTCTTCCTAGATACTACAGGTCTTACTCAGATGTGTAGGTTTTCTTCCAGTCTTCTTCCAACTGTGCTAAAGTGAGCACCTCTGGATGTCCCATTGCAACTTTATTTTGATCAATGATACATCTTTCCTCCTCAGCTAGTGAAAAGGTTCAAAGGCATCCAGCCACACCTTACAAGGGAAGAATCTTGAGAAAATGTTTGGGAAGTAGTTGCAAATCAGCTGGTTTGAAAACCAAACGCGGGTGAAATCACACATAGGAATATGCCACTCTTGAAGATCTGAAAGCAGTCAAAAAAATCAGCCAGCTTCTGACCTTGCATTATAACTGTGAGGTCTCAGTAAGAACATGGTGGAAGCGAATGCAAGCAGGAACTGAGTCGTAGATAGAGTGGAAGGGGGGGGGCCCAAACAGCAGCCACGCCTAAATGGAAACCTCATAGCATCAGCTCTCAGGCTGTGGCTGCTTTAAGCAGGCAGACCCCAAAAAGGCACATGCAAAAGTCCATGCACAAAGGGCAGGTGTGCAATTATATGGATAGGTTAACTGGAGTAAGAATTAGTTTCAAGATGGCCTGTTAAGGATGACCTTGTACTGTTAAAGGATTTCTAAAATACACCTGGACCTATTTCTAAGCAAAACCTAAATACTTAGGTATTTAATTTTCTTCCTTGACTCCCATTGCTATAAGTGCAAAATTAGAATATTTGAATGAATAGGTGTTCCAGCATTGTGAATCTAAGACACTGTTGCAGATCTGAGGCAAATCTGGGCACACAGGGATGGGAAATAATCCAGCTCAGATTACATGATTTGTCCAGACAACTGCACAGTTCATAATTTCATCTATTTACTACACCAGGTCTGCTACCATTCTAGTTAAGCCAAGAACTAAAATTTTATCTTAGGTGAGGTAAAAAGGAAAAAATGAAGCAGTGAGAAACAACTGCCTTCATCTGTTTGGTCAGAATGAGCATCAGAGGTTTCCTGGTCCAGGACAGTAAAATTCTCCTGCTTCCTTCCATGGAAGGGAGTGTCACCAGGCAGCATCTTGCAGGGAGGCTGCAGGCACTGAGTTGTCAACACAGCTACAGGGATTTTTCCTTGCCTTTCCTTTTGCTTTGAAAGTTTATAAATCTATTTGAATAGGTGAATAGAACATTACAGAAAAAAATAAATGGTAGGGAAACAAAGGAGTTTTTAACATTGCTTTAGAGAAAAGTTTCCTCTTTCATTTCCTGCAAAAACTCCAGGTACTCTGTATGAGCACAGTTTTGGTTAGGTTTTTTTGGCTGGATTTTTACAATAATCATATTTTTCCTTTGTCCTATTTTCTAAGTTAGAAAACAAAACTTCAATTTTCAGGCATAGCTGTTGCACCAAAGCAGACTGAACTCACAGATACCTGCAAATACTCTACTAAAGATTGCTAACTAGATCAATGTTACCTCTTCAGCTGTAGAACTTTGCAACATGGAGTTTATGTAGGGTCTCAAATGCAGAAGTGTGGGCAATGGTGACTATGAGACTTAAAATAAGGTAGGAATGTAATTATAGAGTAGTAACGGATACCACAAGAAGAAGTCATAGCAGGCTAATGTGATAACTTACTGTAACATCCAATGAGTAGGAATACTAAAATTTCTGTATTAAAATGGTATTAGTGGTATATTAGGCTAACATGATATGACAAAAAGATTGCAAACAAAATACTATAATTTAGTCTAGGGCATAAATGTGAGGGAATAAAACCAAATATTGTCATAGAGAAACACCCTCTTCATTTAGAGAAACATGTGGAAATTTTGTGATAGAGTTCTCTGTCATGTCATACTGATAAAGTTCAGGAGAGATTACATATTGCTATGTGAATTGTAAATTAGTACAAATGATATCTTATATCCACATACCATTTTCAGTCCAAGGGATATCAAAGACCTTTGCAAACTTAAAGAGACATACAAAGCAATGCCTCCATGCTTATCATCAGCCTCTAACCTGCAACTGAATACATTTCCCAATAGTTCCCAAGTTTTTGATTAACCAAAGTTTTACCCAGTTGCTGATGGCATGACAGAATTTATAGAGTGATTGTCTTTTTGAAGATGGTTTTTCTCAGGAAAATAAAGTCTCTCTAGGCTCTGTATCAACCAAGTTCAGAAGAAGCTCCCATTTGCGTGAAATAACTGGTAAAAACTGTATATTCATGTAAAAACCTCCACATTCGTTTACAAAAAATAGCATACAGATACTGTCTGTAATATTGAGGTACAACTTTATTCTGAATACAATAATCATGGGATCATAGAATTATAGAATGGTTTGGGTTGGAAGGGACCTTAAAGACCAGATAGATCCAACCTGCCACCACCATGGGAAGTGACAACTTTCACTAGACCAGGTGGCTCAGAACCCCATCCAACCAGGCCTTGAATGCTTCCAGGGATAGGGCATTCACAGCTTCTTGGGGCAACCTGCTGGGTGTGCCAGTGCCTTACCACTTCCTCAGTGAATAAATTTTTTTTCGGATAACATTATTTAGACACAACAAAAATTCTGAATACAAGTTGTTGTTTGACTCCTGTCACCCACACCCAGTTCAAACTTCAGTGATGTTCCCACTTACCTTTTTGAGTAATAAACAACCAAGGACAGTTCCAAGCCAGTTTCTGCTAAACTCAGCTTAGACACATTCATCACAGAGCTTTTGTTGCCAAATTTCAACTCATTGTCAGGTAACCTGAAAAACAAAACATACATAAACTCAAATACACAGGTACTTTAAAAATGGATGGATTTCATCAGGCATTCATTTGGAAGCTCAGCAAGGCTTAATGACGTTCTACCAAAAAATGGCTAAAGACATTGTATGTATTCCTCTCTGAATGCATTTATATGCTTTTATTTGCAAGCCTCATGGATTTCTGTAGCTTTCAAACCAGCAGCAAAATTCTCTCCCATAATTTTAGAATTATTTTATGACATTTATGCATAATGAAGGGGACTAAGTAACCAGAATTATTTGTCTAAAGGAGCAAAGCTCCTAGTGACAACATATGCAACAGAACATTGCAGCGGAGCAGTGGTTCCTAGTAGTTCAGCAACGAATGTCATTAATTTAAAATTTTATTCAGGACAAATCCGTGTGGTCACGGATCCCAACATTAACTTGTAGTGATGATGTTAACATTATCCCATTTATAGCGCTGAAGGCAAAGAGTCAACACTGAAATCAATGCAAAAACTAAGCCTTAAAGAACGTTTTCCACAAAGATCTAACAGGGAACTGTGGACAAGACTACACGGTATTTCCTTGTTTGTGTTCATTCCCTTTACAACATCTGGAATTTTCCATTTTACAATATGGACACAGAGTTCATTTTGTGTCATGAAACATTTTCAGCTGCACAGATCGTGTTTCACCATCAATGCAAAATTGTCTACAGCAAGCCCCTTGAATTTTCTGTCATTGTTTATATGCCCATTATAACTCTCAAAACCCTTCAACACATTCCTCTCTGTTTCACCCCACTGAATCAGTTACCACTTCTGTTATTTCAGTGCTTTACTGAACCTGCACTGCCCCATCCCAAAGCCATGACCTCCCTTTGCAGCTACACTGTTCTCACTGCGCCAAGCTGAAAGTCCCTCCTCAGCTTTGGGCTCCATCTGTGCCAGCTTTCTTCATCTACTGATTTGCTTCTGTGCATCAGTAATACCAGGTTTGAATGTCCACCTATTCACTGCTGCCACATCACAGAGCTGCTTTCTGAAGAACAGAACTCCATTCTGAGGTGAAGCCATCATCCTTGCTATTGACAGTGAGGGTGACCGTACGATGCTCGCAGAGTAAATTGAGGGATAACAGGCTGTGCTTGACGATTTGTATGCTCTATAAACACACATACAGGAAGAAGTTCCTAATTTTTTATTCCTGGATTTCTCTCTTTCAGTCATATACCCCACCTAAGTTATTCTGATTTTAAAAAACCCTTAATTTTATATTTGGGTAATCTGCATTGCTATGTTCTTACCCTATACAAAGGCGGAGGTATGGATACCTTCCTTTCTCTCTTCCCACAAAAACTATAAGTGAATTAGAGCTGGGAGAATATGTGTGCATGTGCACATACACATGTTTATACATGCAATGACACACATAGAGATCAATGGTACTTCATGCTGATTTACATGCTATGGGTATAAAACAGAAACTCAAATGTGACTTCTGCCATTTTCTAAAGTAGAGAAAATAAAGTTTTTTCACTGTTTTGAATTAGAATCACACTCCCATATGGTATATTTCAGTGATGATTTTCTCCTACAAATAAAAAAAAGGCTGTACAACTGGGGAAATGCTTTACTGAAGACCACAGCTGTAACTAAATCATTGCACCACAACAAAAATACTAAAATCATCAGAAACCTTGACCAGAAGATGTTCGTTTTCTTTTAATTGGAAAAAGAATAAAGAACAAAGAGTAAAATAAATCCTTTCAATTTTTTGTCATTGCAACAGAATTCTTAGCTGTAGGGGGTAGAACGATGCATCCATTTGCACTTACAGTACCATATTAGGGAATGACTAAATTACTTGTAGAGCCCTTTCCGTGTCGCCACTTATGAGTAAAGATATAATTTCCTAAATCACATAAATAAATACACAAAGTAAGCTCTCGGAATTCTGTTGGGTTTTTTTTTTTTATCCTGTATTATAAAAAATAAATGAGAATGGTCATTTTTATAGAATTCAATTTTTTTTGTCAGCACAGGAACACCTTCAAATGTTTGCATCCTACTATTGCTGAAACCAAAGCCAAACTAGATAATATGCACCTTGTGAATTATGTTCTTTCACTATGTCTGTATTTACTAGACAAATAGCTGCAATCCCTGTTCTAGTGGAAGGAAATGGTTACATTTACATTTATTTATACTGCCCACAGTATTTCAAAATATTTTATGCCTAAATGTCTGGAAAAGCTAAGACTCTTTAAAAATACATTTCATAAAGTTATGGTGATTTGAATTATCATAGAAGCTAAGATTTTGTATATTTATTTCCATGTCTTAAAAAGGAATCTCATATTATTAGTGAAGATAATGTATGTGTCAAAAAAGAGGCATCAAAAGCACTTCCTGTGCACTTGACAGGGTGACAAAATATTTCTCCTATCCTTTCCTAATTGAGCTGCCGTACAAAGGGAGACATTATGATAATATTAATAATAGTTACATGGATATTTGTAGGTACTGTGTAACCCTTCAGTCCATTTTCCTAGACAATGGTGACTACAAAAAGGCTTCAAAATAGAACATCACACAATATGAATGCCACTTTTTTCTATCTTACATTTTAAAAACATCATTGAAATCAGAAAGTTCATTTACAAAGGACTGGCAGTTGCAATCACAGCAATAATGTAGTGCTGAGAAAAAAAGGGTAATTGGTTTGGTAAAGATCGCTTTCCATTACACCATAAAGCACTACACAATAGGAAAGGTCGCCAATTAAGCAATCATGAATACCAAGTACTGAAGCTGATGAAAATAGGGCAGTGGTTTAAATAGATTTGCAAGCAATTTACCTTTTCACAATGTTGGCAATCTGATGCAATTTGCTTGCAATTTTGTCTGCTTTCAGTAGCACTCGAAGCTGACACTACACAGACCAAATGGCAAAGAGGCCTGCATAGAAAATGTAAAACTATCTTGGCTGCATCAGGGAACCAGAATGGTGGTTCATCAGGAAAATTACAACAATTAACATAAGTGCTGCAAAAATCAACACTTTAAATGTCACACTCACTAGTCTGTCCAAAGACTGTAAAAGTACCATCTCCATTGCTGGACTAACAGTAAATATGAAGCAATCACCAACAAGCCTTGAGGCTGATGGCTTTACAATTGATGTGACATTCTCTGAGTGATAAAATAGCCTTTCGTTTTACAAAAGTAAGTATTTTTCTTCTTCAGATTTAACCTGGATTATGTCAACCCAAAACTTATATTTAATTTTTTTTTCAACTCTTCCTCCAACAAAACTGTTCTGAACTTGAGTGTGTTCTTTACTTGTTTTGATGCTCTAAAAAACTTTATGTTTCAGGGAATTGGATCCAAACTGATAAAACTCAAATATCGATCCGCTCTTTTTCAATGTAAATTATAATCAAGTTTTATATCAAAATGTGTTTGCTGCTTGAGATGATGCATTTGTGATTAGGGCTTCGTTTATAGTTTAGGGAAGGGAGCCCCAAAAGGTAACTGTAGGTATTCCCTCAGGTTTTGGTGCAGAACACAGGATACCTTTACACATCTCTATCAATGTAAGCCCAAAAAATGTGAGAGATTGCTTTTGAAGTAATTGAGATTCCATGTAATGGCTCCCATATTAAAGACAGATATAAATTTGTCAATTTGTGAAGGAGAATTCACTTATGGTGTACATTTAATGACTTGTTCTTTTTTAGCAGGCTGCAGTACCAAATAAAGCAGCAGTTCTCTCTGAGATCACACAAGAGACTAACAACTTTTTCTGTGACATCACATCCTGAAAATAATGCATCTCCTTTGTCAGATTTTTGATCCCACAACTTTATGAAGAGACCCATCTATGGTCTGATTCAAAATATAGTCAGGTCTGTGGAAGTTCAGACATCTGGGACCTTGTCATTCTGAAAATTAGCAAGATTCAGAGAATCTGAACGCTTTAACCTTTTTTTTTTTTTTTTTCCCCAGAGCTCAACAAATGTATGTTAATGGCTCAAGTGTCGTTAGCTCCTGGAGTCATCTTTTTTACATCATGCATACAGTCTGGAATGGCTGATCCCATGGACTACCCCGGGCATTGCTGTTCCACTGACGGGACCATTACTATGCTGTATCTGGAGCTGCAGTGGATCCATTAACTCCACAGTTTATATTCATTCAAATGACTGGCCTTGAACAGCACCACTGAGTTGATAAGGATTCGTAGCGCTAGAAAACTGATAAGAAAGCATTTTACAGGATCTTCAGTGGTGTAACACCTCCAGTGAACAGTGGTCACCAATCTTTTGTTGCCTCTGTCAGAAGGAAGAGAAGTGCCATGTGCATCATTAGATGCTTCGTTAAATATATTACAAGTGCAAACGTTAGGTAAGCAATGTGAGAGATACTTGCTTTTCCTTTGATATATTTCAAATGTCCTACCCGACATCTGTCAGATTTTTTTACTACAATTTGACTAATATTTTGACCAAAAGAAAGCAGATTAAGTATTGCAGTCGGAATTTCATGCAAAACCATTGATTTCTATAGAACAAGTAACAGACAAAGACAACAGAACAAATACATATTTCAACTACTCAAAGGGTTCTGCTACTATTGCAAATGCCTTTCAGCTGACTCTTCCTCCTACAGGCTTCCCTCAGTGCCAATCCCTCACCAAGGCTACAAATACAATTGCAGTACTAAAGAAGTTTAATTCCAGTCCATTGCTACTTTGAAGCAAGACTCGTCTCCATTCATTTTGGCTCCCAATCTTTTACTTTCCTATTTGTTTACCTTTTACAATATTCTCCTTTACTGGCTTAGTCCCATCCATACAATGTGACATAACTTGGCATATGACAATCAATCTCAGCACTTTCCTTTTTTCACTATTCCCCATCTTTCATGTACCTCAGCATCCTAACTTCAAAAACTTTGTGAATGTTCAACACTCCTCAGTGCCAAATATGTTACACTAAGGGCAATAAAGTGTCCCTTCCGGCTAAAGGAATGCTACTGGGAGGGAAATCCTAACTGTAGTTATTATCTGAATATAAATTGCACCTTCATTACTCTTTCATCTGCTACTTTACCATCCCTGTCTGGCTAGTACTTGTTCACATGAACAATATCACATTTATTTGTCTGCCTTTGTAATGCACATCACACTTATCAGTTGGATTGTTCCTTTTGAATTACAGTGTGCTCTTTTCTAATGCTTCAACAGGACAGCAATACTGACCACCATAAACATACATTGCATGTCTATATTTATATATATACATATATTCATGGCTGGAGATGAATTTTTCACTGCAAATCAACTGCTCTTTCTTTAGCTACAAATTCAGAAGTTGAAACGCTTACAGCCAACTTTAACTGCATCTCAGTTATGCTTAGAAACTGCCTTTAATAACTGTTGTTATAGACACCATTTAATGTGAAAGTCAATGTTCCATAATAATTTAAAGATCAGTGAGCTTCCACTGTAGCCATATTTGAAGCAACACATGAAACAATATCTGGAGCCAATTTTAAACTGACATAAGCTGAAGTATGGAGGTGATTCTCACATCTTTTACAGCCCTCCATTCATAATTATCTGTACTCTGTCTGGTCTCTTCTGGGGCTCTGAGACAAACCAAGAAGGGAGAGACAAGAGAAGATCTGTACTACCAGTAAACTCAGGAATCCAGCTGAATGCTCCACACCAATTCTTTTGGTGCAAAGCAGCAGAGATATTTTTCTTTCCAGAGGATACAGGAGTGAGAGGTGATGACACATTTCTGCCCCCCAGGGATGGCTAGTTAGAAATTATGCAACTCTAAATTTTCACCTTTCAGACCCCTGCATATGACTACAAAATAAAGAAGATAATTCCTCTTACAGTATTTAAAAATAATCCTTATGGACCAGTTGCTACTCAGGTAACAGTCTAAAAATTCACAATTGAAATTAAAGGAGTTGATCCTAATCTGAAATTGTATGAATGAGGATGAATTACTCTGCCACTAATCAATCTATTACACATTTTAATACTTTGTTTTTTCATGCCTGAAAACATTAGGGGATGAAGAAAACCATGATCTTCGACTGAGGACTGAACTAGGTTTTGGAAATTGTGAGCTGAAAAAGCCAAAGGAATTAATTTAACAAATATGAGTTTCTTGATTTGGCTTCAATCCTTGCTGTTGGGACACAGGCAAAAGTCAGTAATGAAAACACAATTTATTTTCATTAAATAGGACCAGGTTCTTAACCAATGTTAAGCTTGTGGACCTTCTTTAACAAAGTCACAAACACTTATCCATCTGAGGAACTGCTTTTTTGTATTTAGCTGATACCTCTGTAATAGCACTGCTGCATTAAATAAAGAAACTTAGTACCCTTAATGAGTATTTCTACCATTAATTGTGATAAGATCTCTGTATCTATACAAGATAAAGCATCATTGAAAACAAATTAGCAAACCCCTGCAATTATAGTAAAAATTGTTGGAACCCCAAGCTAAAGGATATCCATCTAGTATGGAACTTTAAATACATACATGCACGTATGTACACACTACATGAGGTGTATTGTGTCCATACTTGTTCCAGTAAACAGATGCCGAACTATCAAGACCAGAGAACACTGTTTTCATGAGATTTCTTCAATTCTTTGTCACATTTTGTACTCCACTTAAAGTACCCTTATTTAAAAAACGATTATTAAAAAAAAGACAAATTTTTCAGCCCATTATTAATTTTCTTTCAGTCAACTCAAAGTGTTGGCTTTAGCAGAATGAAAAGTCTTCATATTTAGTGAGTGGATTAGGATTAGAAAAATATATAGACCTCAGCCTGACTGCTAAGACTGCTTCATGTCCGTTTGTAAGTTTTGTGGGAATAAAAAAATTGCACAGATGGGACTATAACTGACCATAACCTGCTCTATTGTATTTCCAACAATCTCTAATTACAGCAACACACCAGAGGAAGAGATTTGAAAGGGCAGGTGATGGGATAGGAGAGAAACCTGTTTGACTTAAACGGCACAGGATCCCTCACCATCAGGGCTGATGTACATCAGCCTGACAGCTAATTAGGGTAGACATGAATTTTTCCAATGTAACAGATGTTCGCTAATCAGGCCAGATTTGGAGCCCTTGCGCCAGCAACATTTCATGCACAATTTAACTATCTAAAAGGAATAAACTACTTAATGCATTGTACTGGAGGCACAGCTGTTTCACAATCAGAAAATTTGCTGTCAAAGATGTTCTCTTTAAAACTGACATGTTTTTATATAACTCTGATGGGGTGTTTATAATGTATTAATAGTTGTCAGTAAGAGCTGCTGTCATCATCAAGAAGTAAAATATTTCTGAAGGTATATTAAAATGAACAGACTCCTTTCTCTTTCCAAAATCTATTTAGATAATTTACTTTGAATGTGGCCTGTTTAATTCTAAATGTACTTTAAACAAAAGGCTTAACATGTATCTTTCAAGTTTCATCAATAACAAAATGTACAAGTTTACCTTCTGACTAGGGAGTAAAGCTGAAATATCTTTTAGCTACAGTGGAAATTTATTTTATTTGCAAGAAAGTCATAAACATAAAATATACTGTGTTAAAATGATGGGAACAGTCTCCCTTCTCTTCATAAGAAATAAATCACAAAATAGAAAAGTCAGATGAAAAGTATCCACAGGTTATATGGATTCATATAGACCATTACTTAGGAGACCAAGGAAACACTGTGTGAGATTTTTATTCTTGCATGTGAATTTCACAGACCAGATCTGGAGGTTAATGAGTGGTTCTAAGTCTATTTACTGAAATCTAAGGGTCTTGCATTTTGTGTCTAAATTTAAGATACAATATCATCATCTGACTAACATAGTTTCTTTTTAATGGCCTGTTCTTTGCAGTTTTTTGACGATTTTTTAACCATGAGAAAAATCAAGTGATGTAACATTTTACAGACCGCTAGAAAAGTTTGGACAAAGGTTGCATATCCTGTTAATTCTAACCGTATGAGATAGAGCACAGGACTGGAAAGAATATGCTGTCCTTGTGATAATGGCATCTAAACACTGCATGAATGCAGCTCCCTGTGAAGTCAGTTGGATTTGAAGGTCACAAGATACCAAAGCTATCAAGCCTGGCAAAGATGCCTGTGGCTATATATCTGTAAAACCCAGCACTGTTGTCATTTACCACCTCGTAAAGGACAAAGTCTGAACCCTGGTCTCATGAATCTGGGCTCTGCCTGCAACCTAACCTTTGATAAGTAATACAAAATAGACAGAGTTAGAATACAAGTGAACAACAAGCAACAGAGTCTGGTTCATTAGAGAGAAGACTGAGGCAAAGGATCGTCCATTCCTGGATCCTCAAGTCCAAAGTCTGAATGATGCCGTTCTTACCATCACTGCTTGGGAAATCTGGCTGTATTTTGGGGGAATCAGAAATTGGGTCAAGGTATCTGGCCAAAAATATCAAGTTCTCTGTTAGAAAAAAAAAAGAATAAAAAGAAGAAAAAGGAGAAGAAGAAAAAAATTACTAAGGTGAATTTTATAAGGAAAGTTGCTAAAAAAGAGATGTTAAGCATTTCTAAAAGTCAAAGACAAAAGCAACCTTAAATAAACAGCAGGTATTGACTGTGCCAAAATACTGGGATAGATGAGGACATTCAGTGAAGACAAAATGTCCAAAGGGTCAAACACAATTTTAAGAGCTTTCATAAACATAAACAGAGACAGAAATTAGGATGGATAAAAAATTAGTGATTCCACATGAATGATGATTCAGTAAGACTATTGTTTATAATTTTTTTAAAAAAGGAAAGTTACTATATAAGGGAAACCCTTTTACAAATAATAATAACGACAAAGAGTTCAAAATAAATTACTTGTGAAATTCTGAAATTTTTAAACCAGCTAAGAGACACTACATATCCTTTGTTATAATGAGAATTTTCTGCTCAATAAAGACCTGATAGTTTTGGGTTTTAATGGTATCTACAAGGTAAGGAACCAAAATTACCAAAATGGCGCAGGACAGAAGAGTGATCTGAACAATAAAAATTAACCTAAATAAAATAATGGTCAACAGAGAGAAATGTTATGAAAATTACCAGCCATTTAAAGGATGTGAAATCTTTGGTTTATTGAGAGTACCTTATCCTGGACTTATTTGATCTCCTTCTATTAAAAGAGAAAATTAAAAAGAGCACTAAGATTTTAATCCTTCATATATATGTTTAACTTGATTCACTTAAAGAATCCCTTCAACTTCAAGCTAACACCTACACGTTTGTTGGATGAAGTTGGTGGCAGTGGGACACAAAGAATGCAGCCAGCCTATGTGGATTTCCTTATAGCCTTGAAGAGGCATCTAACTTTAGAGTTTAAAAATGGGTTGGTATAATCCTGAAGAATAGGATTTGGTGGACTGGAAAGAGATTGCAAGGAAAAGGCAGTGCATGGCATTGATGAGAGGTGTTGGAGGAGGTTTGCCCATGGAGAGAGAATAGTTTTGTCTTTCTTAACATCTTCAATAATAATCTTCAATAATAATCTGAAAGAAGTAATGATCTTAATGAATTCACTATCATAATGAGCTAACAATGGTAATTTAGGAGGAGCTGAAAGTACCAGTAAGAACAAAGACAAATAATACAAAGGCACCCTGAGAGATTAAAAGCATAGGCGAAAATACTGTAACAAAACGAGGTTTGGACTGGAAAGACACAATTCCCAACACATTTGTTGAAAAACAATCCAAAGCATGAATATTCAATGACAGTCAGACACTAATTGGCAATGCAAAATGGCAGAAGAGGAAAAAAAACCCAGAAATACCCCAACAGCCTATTTTGTGCTGCCCATGCATCAGCTTCAGAGCATGGGAAGTCAGGAGTCAGCCTTTTCTACACTGCTGATGAACACAAGAGAGGAATTTCTATGCTGGCCCAGGCCTGGTAGCCATTGCAGTATCCCATACCTGACATTACTGTGAATAGTAACATCCCTTTCAAGAAATACTTGGCCTTTATCAGATCAATAATACGAACATAATGGATTCTCTTTTCTAACTGCAGGCAGTCAGGGGATGTGGCTCTTACTTTTCCCTTCATTCATTAGAAACTATTGAGCACTTTAAAACAAAAAAAAGCCCCCAAAAAGCCTCCAAAAACAAACAAACAAACAAAAAACCCCCCCAACAAAACAAAACAAACAAACAAAAAACCCGCAACTTTCCAGAACTTACCAGCTGAGGTCTTATAATGTTATAGGTACTCTGTTACCAGAAAAGTACTCATGAGATGGTGGGGTATGAACTATGGGGCAGCAATAAAATCATCTGAACACAGAGAAGACTATGTTTTAGGGACAAAAACATATGCACAATCACTTCCACTAAAGGATGACAAAGATACCAACAAGATACAAGTCAACAACATATCTGATTTTATGGTAACATCTGATCCACTCCTCAGCAGCACGTTTTTTGCTGCTCATTTCTGCCAGCCTCCCATGTACCCTCTTTCACTGAAGCCATGACTGGGACTGTGGACCCTGTGTGAATCCATTTCAGGATGTAAAAATATGTGCTACACTCCTTCCAGTGCTCAGGACAAGGCCAAAATACATCTAACTCTTCTTTCCATCTTCACCCCAGCAAATTCACCACTGGAATAGCAGCCTAAAAGAAGCAGTGAACGTTTGAACCACATTTAAAGCAGATTGAACAAAATGCTAGAAAATACCACTGTGTTGTGAGAACTGTCGTCATACTGATCAATAGCATCTAATTGTTACTTAGGTTCCCCCATCTGTTTGTAGCCATCTGTTGTTTCTCGTCTTATATTTAGGGTGCCTACTGCCTGGGTACAGAGACACCCAAGCTGGCCTCACACCCTCTACAGAAGCACTGAGGAGTATGTGGGGACAGAGACACCCTGGGAGCCAGAGGAGGTCTGGAAAAGGGAAAGCTGTTTGCTCCCCTCGGTACAAAAGTGTGACGGGGCTGTAGTCATGTGCTGCACTGCTTTTCTAACCACACTGGTGTGCCCGTGTGGAGAGAGGGGCAATTTTCTGTGACCAGCCCCTGAGATATTCCTCTGTAAATGGAACATATAACATACGGGCTGCTAAGGAAATTTTTATGTGCAGCTCTGTTAAATATTGAAGCCTGTTGCAGCTCATCTTGTCAATTGCTAGTTTAGGAATTGTAAAGTTTTCTGCAAAGGAAATCTGAGAGTCTAGAATGGCAATGAACACTCAGGAGAGCTCATACACCTGCTCAATGACTGCACAGGCTCTTTAGCTAAAATTATTACTGCGAACACAAATGCATGCATATGGATAACATGAACTACTACAGGGGATCTATACTCTGCCATTTCTTTGTAGAATCTGTACAGATTCAGAATGCCAAAATAAAGCCATTTGAACTCTAAACTACCAATTTCATAATAAAATAAAATTGTAAAAAATATCTCAAGGAAAGAATTAACAAGACTACCCAGCAAAGTTCTCTAGCTGTTCAAAACGAACATAGCTCTGCTAGCAAGAACAAAAATTTGACAAACTACCCAAGACCTCAAACCTTCTGTGGTCTTTTATCAAGCCAATGTTGCACAACCTTGACCAAAATTTAGGAAATAGTGTATCTGTGTTTTCCTAGTAATTGATGGAATTTCTAATAAAAAGGAAATATTTACAAATAGCAAAAAACCCCAGATATTGTAAAAGAGTTTTCTGAGCTGCATGGGAAATGTGAGCTGGAATTCTCCTGCACTGAACTACAGGGCAATGCTCTTTCTTCCACAAACGGAGTCAGCCCCATGCACAGAGAAGTAGAACCAGCTTAGGGTCACACCTCAGCTATTTTTAATCAAGGCTCCAAACTTAGATGTCAACTTCACAGGCACAAATTCCAATTAGGCCACAATTAGAAGTACCAAAATCATTATATATAAAGCCAACTTCTGGAAAAGTGAAAGTTGTTTGCTTCTCTCGCTACGAATGCATGGCAGGGCCGTACTCCTGTGGTACACTGCTTTCCTGACCACGCTCGTGTGCTCGTGTGGAGAAAGTGGAAATTTCTCCATGGCCACATACAAAAGACAGTTTTTTGCATGGAAAATATACAGGCCCATAATTGTTTGGAAATGACTAATGAAGACTTGGCTATAAAAATTCAGACAATAGTCCCAGTTTTGTGAGCCACACACCAGTGGCAGAGATTTGTAGACCTCAATGAAAATGTTTCTTGTAATAATTAAAATAGAAAAAGCTTAAAATACAAAAATTCAACAATATTACAGTTGTAACCCAACATTTTAAAACAGATTTAAACTCAGTTTGGGGAATTCATTCTACTGCATTGAAAACAATTGGTGTCAAGTTCTTGAAATTCATCAGCATTTAACCAAAGGACAATATTAGATTCTGTGCCCATTCAGATGTCTCAGTCTTTAGCTCTGATCTTGCAGGGTCTCTGTGAAATTTGGTATATCTGAGTAAGTTTTTATATACAACAATGTGTAGAGGAGAGCAGTCAATATAAGACTGAGAACATCATGTTAGTATTATCAGGGAAAGACAAGACCAAGTAAAATGTGGACAAGAAGCTAACAACCAACAACCAATTTTCAAAACCAAAACTTTATTGTATGTCTCATGCTTTCTTTTGACGATTAGTTAGTTGCTTACTGAATGCCTGAAGTTTCACAGGCTTCACACACTGACCAAGGATATTTGGGGTTTTTCCCACTGGGCATTTCAAACCCTGCATTTTAACGCAGTAGAGAAAAACATGGTCCAGTGAATATTCTGGTTCAAAAAATTTTATAAAATCACTAGATATTTCCAGAATAGAAAACATAAGAATGGACTTTATGTTTTAGATTCTAATGCTTCACATAAAAGTGCAAATGCTTTGCTATTCCCCCCTCCTCCCAAATTTCCCCCAATACAGCAGACAGTAAGTTTGCAGTTGTTTGATTATTTTTTTCTGTGTATCAGTGTTAAAATATGCAGCTACTCAACTCTCTGCCTAATGACACCTTGTTTTAAGACCAAACTAGTAAAAATACTAGGCACAGTAATGGCAGCTAAGTATATCCAGCTTGGGAGAGAGCTCTTTGGTTAATGTGCTCTGAGAGCCTTTGCAAGCCAATAGACTTTCCCGTGGAATATGGCTGCAGATCAAGCGTAATCATTTCAGCCACTTTTCAATTTATGGACAGGGTGAGTAGATAGCTTATTCTAACATTTGGCTTTTTGGGGGCCAAAAAGCTTGTGTAAATTAATGGCATGTATAAGTACATACTGCTGCACTGTAACGATGCAAAACAGGAGGCATTCCAGTCTGTTCTTCCAGCAAAAGCTCTGCTATGCTGCTGCTCAGCACAGTAGTGCTTTATTTGCATCCCTGTAAGCTACTCATTGTGTTGCTACTGTTTTATCCTTTTCCTAGCTACTTCTGTTCATGAACGGTTGTTTTATCTTGTCAGTGTGAGTAAATCTCTCTTTTTATACCGTGCATCTCATTTAAAAAGCTGGCTGAAGAAAAAAAAAACCAGGCTGAATTAAGTCATTTTAATCAATTATTTGTTATACATCTTGCTTAATCAGCAGGTATTTTATCAACAGAAAGGTACAATGCCCGGATGTAATCAGTGATAGACGGTGAGTCAAACACTTAGGTCAGTCACTGTCCCACTCCACAAACTCAGACAAACTGCTTCATCTCCAGCTGCTCTTCTCCCCCTGCCATCTATTTACCTTTTTGGTCATACACTGCATTCAGAGTTAGACACCTGAACAAGCAGCTTGCCAAAACTGGGATGTGCTACTACAGCTGTACTGTGTCTTTGTTGTAGTTCTCTTTCACTGTTCATCATCATCATCATCATCATTGGCATTATTGTTAATAATAATAATAACATACAAATGTAACACGGAGTGAGTGAGTAGTCCTTTCCAGTGGCTAGATTTATTGGTAGATTTATTGGAGGAGGTGTGAAAAGGCAACATGAATTGGAAGCTGCAGTCTGCCTGGATGGTTCCACTTGGTCTACATAGCAGTAGATGCACTCATGGATCACCACTATCTTTGTAGGTGGTGTTTTTTACTTATTCAGTTAAAAGACTCCATGCGTCTTCAAATCCTGCTGAGATCTGGTCTCAACTAAACTGCCTTCTCTGAGACAACATTACTCTCAGTTCTAGAACTTAAACTCTTCTGGAAAGCTGTGCCTATTGCAGAGCATCAAACCCTCTGTATTATTTATATCCACTTTTTATTGTCCCCTTATATTTCCAGGTAGCTGAAAATAGATTTAATCAAAAAGAAAAATTAGGCAACTATTCTTATATTGATGACATTTTCATACTGAGTCAAAAGATCAGGATGTGCTAATTTGATACACAGACAACCAGCAAAGAAAACCATGAAAACCTTGATATTTTTTCAAATGAACAAAAGATTGCTGTCAAATATAGGGAAAATAGGTTTTCCTGTCTGGTCTGACAGCTGCTGTACCTGAGGTTCTCAATCATGGCTATATCTTGTCTAAACAATATTAAAGATGTCTATGGAAAATGAAAGATCTCACCTTCTTTACATACAGGTGAGAAAAACATGGACCCAACTGCTGCCCATGCTGCCTCAAGGAGTAAAAGACAGCAGAAATTCGTAAAAACATCTTCTATGTGCAGAAGCACTCTGCATACAGAGGAAAATTGTAGCCTACATCTCCTCTAGTTTTAGCTTTTGTTTTGCCTTTTTTTAATGAAGGGCCATAAATCAATTTTTGATGTTCCAAAATCACAGAGCTCACCACAATTTTTTTGGTAAAAAAAAATTTAAAAATCTCTTTATAACAAGTTGTTATAATGCTGTTTATAACATCCTGTTATTAAAATCTCTTCTTTGTATAGAAACCTACAACGGTGACCAGCTGACCTCTTAACTTTTTCCTCAACAGGCAGACTTAGCTCTGTGAATCTCCTTTCTCTCTCTCAAGCAGACTTTCTTCACTTTTTTAACTTTTCTCATCTGTTCTGCAAGTCCTCTCCTAGTTTTTATCATCATTTTTTTACATTGCAAGCTTATGTTCAGCTGACTGCCTACTCTGAGATCCAAGCAGTTGCAATTGCTTCTCAAGAAAGAATTCCCCTTGTGTGCACAAAGCACCCCTTTGACCTGGATATACCTGAAAAGGGATTGCATGAGAAGCTTCCTGCAATGGCCAGAAATAACTGCAGTTCTCAGAAAGTTCCTTCATCATTGCATTAGAAGACACTGTGGCACTTCATTCATCACACCCAAGGTGCAAATGTGTAGGTTTCAATCTGGAAATGTAAAAAAATACCTTATTTTCTTTTATTAATAACATTTTAGCAGTTTCTAGCACGAGCAATGGCACATTGGGTGAACATGCCTTTACAGAAACCATTTGGAGGCTGAAATAGTGATAAAGACAAAGAACCTAAGAGAAAACACCACTTTTTCGCACCAATGGCTTTTGCCACTCCATTTGATCTCTCAGTGTCCTTGGCCATCCATCTAGGGGGAAGAAATAAAAATATAACTCTCTCAGAATCATTTTAACATGTGAAATTATCATTAACAAGGGCACAAACAAAATATTATGAGACTGTAGATTTAGTCTTCTGCATTTTCCAAAATTGCTTTCTACTTAAAACTTTGACAACAAATCTCTAACAAATTGAGAATATTTGGTAAAACAATAGCAACAAATTGCTGCAGTCACATGATGAACTTTCAGCTGCCAAGTCTCACCCCAGAGAGAATTTTCATAGCTAAACTGCACAATCCTCAGAAAAATAAGCATTTGTAATAGAATTACTGACAGACTTTCAACTGCAGTATTGGGAATAGTGATATTTAACAAACTGGTGGTTATGTTTTTATTTTATTCTTTTTTAGAGTTTGCATATGTAATAATTTTAAATAAAACTCACAACAGACCTCAGCTACCTAGAAGAATAGATTATGGAGGATAACCAAGATAAATCGGAGCACAGATAACGCAAAACATATTTAAGTTGCTCTATATTCAGGAAATTCAACACTGGGAAGTAATTGCTAGAGCACAGAATTAAATCAGTATAGAAGATTAAAAATATAAAATATACTAAGTGCAATTAAATTTAATTAAACTCAGGTCATCTTTTTAAATTCAATGGTTTCAGGTGGTCAAAAAACAACAATTTTTTTCACAGTACGAAAGTACTGACAAAACTATATACTTTTAATATTTGGTACTGGTAGCACGCATTAGTTGTTGAACAAAAATATTGCCTGGATGAACACAAAATAAGTAAAACTTTTTACAAAGTGATTGAGCTATCAGAAGTTCAGAAAAAAAACAACTATCAGAACAAGTAGAATGAAATAAGAATATAGAAATATACTCAAAATAGGAACATTTTCTTCTGTCTAAATATAGATTGTACTTTGCTTTTCACACACAGAAGAATTAAATGGATAGTCAAAAGTAGTGCTTGAGCTAATACCTACAGTAAGAATGACTATGTCTTTTAGGATTTTCCCTCCTTTGAATTTAACAATGCAAATTTAACAATGGCTTCTGCCCAATGATTGCAAATTTCAGCAGTGACATTCTTGACGGAATAGCCTGATTAGAAAATAATTGTACTTCTTTTCAGCTACTGCTACCTCACCCACACTTTTCATTTCCTATAAGGTACAGTGGCAAAACCGCATCTTTCAACTCTCCCTCTTTTATCTGATGTAGTGGATGACAGGTAATCTAGCTGAAAGTTCCTACAATTGCACCACCAGAAAAACACTGGCTGATGAAATCTGAGCAGTTATCACACTAACCATCACCTGTCAAGCCTCCTGCTTCAATTTAAGGGTGCATCAATTTTCTGAAGAGGAAATCAAGGGCAAAGAATAAAAGTGCTACAGATAAACACTGACAAAGGCCCTTTCTGGTTTTTTTTTATTTATGATGGGGTGTACTATCATAGGTTGCTCTGTGAGGTTTTATCAACTGTCCTGATACATCCCAGATAGCTTGGAATTCTTTGGCCATTGATGAAGTGCTATACTTGCACTTACTGAAAGGGCAGAAGATTTCTAACTGAAAATTACTTTCACTAAATACCACAAAGATATTGAAGTCAGAAAGAGCAAAGAGATGGAACAAATGACAGCTGCATATAACAATGAACTTCTCTGTTCTCTGAGCTGGCAGACAAGGCTGATTAGAGAAAGAACATGAAACAATGTTTTCTTGAAGCCAGGGAGCATATTGTGTAAAGTGTCAGGTACAAAGAGTTCATATGTTCTTTGTAGTGAAATGTGAACATGGTTGCTGCTGACTGTATTTACCATGGACTCATTCAGTTCTCCAAAGTAAAGTACAATGGGACCTTCTTACAGGTGGGGGAAAATTACAAATTTCTCAGGGAAGAGGAAAAGATGCCTCAATATCAAAGTGAGCCAAATTCGGGTTGCAAGCAAGTACATTCAACATCTCTGACTTCCATGGAATGATAACATCCAGTCAGCAGTCAGCCTGACTTGTAGCTATAAATGATGGTGGCATTTTCAAATGTTCTTCCTCTTGCTTACAAAAATCAGCGGAGGGAGAGACTCTCAGTTCAAATGTGACTCTTTGGTAGCTATCCTTCAGGGGAGCAGATGAAACAGGCAACATAAAGAGAAGTAAGAGCAAGAAAAACATCCTCACACAGATTCACACATGGCTATGAATATCCCATGAGACTCTGATTTTGCCCCAGTGTTTCCAGGTTCCTTATCAATTATCAGAAGGGGATCAATACATCCCAATAAAGCCCATGGGTGACTTCCTGATGACTTCCACAGGCTTTTAACTGAATCTGTGTCAGAGACTGAAATATTATAGTTTATGACTTAAAACATTTTCATGACTGACTTTTAAAACTGTTTTACAAAAGCTGCAGAGAAGACTGCCACACCCTGAATGGGGCTCTGTGAGGCCCTGGACCACTCGTTGATGAAGGTAAGACAAAGTAACAGCTCAGGGCTGGGGACATTCACAAAGTACAAGCTTAACACCTCCGAGGTGGAGACCACTGCCCTAGGGCTATCAGCTGCCAGGCTCGAACAGACCCTTGCACCAAAGAGTGGGGAGAGGAAGGCCTTGGGTGTGTGTTGGAAAAACCTCAGGTGAGAGGCGCAGTTGAATGCCCATCCTCCACTGTGCAGACCAGCTCAGCTGAGGGGCCCTCACGGGGGGGAAAAGCTTATCTGCAGCAGAAGGGGGTGGCATAGCCGATCAAAGGGCCCTCCCCTCAAAGGGGTGCCCAGAGCCTGCACCAGAGACGATGCAACAGACCCTCAGTGTTGCAAGGGACCGTGTGTCAACCTGGCCCCTGCAAGAGAGGCACCTAGGCATTCCCACCCCGCCCAAAGCGTATATTAATCCACGGGATTTTATACTCTTCAGTGTGTGGCGGCATGGCAGCGGCGACGGGGGACCCTGACCACCAGAAGACAAGGTGGAGGGGAGCAACGAGACGTTGTTGGGACCCCTGGATGGGTGATATGCCTTCCACCTAACCCCTGCCGCGTCTCCTCCTGTTCCCCCACCCCACATGCACACCTCTTTTTCTATGTCTTTCTTTCTTTTTCTTTCTTTTTCTTTCTTTCTTTCTTTCTTTCTTTCTTTCTTTCTTTCTTTCTTTCTTTCTTTCTCTTTGCCTCTTTTACTGTTAAACAAAATACATCAATTTTTTGTCACCAACATGTAACCTCGTTTGGTTTTAATCTCGTTTTTGGGAATATTTTGAACCTTCAAAGTTCTTTCCGTTTTATACCCAGAAACTTGGTTTTCTTTGCTTTTCTGGGTTTAAAGTGGATCGTAACAACATGAAATATTGAGATACATGCAACCTCTGTTCCAGTCAAGCATTAGCCAGAGTAGAGTGTTGTGGGTGCAGGAAAAGCACAAGACACATGAGTTCATGAAGGACTCTTTAATTCAGAGTGACCATTGTGTTTTTCCCTTTTTTTGTTACTTCTTCACCCATTTGTTGATATTTCAGCCCACAGTGAAGACAAGAGATGTGGATAAGTGCTACTTGCAGTCAGTCGTGCAAAAGCTAGCTGCTTTTCTCAGTAGCCAACATGCCAAGTTTGGGATTCAACGAGATATACTGGAGATAGATCAGTTCAACAAAGTTCACAGTTCTCACTGGATAATATTCTTCAATTCATGTCAGACCCCAAGACAAGGCCCTTGATGCTGACAACCTTGTCAGGTGGCAAATTGCAAATTTTGCCAGTGTTTCTCCTGTCAGGAGTATTTTAAGCAGGGCAACCTTCAATGGAAAAAGTGACACTGTTGTCTGCAAAGCCTGCAAATACCCAGTAACAACAGAGCAACACATTAGGAAAAGCTTGTGCTTTATTAGTCTGAATTCATCAAGCACTTTGCACAAATCTTTCTCAACAACTGCATCAATTACGGACTGTTTAAATGACAACTCTGTAAAATAATCACAAAGAGTCAGGGTTGCTCCTTGACTGGATGACAACATTTCTAAACAGAATAACAGTAATTCCACCAAAAAGATATTTCTCTTGGGTTTCTCTGGCAATTCTTTGAACTTCAGCTCTCGAAGTTAGGTGATTTCTCAAGAAAGCAAGTTTTCCTAGCAGAAAGTAGTTTTTACTTCTCATATTTGTGGAGAAAATTTGAAAACATTATTAGACTGCAAACTATGAACTTCTAAACCAGAAAGTAAGTTCAAAGTACCTAAGCTCTTTCATATTTTTTAACTTTATCAATGTTTTGAAGGTTTGTCTTACGAGTTTGAATATCTGAATCTGGCAATCAACAAAACTTTAAGCAAAAACCACCAGTGTCTGGTAGGGGTTCCAGGTGAATATTTAATCAAGTCGAAACATATGACATCTTCTGGGTTCATCAGCCCTTTCTCTAAATCCTGGAGATAAGTTGAATAATCACAGAGGGAAAAGAATTTACAAAAAGATAACTATGATGTCAGATTCGTCTTCGGGAAATCATATTCTTTACCTATTCAACCAGCTTCATTTAACAAATATTATCTATTTTACTTTTGCAAATATGCAGCAGGATGATTTTAACAGTTCATCTTAAATGATACTAAAAATAAATTACTTACCTTCAAATAACTCCATGTTTTGGAAAGTTATACTCTTGATCCACTTACATGATACATTTACTGCCTCCTTTCTAAGGAATGCAACTAATTTTTCTTTTTTACTGAGTAAACAAAATAATAGATTCTAATCCAGCTAGTTCAGGTGGTTCTGTGCTATACCTAAGTCTGTCCCACAGAAATCTTATAAAAAAACCAAAAAAACCTACCAAACTTTCCATTGTTGTCGTTGAAGGCCCACAGTCAGGGGCCTCTGTCTGGTGAGGGACAGAGGCAATAGAGGTAGGAGGAGAGTCAGAGAATGTTCCTGGAACTGGATATGTGGAAGGGATTGGAAGAGAGCCACTAAAACATGTGAAAATAATAACTACTACTAGATTATAGTCACACTGCAAGCCATGTGACAGTTTAAATAAACAGGTAATGAGTATGGCACGTTGCTCAAATTTTCAAGTAAAAAGCAGCTTTTTTATATGCTAGGGCATGTCTTGTTACAGTTTTAGGGTTATTTTAGACACCTGGAATTTTATTGAAATGAGTACAAGCCTCCCATATTTCAAGAACTCATATTTGACCAGCAGCAAGGCTCCACATTAGGGAAAACAAGAGAGCACATACTTAAAATTCATCATAAATCCAAAATTGTTAGCAAATATTTGCTGAACAGAAGTGGTTTTCTGAGAACTCATGTTATTCCAAATTCAATTTAGAGTTCCTATGTTTAAACAGTGCTACTATCCTCCTGAGAAAATGAAGACTTTAGATTTTGCTGACCAGGCTCAGCCCCAGATTCTATAGACAGAGCCTGAGACTTTCCATCACAAAATTTTTGAATGCTTTGAATGTGTTTGTTTTGTTTTGATGTGTTGTAAGACAGCAATTATTTACTGAAATCTGAACTAGATTTGGATCCCAAAGTCATAGAAACCCCAAAGTTGGTAGAACCAGAGCCTTGTTTTGAACCCATCTGTATTAGTATGGTGTTTGCCCCTGTAGGACTTCAAGAATGTGCAGAAAGGATTCATACTATAAAAGCAATATTTTTAGAAAAACATCAATGAATGTGATGTCTCAGACATAATAAAACCCAGCAAACCCCAAATATAACAAAAATGAATAAATAATAGCTGTTTAGTTTATTGAACATTTGATGTAGTATTTACAGTACAATATTTTACAATATTTAATCAGAGGTTTCAATAAGAAGCTTGCCAAAGCAAATACTGTTGGCAAAATTGGTTTATTATTAACCACTGTGCATTATGAAGTAATTTTAAGGAGGAAAAAAAAGAGTTTTTTTAAAAAACCCCAATGCCTTAACCTAGATGACAACATCCAAACTTATTTTGCTTTCCTATTTGGCATCTATGAACAGGCATACATTCAGTGTGTATGAAAAATGCCTGCTATACCTTCTGCTAGCTGTGGGGATTATGTCTAAAGAACCAGGGAGGGAACGGGAAGGGGAAAGGGAAAGGGAAAGGGAAAGGGAAAGGGAAAGGGAAAGGGAAAGGGAAAGCAATCCCCCCTCTTTGGTACTTCGACCAAATCATATGTTTCAGCTGCTTCCATTCAAATGACACAAGTTCCTCAAAAAGTATTTTAAATATTATTCTGTGGAAAGTCCTTGATTTTTGTTACCCACACTCTGACAAAACTCCTTCTTTCACAGTATGCATGGTTGCCTCTACACCTGTTACACTGTACAATCCAAATCTGATGTAGCTATAGTGCAGTGGACAGTATGCATTCCCCTAAACCCACAGAAGCGCTTTAGTGGAAAATGTGAAATATCAGGGAGCAAACTCAGTGAGGTCCATGTGCCACGTATGCCCTGAGAACACAGCATTCACATCCAAGGTCTGCCAAATACATTTGCAAAGGACAGAAGGAAGAATTTCCAGACTGGGGAATGCAAAGTTACTCTCTCAAGCCCATGACCAAGGTCTTCGAGGTTCTGGACATTTTGTTGCAGGGTCCACATTCTTATCTGCAAATTTAGGCACCCACATGCAGGAGCATCTTGCAGCATGGTGGGAATAGATTTTGTTTTAAACAGGTATCACCAAATTTTATTTTATTTTTTTTGAATAGTGCTGTGCTATTTCTGGGGTGTTGAAGCAGGTTGAGGAAAATCACCTACAAAGCAAAAGGAACATGGCAAAATGTTCCTGCAGTGTATTGCCTTAATACATTTAAATGATTTAATGACAAGTAGGGGATTACAGGAAAACACAATGCACGCTGGAGGTAGCAAAGGACACCCGCTGCCTGTTCTGTGAAATTCAAAATGGATTCCAGGAAGGGAGCACAATGCCAGGCTGCTTTAACTATTGCTCCTACTTCCTATACTATTATTACTGCTCACCAGTCTTGAAGTCTGAATGACAGTGGTCTGAGCCCTTTCAAACAACAGCTACAAGGTCAATTTTTGTAATGAGAAAATGGAAGTGGTGGTGCAGTGGATCGCTGAACCTTACAGTTTCTTCTATGATAAAGTAGCAGTGCTCAATCAAATTATGGTGTAGGAACACAGTGACAACACCACCGTGAAGCACACAACAGATGAGCTAACAAAAGCACTTAAATCTGTGTAAACCCAGTGTGGTATCAAAGCTAAGTTTGCCGGTACTTTCACACTGCAGAATTGCTGTAACCCCTCACCAGCACAGCAGAAATCTGTAGACCAAAGGAAAATCGCCTTGCTTACAAAGCCACTCTTCCATCCTCGCTGCTTAGATCCCAGTCACACAGTAAATAAAATCTCTGGTTGGAAAGACTTATTGAATGAGCTATTCCAGAGAATTGAAATGCTTCACGTATACTAAACCCCGCTTTGATTAATACTTTAGCCGCACATGTTCTGGGACTTTGGAACTTACTGCAGGTGAGCAAGCCAGCATGAATAAACTCGAGGTTTTAAAATACTGTCAACAGATCTGCAATTACAGTACTCCAAGACCAGAGTGTGTTTGTGCTTGTGCATAAAGCTTTGCAAAGGAACAAAAATTAACGGCTGTAAGCTACAACTATTTTACCCTTGAAGTCTTACACAGTAGTTTAATGAGTTCGAAGTACCTCTGTATCCTATTCACTGCATCTCCCCACTTTCAAACACAGTAATATTAAGGGTAATGCCTAGCAACAATATTCACATGTTCATCAGCTTCACATTTTTACTTTAATTTGTGTCCCTTTAACAGCCTAAGTGACTCTAATGAAAGGGAGAAAACCTTAGCACAATAAATCTGTGAAAGAAATTACAGACACAAGAAGTCTGAGGAATAAAGAACTAGAATGTCAGTAAAATAGTAAGAAATTGTCTGGTACTCTGAAATACCAGCTGATCAACAGAAAATGTGTGTTATTTGCCCAAGCACACCAGATAAGGAGAATTACTTAAAAAGAGCCTGATGATTTTCGTAAATTGCAGTTTTTCTAATGAGAATGATGGAGAAACACCAAGTGGTACATGCAGGACACTTTCATCCATAGACATATAGAAGAAATAAAAATTATGGATCAACTGGAGAAGTTAGATAATCATTAACCAAGTTTGATAGATGTATCTTTTTTTAAATTTTGAAAGGAATGAATGAATCTTTAAAGGCTCAAAACCTGCAAATGAGATTTACCCACAAAGATTTTCTAACACACCAACATGCAGCCGGTGTGATGGGTAAACTTTTCTTGTGCAGTTTATGTCAGTCAGTCTATACTTTAAAGAATGGTTTTGACAATTCATGTAATTTACTTACACTCAAGAACATGCTGTACTATTATGCCAGGCGGCAAGGGTGGAAAGAAATACCAGCCCTATGCCCTGATGCATATTTTCCTATGTTGGGGACCATCCTTGGTAGTCCCAACTGTCATAGGAAGTCCCACCTGCCTCTGCAGCTCAGGTTTGAACAATTCAGAAAGAGCAAATACAAGCATAGCTTCTAAAATGTGAAAGGGGCAACTTTTCCTTAGCTTACAGCCTGCTATAAAATCATCTAATTCCGCATATATGGACAATTCTTACCTGATTATTTCTAAAATGTGTCAATAATTAATGCAAAATACAATATGAAACAAACATTAATTTACAGTTCTAATATGTTCTGCATTCTACTGAAATAAAACATAATAAGGAATTTTGGTGTTAAGCAACCTATGCTTACCAAGCACTTTCAAAGATCTCACTTAACTTCATGACAGTTATATTTAGAACACAATCAGAGCCGTATTTTCTGGCAAAAGGCTGGTGAAGATTTCAGTGGGAGATCTTCATGCTCTTCTTCATCAGCACTTCCAGTTCTTAGGCAAGAGTTCATTTACTGGCTTTATTTTCTCTATTTGTGTGTCTCCCCTCCCTCCTCCCCTTCGTGTGGTTTTTTTACAACAGAAGTGACTGTGTTTATTTGCTCTTCCAACAGTACATGGAATCTTTAGGAAGCTTGGAGTGGGACATATGCTGGTTTTTTTTAAATGGTACTGATTGGCTGAACAGCTGCGTCATGACACCATCTCCATTTCCTTCCAAGGTTTGCCATTGCTCTCTTGGCATTCCCACCCTCCAGCAGGCCAAGCTTTGATGCAGAATTAGGAGTTCATTTAAATGCACATTAACAACTGAAAGCCTGTTTTCATGTGAAGTTCTGTAAAAACTTCAATACTTGCTATTTATGAAGTATCTAAAGTGATATTAATACTGTGGGATCACTAGTTCCAACACTAATTAATGTGTTTTTTGCTGGCATGAAAATTATAGTAACTGTTAAGAGGCACGCACTGGAACAACATATCAGATACAATATTTGTACTATCTGAGTCACTTTTAAAATACGGATAGTGTTTTAGAAGTCATTTATCTTCCCATTCACATAACTAGACCAAGAATTCTTCATACAGACCTTTAGAGAAAGCTAACAAGCTGGGTTTTCAACCCCTACAGGCACTGCCAACCAGCCACATGATTTGATTCTTCTCACACACCAGAGCCAGGTCTTGGTTATGTTCCTATATCACTGGGCTGAGCATAACAGAAAAGCCTTTCCAGGACATTCTTTTTTTTTTTTAAAGATATTAAATCAAATTTTTCTTCTGAATATTCTGTACTCCCACTGAAATCAGTGAGAGCTGGAAGCAGTTAGCAATTCCAAGGACTATGCTCTACTTGCTAAATTCCGTACTGCTACAGAATACAGCATTATTTTTTAGTTACAAAGAAGCCAAAATTCACTCAAAAGTTTTCTTTCTCTCTTCAGTCTAAGTCACTTTTCAAGATTAGAATTCTCCTTAACAGCATTTCTTTTATTTTTTCAAGGCTAGAGTTAGAATATCTCCTTCTTTATGAAAGCCTTGTGATAGGCCTATTAGTCTGCAATTACTGCTATTCAAATATTCAACTATTTATCATGCAAACAGCCTGCTTTTACAGTAGGTGTCCCTTTGGTTTCTCTACTTATACACATCTATATGTTTTGTGTCCTTAGTTAATCAGCAGGGTATCACTTAGAATTTGCCCCTTTGGAGTAAGGACTGCTTTGTGCCGAAAGTTAAGCTTGTGGTGAACCCTGCTAGGTCTTAGAAGAAGGACTAAACATGTAGTGAGGCTGAACTTAATCAAATTCCTCTGGGCTGATCCTGCAAGACATCTACACCATTTTGAATCAGACTTTGCAAAAATGAAACTATTACTAAGGAATAAAAATACTTGAGAAATTTTTAGCACTAAGTCAACACTCAGGTAGACCACTGGGCCTGATTTAATCTAATAGAAATTAGATTTAATGGATGACTGGTTGTAGGTCACGGGGACGTCAGTATCAGGCTCACCAGACATGACATACTCTGTGCCTCAAAGGGATACATGTCTTAGCTGCAATCTGCTCACTAGGTGTACTGTGATAAAATCTGTGACCCAAAACACAGGCCTCTAAGCACAGGTTGCTTTTAAGTGGTGCAGGACTGTCACACTGCTGAGGTAGTCCCATGAATAATTGTGTCAGAGAAGCAGAGTATTTTGTTCATGCTTTGAATTGCAAGGGAACATGCAGGGCACACACACCACAGCTCCTGCAAATGCTGGTGTTCTCACCCTTTTTGCAATAGGCTGAGCACAAAGTTGCTGAAAGTCCTCAGGACTTGGGCTGTAGCTTGTCACTGCCTAGAGAAGGTGTCCCAATGAGTCTCTCTATGTAAAGTCAGAATTGGGACTGCAGTAGATTCTGTACCTCACCCTGCAGCCCACAAAGCATTTTTCCTAGGAAACACACGTTTTCCTTTAACACAGCAGCAACAGTCCTAAGGCAGTGAAGGAAAAATCAGCTCTCTCCTGGTGGGAACAAGCAGAGGTTTTAAAACAGGGCTCTAGCAACCTGAAGACTGGTATCTAACTCTTGTTGTTTGCCAGTTGGATGCCACCACTGGGAAAGGCCTGTTAAAACCATCCTGCAGCCATGCAACTGGTGTGTATACAAAAAAAAATCCCCACAACCAATTTCCCCCTCCTATTTAGGGTGCTAGGGTTTGGGAGTTTGGCTTCTTTTTAATTTTTTTTTTTTTTAAGAATTAAAGTGATTATATTAAGTTATATCAAACACTATCCTTTAAATCATCTTTAGTGCTTGTCTCCAGGTCTAAGGAGCATGCATATTTCATTATCTTAATATTAATCTAATTTTAAATTAAAAAAATACAGTAAGCAAGTTTGCTAACAAATTATTCTTATCAGAGACAGAGTCACCAAACAATATTTTTGCCTGAGAGAGTGTTCTTATTATTTCTTGTGCTCACACATATTATAGCCAAAGTGAACTGTCCCTTACTGGCTGGTAGGCTCAGAAATGTTATCCAGTCTCCCAGACAGTCCCACCCAAAATGAGAATTAGGGCCCATCACTGGTATATCAAGGAGTGACATAGAATTAAAAGCTGAAATTTCACGTGACAGATGTGTGGCTTATTCCTCCCACTGAATTTTTATTATACAAGTCTTCAAGTTCATAGCATGTCTTTGTAGTTTATTAGTCATGGTATATGTCAGTTGGCAGGGGCTGGATAGGAAATAAGTGGTTGGAAACAAGCTGAAATAAGAAATCAGTAACAGCTTTTTCAGCTGGGTGCATGTCTTGATTCTTTGATACATTTCTGTGAAAGTAAGGACAAAGTGAGGAGCTCAGCAGACTGGAGAACAGCAAGGTCACAGACCTTGACACAATACACAGTCATGCAAAATATATTTGGCAGCTGATACTTGGATAGAAAGACAGGGTTGCCAGAGAGGTATTAAAAAAAGCTATGAACATCTATTCTTTTTTGTAGCCCATAAGATGAGTTAGCTGGGAGCTGAACAGATAGAACTGGTGCCTGGTATCTGTTGCCATTTAACAACACTACTGGTCAGCTTACGCCGAGGCACAGTCAGCTGCTTCATCATAAGCATTTTGTCATCTAATAGGCAAACTTTTCCTCACCACCCCTGCAGCTTCATTTCCTGAGTCTGTTCCCCTTCTCAGAGCTCTGTTTCCCCACATGGCAACACCACTCCTGTTTCTTGACCTTATCTTGGCTTTTTGTTTCAATTCTATGCAAACCTCCACCAATAAAATTCATAGCACCTTCATGTTCCATCAGTCCCACCGACAGCCTTCTCACTGTTCCAGAGAAGAAAATAAAATGCAGAGTGACTGACCCATAAATCACAATTTTGTATGGTGTACCTTCCACATTAAGTGTAGGGAGCAACTGTAAACTTTGCTGAGAGCATATTCCGCTATTGCAGCTTGTGCACTTCTGTGACTGGCGGGAACTTCATACATAAACTTCTCCTGCTTAAAACAGTTTACTTCACAAGATAGCTTGGCATTTCTACTCATTCCAAAATCTAGCCCACCCATCATCTTCAGCAAGGCCAAGAATTGCTCACAGGTCAAGCAACCTCCAGATATTACAACGCTATCATCGTTGGTTGCATTAATAATCAGTCTATCCTTGTGCAGGAGAGATGAATTCCCTTACAAAATAACTTTGATACGAGTAGTTTGATTGAAGGGAGTTTATAGAGCAAGACATAGGTATGTTTTCAGAGAGAAGAGAACAAATATGTGACAGACGTCAGTCACGTTACTTAATGCACTGCTGGAAAGAAACACACTTGAATGCTACAGGATAATAGTGTCACAAAGACATCCAGGAGAATATGAAGCAGAGCATGAATAATGGACCTGCAGACAACCATTCAAACAGATGCAATTAGTAATCAGGATTGCAAAGTAAACCTTCAGGACAACATGGCTTATCATTTGGAGGGTAAAGACATACATTTTCTTGTTGCTTATCTTCTTTATTTCCTGCTTGCTTGTTGAGCCATCTCTTTGGGGGGAAAGCTTGTGAGAATGCTGACAAAATGGGACAACTCAACAAGCTCTACAATCAGGCAACCTCTGACAGCAGTGCAGGGAAGTAAACAAAAGACAAGACCTAGAAGCATTTCCCTTGCACCTTGCCATGGTCTCAGTTTTATTTTGTGGAACTTCTGTCACAAGAGCCTCATGCCTTATTTATTTCTCCACCGTGCCAGGTATAATCCACCAAAAACAGCGTTAGCTCATTTTAAATCAACTTTGCTTCCCCCAAGAAACCATTCCTGTCTCTCTTCCTCTATTGCTGTACACATCCCTGAGCATGCAAAATGTTGAACAGTGAAGCAAATATTAGTTAGTGGTTTCTGAGCTGGTAGAGCAAAGACCACAGTAACACCTGTCTTTACATAAAATATAGCACTGGTGACAATAGAGAGGGAGACAACATAGCTGCTGCTTGCCAGAGGGTACCAATTTTTGGAAAAGGCAAACATAAAGCAGGCAACACCTCACATCACCCTCTGTGAGTGGGAGCATTTGCTGGTTGCCAACCTCTAGATCTATTTTATCTGCTTGGGGCTTTGAATGGATATTTGATTCTCTTTGGACAGACACCTAATTAAACTGGTACTGAAATGTATTTGGTCAATTAGGAAGAGATTTAAGACAGATACTAAGAACTGTTTATCTGATGTTTTTATTCCCTAGTGATTGTACAAATCTATTATGGCTCTTAAGAGAAAGTGGTAGCAAGAAGTGCAATATCAGTTTATCAGCAGAGATATCTGCAATGCTCAGATAAAGTCCTTGTTTTCAATAGTCTATACACAGACACTTTCTTTTATAATGACTTTTACAAGGTGAATTCATGCAAAAGCTCTATTCTCAGGCTGTGTCAGTAACAAAAAACCCACACAAGATATCTGCTTCTTTTACTCTGGATGTGTATGAGGAAAAAGAAAAAAAGATTGCTAAATTTGCTCTCTATTTTCCAGAAAACACTTCTCTACCTGATTCTCTGAAAGGCTTCAGGTTGTCAAATATAAAATGAAAGAAGCACTTCTTCTACTTTCATTGGAAATTCTTAACTAATGACAAAATCATTAAGGCAGAACATAGCTAGCTGTTATTAAGTGCTCAACAAAATAGAACTCAAAAATGAGCGTCCATGTGGAATTCTTGTTACAGACACAAGCACTGTTTGTTGTTGATATGCTTCTGGTAACAAGATTCTAAAATACAAATACTTAAAACTTAGCTGTTTCAGGAACAGACAGCATAGCATGCCTGAATTATGGTGTAGGCTTAAAGACTAGTAGGAACTGCAAGAGACCTGCTGGACCATGGGCTTTAGTCATCATAAATCATCTTAAGGCATTACTTTCCATAAACCTCTTGGAGGTATTTAAGTACAATCACATTACAGTAAACTCCTCTTTTCTTGCCATGCAGAGTGCGAATGTAGCTTGCAGGGTGAACCTTCTCCAGGGGCTCTGCGGTGAATAAAGCTGTTGTCAATCAGAGCCTTGTCTCACACGTTGAAGAAGCTGGAGAGTAAAAAGAATGTAGGAAACACAAGGGCAGAGTCATGGTTAACAAAGTTACTGCTGAAGAACAGTATTCTTTCTGTGACGCTGTTCAAGTTTCAGAAATCAACCTCCCATTTTGGACAATGTCTCGAGACTCTGAGAATTAGTTCCATTTATTAGCCTTTGTTATGCCAGTTCTACGGCTGTAAAGTTGCATGTGTTTGGGATTTCCTGCTCTCCACAGGCTGTATTTCACCAAACACTACATTTGTATAGAACTAGTGGAATTTTATTGCCCAGCAGTCATAAAATGTTTTATTGCATGTGCAGTTTCACACACACAAACTCCAAAGAAGTTATGAATATCAAACGTTTTTAAAATTAAACTCCCTAAAAATCCAGATAAAATTGATAATCCCTGCTACTTTCAATAAGTTAAAATTCACTAGATTTCACAGACATGATTTCTACTCCTTTCCACCTTTACATGCTGCTCTGTCTTTCCCTAATGATAACAAAATAGAGTAACAAGATAAAGAGACTGTTTGGTGAGTTTCTTGAATCTGCTGAATATACTGCCCAGAATGGAAGGCCTTCATTCATGATACGTAAGAGGTCTTCCTCCCTCCCGCCAATATAGTTCCCCAGTGCAAACCCACTGAAATTAATGGAACAAGCCCTGTTGTTTTTAAATAAGCTTTGAGTAGGGGGTCTCAGTGGTTGTTTATTGGCTGGGTTTATTCTGTTTTTCTTTGTTGTATTCATACATAATTCCTTGGAATAATATGAGCAATTTTTACCTTTCACTGCTCTCTACATTTCCTCAAATTCTAATGCAGTGCGTTTGCTACAAATGCAGATATCTTTTTTAGCTCCATTTAATGTTCTGCCTCTGCATTTGAACAGGCCACTTTGTCAAGTCAATGAATTTGGTACAACGAGGAGACAATTTGTTGCCTCCTTCTGGGGTCTCCAAAGACATCAATTAACTCAAAGCACGAGTTCTGACAGCACAAACAGGAAGAGTTAACCCCCCACAGTTATTCTTTATATTAGTCAATCCACCCTCCTCATTCCCTCCGTCCCTCTTCATTTTCCTTTCTAATGAACAGGGACAGATACCTCTTTCTACTGAGATACTTCCACTACAATGACAATTCCCTGGCTCTCCCCAGGTGATTTACTTTTCAAGCAGTGCCCACTTATTGATCTCTTCTGTGACAAATTTCAACACATGAACAGTCCTGGCAAACATTTCTGGAGATGAATCCTTCCTGCTGTTCAAAGAGGAGGATTATTTTTATGCAATATATTTCAAAAAATGGTTCCTGGTATAGAATCACTTTCAATAAACTGAACAAGAATTCATCTATTAATGAGTTAATAAGAATTACTGCTGAAATTCTTACCTTCATTACTGCTTAAATACATACATAGAAAGTTTAATTTACATTGATAGTCTTCCGAACTTTGACTCTGGAAAGATTTCCTAATTTTTTTTTTTTTTAAACCACAAATTCTTGTTGCTTTCTGATCTGAACTAGAACTAGAACTATTCCAATTTTAAAACAGACGGCAAATAAGATGTTTTGTAGTTAAAATGGCAGGTAAAAATTACTTTACAAGGAAGCCACCCATAATAAAATATTTCCTGAGAAATTAACATGTAGTCCCTTCATTTATATATACTAAAAGTTCTTGCCTGTTCACTCTGACTGAGTTGCAGACAAGAATGGCCCAGGAAGCACACTGTCATGGCAGTGTTAGGTATGATAATTATTAGGGCCAAGTACTGAAAATAGAGTTGAAGATAAACCATAATTTAGCCTCAGAAAAACACCACAAGTCATATTTTGTATCTTTTTCTTTACCAAAGAGTGGCTAGTGATTTTACAAGACCTGGTATAGGTGTCTGTCTAGCACTAAATGCTTCTAATCTGCCGTTCCTGCTGCAAAGACATAACCTGAAGTATGGCCTTTTTCAAAATACCAGATACAAAGCTCTGGGTTTTCATTATCAAGAAGAAATCTTCCACAAATTGTTCCTAAAATTTTACTAATGGTTTCAGGTCCTGCTTCTCCCTGGAGAGCCCAGACCCTTGATAGCCAGACCCTACTTCATGGCACCTGGCTGCCAGAATAAGAAGTATCACTTGAATCAAATTTCACCTGGTACAATTTATACAAACTGGATACAATATGCTTTTTATCACTGCTTTCTGCATTACTTTATCTCGTGTTGCCACTGACTGATCAGAAACCATGGTCTTCCTGAAAGCAAAATTTTGCTTTTCCAGCAAAAAGCATTCAGATTGTGGTGCTTTCTACGGCACCAGCACTCCATGTTCTTTAATTCTTTCCTTTCAAATGCTCCTTTTCATCTAACTCTTCAGTAGAATTTCCTTTTAATGCTTCCTCCTTTCTTCTAGCCACAGGCTGACCTTCCCCATCCTGCTTAGTCCTAGCTCCATAATATGCAGCTTCTTTTCTGCAAGTCCCTCTGTACTTTTTTACTCTGGTCTTCTCTCCATCCCTTTACATAAACACTTAAAGAAGTCATTTCATGCAATTTAGAAAGTCTTACTCCTCAGCTTCTTGAGTCTTTCTCCAACTGAATCAGTAGATCTTTTCACACAGCAGAGCTAAGAGAATTTTTCCTCCAAAATGTATATTCTCTGAAATGTTAGCTTAAACTTTTCTCCAGGCATGGTTCCTAAGTCTGTAATTCATCCTTACAATTAGCCAAGCAAACAAACTACCCCAACCCCCAAAAAACCCTCACAAATACTGCAAGAACTATTTTCTCTAGTAAGCAACAGGTTTCAACTTCATCAATTAAACAAAATCGAGTTTGTCAAGACAAGTTATAAATAGCTGAAATTAATTACTTATGTCATGGTTGTTTGGATTTTTGTTTGTTTGTTTGTTTGTTTTAAGATTGGCTTCATTTTATTAAGATTGGGGTTCATCCTGATTCAAATTGTTAAGAAATTTTACACATTTTGAGCAATTCCCCCAGATCTCCAGACCTTGTCTAAAAATAAAAAAAATGCAGCAAACTAGCAACTAGAGCAATATAAACCTTGACAGGCTTATACTCTTCACCCTCCCCATTTGTATTGTAATCATATGTCTTTAAATCATTACCAACATTTTCTATTTGCAATTCTGTCAATGTTTCTAAGTTACTATTGGTAAAATATCTGACTGGAAGGTACATACAAAGGTTACCACATGTTGGGCACGTTTTGGGCAACATCTGCTTGTATTTAAAGCAAAAAAATAGTGCAGGGTTTTGGTTCAAAGCTTACTTTTAATTTTGATTATTGACAGCTAATTTTTCAAATGATCTCACACCCTGAACTTTTCAAATACATCATTCCTTCATAAAATAAAACTTCTTAGAGTTTAGGGGAAACTTGCACAGGTCTCCCAGCCTGTGTAAGAGTCAATCTGTTTCTATTTCCTTGCAGGGTTTTTAAGGAGAAAGGCAAACAGGAGGTTTTCAAAAGACCAAAGGTTTCTGCTCAATGTGAGTCACAATGGGAGCAGAAAGTAAAAGTGGAGCTGCACTTTCTCCCAAACTTAGTTCACAGTCTGAGCCTCTGCAGGGAACATGTGGCCTTTTGCAACGCCCCTTGTCTTTACAGCCTGCAAATGGCAGCAGGCCACAGCTCTCTCTGAATTTCACATTTACCACTGAACTGAGTGGCAAAATGTGTAAGATGCTGCCAGCACCCACTGAAATGTGCTGCTACCCCTGTGCAGAAACACACACGCCAACCTACCCAGGCCACTCACAAGCAAGCAGAAGCCACAATGGCAGCACGTAACTGTCACCAAAGTATTTAAGGAAAGCAGGTGTAAAGCACTCCAACAGGGAATTGTGCAATTGAATGTGATTTGCTTTCAAGAAATCAGGTTTAGACACATCTGCTTTGAACTTTATGTGACCTTTGTGGCCTTATCTCTTAGGTGGGAAGGTTCAAGAAGAGGTGGAGGGATTGTGCTTCCTTCTTCCAGTCACTCCAGAAGCGATGCATGATTCATTTCTCTGGTGTTTCATCTTCAGTAGTTCTGTCCTCCACTGCAACTAAAGGATGCAAGAATTCAGCAAGCTTTAATGAACTTTGAAAAGTTTAATATTTGGATATAGATTCAGGAGGATTCTGTATGTTTCCAAACCTGATTTCTCCTCTGAAATGTACACCAACACTCTAACTTGCAAATATACCCAGTTAAGCTTTGCATTGCAACCAACAAAATTTATCACAGCTGAGGAATGGATTGAAACTTGATGCAGAGAGTTCAGTGTAAACAAAGTAAGCACTTTACACATTCTGCCTCCCTCGTCATTTAAACAAAATAATTGAAAAGGTTTAAGGTGAAAAATTTTCACGTATCAGACAGTAACAAGTTATAACAGCACTTTCCAGGAGCTGAGATGTGTAACACTAATGAGAATGTGGATAAAGAAGAGCAGTACAGTGGCTTTGCCTACTGCCTTGTGCTGGCAGACATCCCTGCAGACCTGCAGTTCAGCTTGTGCCTACAAGAAAACTGCAGGCAGGGAGCAGAAGCAGTGTTGTGGGAGAGAGGTAACAATATAGGAATGGGGAGAGAGTGGGAGGGTGATGGCAAAAGCCCAAGGAATGGTGGGAGTGGGAATGGAAATGGAAATGAGGGAGAGAAGAAAGCAATAGCCAGGAGATCCACATAAAGCAGGTTGTGAATTACAGGGTTACGCATGGTAAGCCATCTGTCACTTCTCCTCAGGCAAGGATACTTGTTTGGTAGTGAGACGGATAACACTTGGCTGTGTTTCCATGGAAAGCATTCCCTTACTCCAAGAGTAACCAAATTTTAACTGGGACAATCCCCACTGCTTTTGAAGATGCATGGGGGGGCCACATGCTTTGATCAAAGCCATCTACACTACCAAAATCACAAAGAAGATGTCAAAGCACATCACCAGACATCCAGACTGCCTGTCACAGTCCAGTCAGCACATTCGTTCTCCGTCCAAGACAGTCACAGATTCATCACATGATTGGCCCTGTGTCTGAAAAAGCACAATCTTTTGATTTGTCAGTTTACTTCCTTCTCCGTCTAAGGGCATGGCTTTGATAGAATCTCTGTTCTTATCAGATCTCCTAGATCTGATCCTCTAGATATTTCCTGAACTTTACCCTCGTTATTTTTTTTTCTGATGGAGCCACCCTTCTTTTCTGGTATTTGTATAATATGCTGGTTTTGGCTGGGGTAGAATTAATTGTCTGCACAGTGGCTAGTATGGGGCTATGTTTTGAACAGTGTTGATAATACAGAGATGTTTTTGTTCTTGCTGAGCAGGGCTTGCACAGAGCCAAGGCCTTTTCTGCTTCTCGTGCTGCCACGCTGGAAAGGAAGTTGGGGGTGCACGGGAGGCTGGGAGGAGACACAGCCAGGACAGGTGACCCAAACTGACCACAGAAATATTCCAGACTATGTGACATCATGCTCTGTACATAAAGTGGGGGGACAAAGGAGGAAGAGGAGGAGCTGACCTGGGTTCAGAAAGGGGGGTCTGGCATCAGTCAGCAGGTCATGAGCAATTGTATTGTGCATTGCTTGGGTTTCCCTTTTTATTATCATTATTATTATTATCATTTACCATTATTACTGTATTTTACTTTATTTTCAATTAATCTGTTTTTATATGTCCCTACAAATTTTACTTTGATTCTCCTCCTCATTCCACCAGGTTTGGGGGGGAAGAATGGGGGGTTGAGCGAGAAGCTGTGGGGTGCTTAAATTCCAGCTGGCCATGGCTTAGAAAAGCACCAGCCAAGGATAGAAATCCCACTGCTGCTGATCCTCTCTGAACAGAAGTGAAAAGGGAATTCCTGCCCCGAAGAGCAAACACTGTTGATGTAAATGTATCCCCGTTTTCGGGGAGCATTCGACCAGCCAAGCAAAGAGTTTTACATTTGCTTTTTATTTTCTTTTTCTTCTTTTTTCCTTTTTTTTTTTTTTCTATGATAGTGTAGTTTATGTTGGAAGGGACATAGAAGGCCATCAGGATCAAATACTGCTCAGAGCAGGGCTAACTTCAAAGCTAGGTAAGGTTTCCTAGCGGCTTATCCAGCTGAGTTTTTCATACCTCAAAGGATAGAGATTGCGCAGCCTTTCTGGGCAGCCTTTCCAGTGTTAAAGCAACCCCCCAAGGAAGAATCACTTTTCTTCACATGAATTTCCCTTGTTTCAGCTTGGGTCCACTGCCTCTTGTTCTGCTGTGCACCTGCGAGAAGAGCCTGGCTTCACCTTTTCTGTAGCAGGGATGAAGGCAGAAAATTGATCTCTCTTTAGCCATCTCTTTTCCAGGCTGCAGAAATGCAGCTCTCTCAGCTTCTTCTCATATGTCATCTGCTCAATGCAAATGTTTGCATTTTCCTAATCTGTCAAATCTTAATGGAACATTTTCACTGTTTGAAAGTGTGTGTCCTAGTGGACACATAGTGGATGTATCACGGTGGGTAATCCTGACAGAGACGCAGTGAGCAATCAAATGCTGGCAAGGCCCTAAGAAGCCCTCTCTCCGGTGAGTCCAGGGTTTTGCTCTCAGAGCTATCATACAGTTTAAGACAAAAAGACACCCCGGGCTTTTTGTTTTCTGGCTCAATTGTTTTCCCAGACCTTGCTATCAGTGAAATTTATCTTGATTTCCCGCAAAGGGCACTGATTTAAGATGTCTGCATTCCAAATCTGATTGCCACCTGTGCTGCTGTTTTCACTACCATATTTGCAGTGCCTTATTCCTCAACACTATGATTTGATCTTACCCTCAAAATATGCAATACTGCACCCAGGCAAGTACCTTGGAAAAAATCAATTACTACACATGCATGCACAAACTCGGTAGCTTTTCTTTTGATGATATACCACACTGCAGATTGCAAATACAAGGGCAGATTGAGCTTTTAAGAGCATAAAAGCACTTAGAGGACTTCACTGTTTAACAGACACAGACTAATCTCTTCCTCTCTGACAGTCAGGCTTCAGAGTTCACTGTATGTGCATACAGATACATGATAATGAACAGATATTTATTCTATACAGAATTCTAAAGTAGAGTGGAAAATTCTCCCATTTCTACTGTGTGAAATTTCAGATATCTTGCTGTAGTAAGATAAATTGTTACCCTATATAAATATTCTATCTAGTATTCTTTCCCGAAAGTGAATTATGTTTCTTTCATTATAAGCCATTTACAGTCTCACTTGTGAAACACATGCCCTTTTCAGTTCTCTTTCCTTAAAGATAACACAACAGTGCAATGAAATGTCAGACCATTCACTGCACATACATGTCTATCTCCTTGCACAGAGAATGAAAGCGGCTTCCCACAATTTGAAACATTTCCACAACGACTAATTTTGGTCTTCTAATCAAACAAGAGAGTGTGCTTTATCATTTAATTTATTCTCAGTGCTTGAAATGAGCCAGCTGCTTAAAGGGAAGTTTGTTGACTTCCGTCTAAATTCTTATCTTCATTAGATGACTAGTAGTATTATAACAAATAAACAACTTAATAAACACACAAAAGAAAGCTTATCTAAATGTAGTTAGTGAGAGTTATTGAACCAGATAATTTAGCCTTAGTTTTCTGAAAAAGATAAAACTATGTTATCTCACTTAGGTCACCAGGGAAATTAACTTTTCCACTATCAAATTTCTTGCAAAGTCCACTCCCACTGAATGGGTACTTGTACCTCCTTTGATTATCTCCTTTCTGTAGATACCTAGAACAACCACCCAACGACCTTTCTTATTAATTTTGCTTTTGGAATGTAAGAAAGTCAGAGCACTGCTTTTTTCTGCTCTCTTTCAGCTGTCCTTTGCACAGAAAAAGAACTTTAAATCCTATAAATATTTTAGGTTTTCTAAGAAGTTTGCTCTCACCTCTGCCAGCCATGGAGAATTAACTAGGTCTCATTTTGTGCCAATATAGGCAGGGTTAGGGATTCAGAGTCAGCAGCTCAGCAGCTCTAACTGCTCTGCTCAGACAAATGAGTCCCAGAAAGGTCCCAATGAGGTTCAGAGTGATCCTGCTTATGCAAACACTGTTGTTCTTCATGAAGGGCTGGATTTCCCCTCCTGTGAAACCTCCCAGACATATAATTCAGGTTCTCATACAGATTTTCAGCATCAGTCAAAGTCATTCTCACTTGCATTGCAATGTTCAGGTCTCTGTTTACAGGGCTTTAGGATTTTTAAACAATTTGGTTTAGTTTAAGAAAAAAAAAACAAACCAACAACCCATGCCAGCCTGATGTTCACCTTCAGAGTCAGCCCATAAATCAGCAAGAACAAGATGGCAGCAATTCTCTCCAGAAATAATTGTAATTCAGACTACCTAGGAAAGACATTTAAAACTTCTCATGCCACTGAGTTATTGTCTTTAGATAATAGTGCACTCACCTTAATCTTGGAATTTCTAACCGGGAAATATTTCTTCTCTCTGGTATTTTAAAAATAGAAAAATATAGCACTGGCTGTCTCGTCAAAGATATTTCTGAATTTGTCTTTTATAAAAAAGAAGGGTTTATGAATGTTAAAGACAAATTATTTTTTCCAGGAATGAATTTCATGCAAATGAAACTATTTACAAAAAAACATGCTTTTTCACCAGCCAAGAGTCACAAGATGAGAAGCAGTTACCACCAGAAATGAAACAAACACAAACTAGGTAGTGTGCCTCTAGTTAAAAAATTTGAACCTGATCTCTATCAGGGTATGACTAAGCCTTATTCACCACTTATTACTTCTTATTAATTCACTTACTGAATTGTGCAACAGAAAGAAAATCAAGGAACTCAGAAAGTATGTCTAGTTCATCACAACAATATTTTGAATATTAGTTATATAAAATCTCAAGAGCTTGCCTGCAAAACAGATGCTTCCACACTGAGGGCAAACCTCCCTGGAGGTGATAGTAGCTTAAGTATTTCATCTGAAGAACACAGGTTTGTCTTGTTCTAGAAACATTGGTATTAACAATGTTTTAGTTTAAAATTAAATTATTTCTAAGCATTAACCATAGTTCAAACATTCTGATGATCCACCTTAAATCAATAGCACTCAAACATTTTTAGAAATGCAAGGAAGGCTTTTCTGATATTCCTGTCTGTCTGTGGGCCATCTCTTGCCCTTGGGTTCGTCCTGTCAATGAGTTCATGGAGTTTAACATTAAAATGGCTGCATTTGTGTTGAGCCATGAATGTGCTGAGAGGAGAGGGAAGAATCATGCTCCATTAAAAAAAACAACAATTAAAACAGCAACAGCAAGTAGAGAAGTGAGTCTTTATATTTGGCATCTTCCTCACACCAAATACTAAAAAACATTCTGTTCAACATCAGCAAGCGCAGTGTCTCATTTATTTGAAGCCCAGCTCTCCAACTGCAATCCTTTTTCTGTCTCTGGCACATGCATACTGATGCAACAGGTGTCCACAGGTTACTTGCACAGATTGTCACAGCAGATTTTTAATCTATAATAAAGAATGAGAAGTTTGTGTTGACTGAAAAGTAATGAAACTTTCCGTCAAGATAAATTTTACACATTAAATGTGCTCTGGGTTTAGATCAATGCAGATAGTGTCAAATAAAACAAAATACTACAAGGGAAGATTCACAAAAATTGATTGTGGCCAAAATACGCCCCAGCACTGTTAAGAGGTTTACTTCAGTAATGTCTGTGGTCATTGACTAGATCAATGAAACTCATTCTTTCAACAGCATCCAATTACCAGTTTACCATGGAGTGAGCTTTCTAATAAATCAGTATACTTTACATAAAAGTAGACAAAGCTTCAATGAAACTTAATAGCAAAGTATAAAAATATTTTGGTTCCAGGAAACAGAGGTTTCTATCACACCCAAGAAAAAGGCCATTACTTGCCCTATTTAAGGCTGCCCCATAGGTAGTAACATTTTGAGGCAGTAACTTTCTGTTGGCTAGTTTACCGTTAGCAGGATAATAGAGTTTGATTAAGCACTTAGGACAGGTGATCAAAATGCTTCAGTCATATTTACAGAATAAAAAAATGGCAGGCACAGTGAGTGCCAAACAACATAAATTCAGGCACGGTATCAGATAGTCAATTAAAAACCACTTTCCACAACATAAGTTCTGAAATGCTTTCTTACCAATATTACATGTCTCAGGTATACGATTTTCCATTTTCTTGGGCAAATAGGCAGCCAGTAACCATTTGAGCTTTACAACAGAGTGCGTAGAGTGGCAGACTTGAGGTCCTCCATGGTTACTCTTCTTTGTGCTCTCTAAGAGGTAGTGGCATGAAGAGCCCCCAAACCTGCATGCTGCCAGTAATAGATCAGAGACACAGATAAACTTGAGCACCACACTATCTGTAGTGTCACACCACTTCTGTAGAGCAGAGGTTTTCTAACCATCTCAGAGTTGGGAAGTCAAAAGAGAGAGATGAAGGACCAGATCCTAGAAAGATCTTATGAAGATCCGTTTAGAAATCCCAGGGCTGTCACATAAGACCAGGGGAAACCAAACAGACATATCTATGGAGAGCATGCAGCACTGAGAGCCAAAGGGTCCAGTCTCAGGAGATCCAAATTCACCCTGATTAGCTGTGGGATTGAAGGTTGCCTAAAAGGAGGTGTTATTTGAAAAAATGTACCAGCAATTTTACCCAATTCAACGCCAAATGAACGTCTCTATAGTGATTACATGCAGAGAGAGGCCAGAAACGGGACAGATGTCCAAATCTATCCCCTGAAACCTGAGGAGAGGTTTATAGAACAGAAAAGGCATCAAGGCCTCCTCTGCTCCCTGCAGAACACATATGTGTACGTCCAGTGCTACTTGGTCCATGTTTTTACACCAGCAAACCATATTCTGCTGTTATAATCTCATTGCTCCCATGGGTGCTGTTATTTAACCTTTAGTGTGCTCAGAATGATTCTGCAGAAAAGTAGATTGTGTGAGATAAACCACGGTGTCATTGCTGGCATATTTGGCCCCTGCATTCACAGCAGGCCTGGTGCTGCTGCCAGGCTGGCTTCTTGCAGTGCTGGAATTAATAGGCGCAAATCAAAGGAACAAAAACCTACAACACCTGAAAGTGAGCCTGACCACTGCCCTGCACGCAGCAGAGCACTCTGAAAACACTCCCCGGTGCTGCACTGCACTGTTCCAGCTGTCTGAGCTCTGTTTGCAGCACCAGGGATGTCTGTGGGAGCAGTGCCATGTGCCCTGGGGGCATCTCCTGCATCACAGTAGCCACTGCACGAACTTGGATAAAAGAGCCAGAAAAGGGCAAACCCTAAAAGCCACTTGTTATTTTGTGTAGTGAATGGAGTGAATGCCAATTATTTAAAAACCTAACTGATCAATTAATATTGATTCTGCTTTGCTTCCTATTGATTACCAGGCTCAATGTAAGAGAGGAAAAAGAAATTGTTCTCTTGTATCCTTGATCCTGAGGTATAGTTGTGGCAGCTTAGCATACAGCAGTAGGTTGTTCTTCATAAAATCCTCACAGAATACGAATTCCTATTGACATCAGCATGAAAAAATGTTTGATAACTCCTTCATCACAGATTTTATTGTACTGAAAAACTCCCCACAATATGTTTTTTATTATATGTCTACCAGAGATGGTATATTTGAACAGAAAACTCCGTGGCTGTAGGAAGTACAAATTGCTGACAAAAAGTTATCAATCAGTCAGATACTGGAGTCAGTGAGTCACAAGTACCTAAGACTGGTATTTGAGGGATATGATTTTTATTTTGTGGATAAGTTGAACTTACCCACAGAGAAGGGAAGATGGGAATGGTGAACATCCTCTTCAAAGGCAATAAACTCAGCAAGGTTCTCATCTCCTTTCAGCAGCAGATATTTGTTCCTCTGTGCATCCTTGTGACAAAACTACTGCTTTAAAAAAAAAAAAATTGTCAACTAACACAGTGAGGCATAATTCCCAAGTAGACGAGAGGATGAGAGACCATAAAAGTCCACCAAAATCAGTTTATCAAAGACAATGCATTGAGGCATGTTATGATCAGTGAGAAGTACATACAGGATTTTTAGAGATGGTACAAGCAGATGTGTTTCTGGCCTAGGAAAATTCTCATGCAAATTGAAACCTCTGAACTTGATCTTTCAGGTATGGGAAGAACCCAATAAAGGCTCTGAGCCTGGTGTTTCCAGTGTGGTGGCAAACACAAAACAGCTACCAGTGAATTTAGTCCCCGTGCAGCCTCTAAGCCTACAAGTTGTCTCAGTTGTATCTAATTCGCTGGATTGCTCCTAGGAAAAACTTGGCAGGACTGTCAGATTCCAGATTTGCTGATTGCCAGTGCCACAGCAGCTTTAAACAAAGTCTAAATCACATTGTTGAACCTACCTGTGGACACAGAGAAGTTTGAACCCGGGTCAACCTAGATTTTAAACTTATAAAACACCTAGGCTGGGCAAAGCCTCGTTATTTATTTCCAGAGGTTAGAAACAAAATTAATACCTTGCGCTCTAGGTACAATACATTGACTGTGTGGTTATAAACATTTACATAACATTCACACCAAATATTCTGTGTCTTCCCACTGAGTTTTAGTATTTTTGGGACCCACCCACAGGTAATATAAAAATCTGTACATACAGACATCTTCATCATGAGCCTTAGCAAGGAGGTGAGCGGGCCATATGCACCTCTGCTCAGGCACAGAGCCAGCTGTGGCTGCTGTGTGCCTCCGCCAGGACACATTGCAGTCCCTGGATGGCTGAGCTCCAGTTCTCCAGCTGCAGCTGCGTGTCCTGGGCATGGAAAAGATGCACCCCCAGCCAGTTAGGGGGTTAGAGATGCAAGTCAACACCTTGAATCCCTTGAATTCCCTTGAACCTGGGAGTATATAGAGCGCTTTGTCTTAGAATTAGAATAATGATGACAAAGTACTTTCAAAAAGTCCTGGCATGTATTTTAAATGCCTAAATATGAGCTTGCTTGATTACTTTGGAAAACCATCTAAAAACTCCTTTCTCTGTATTATACTCATAATTGAAATAATAAAATATAGGTATAGACACAGTCTCTGATAAATCTGGTTTTTTTACATTTTAGCCCTAAACTCTTCTTTCACTTTCAGATGCTTACATATGCATATTTCCATATTATAGTTTTCATCTTCTTATATGTTTTCCTCACAGTTTCAGTTTCTCCATTTAAAGGAGTAACAATTATTTAAAATGTAATAGCTTTCTCTCAATTTTGAAGCACACTTTTGAGACATTCTAAAAACCATACTGTTCTATTGCCTCTCTATACAAAATCCATTCATACACCAATAATTAGATTCCAACACTAAACCATCTTTTACCTTGCCTATTAAAAGTAAATTTGTAACAGACTGATTATATCTCCCCTACAAGGTGCATACAAACAAACTCCAACGAAATTGATTAAAGTTAGTTTAAAGCCAGCATCACGATAAAAAAAAGGACCTAGAAAATAATTATTTCTGTTGCATTCTTGTAGCTTACTGTGAGAAGCAAATTCACAAAAGTTATGAGTCTATATACAGACTGACATGCAGGCACACAGATATTTAGCTCTCATCAGGGAGGCATGAAGGCTCTCTTGTGTTTTGATCACTTACCATCATTATACAGCATACCATGCAGTATATTTTTCGTGTAAGGCTTCTGTTAACAAGCACCTTAATAGATTTCTTTTTTGATGATGTAAGAAAATAGCCCAGTTTTCATGCCTTTCTTATTGAAGAACTATTTACCACTTATAATTTTTACTAAAAACTTTTTCTAATTGCTTATATTTCCATGCATATAGCTTCATACACTAGAGCAATTTTTATCCAAGAATCCTAAGGTAATTATAGAATTAAATTAAAAATTGCAGTGGCAACATGGACCAGAGGTTTTGTGGGATGTGGGCTCTTTCTTATATGTCTCAAGATGGGAAAACCAAATGATAAATTGTGATTTTGTTTACGAAGTAATTTAGTAAAAAACAGTTGGTAATAGATATTTGTGATGACCTAGTCAGGACATAGCTAGGTGACATATTGTTTCTAGTATCAATGCCCTGGATAATCCATGACTTCTGCAGTTACTTCCAGCAGCAACTAGTAACCCATATTCCCTGAGTCACCCACTCTGACGTATGGAATGCGTTACTTCACAAACCCTGACCTGCTATCACTTGTTGAAACTCTTCCTGTAGTCAGAAATAGAGCCTGAAAAATAATTTGAAGGTGCAAAATGCAGAGGTCCTTGGAGGAGGATATTATCTGTTCTGTCAGAATAATAATAATAGCAACCATAATCAAGATATCTGAATTACTAGTGCTAGAACACAAAGTTAATTCTGGCTCTAGGATGTGTAGGAGCAGAGCAGGACACTAGGTCTTGAGGACTGGATCATAGTCACAATTTTATAAGTTATTCAGGTACTTAAAAAATATTTTGATGGGGGAAAAAGGTGGATGTGTATCTCCAGAGACAGCAGAAAAGCAGCTTTCAAGATACATGTGAATTGGAGGTGCTGCAGTTGAAAGGGCTGTGTGTGTACCTTGGTCGCCCTTTGGCTCGGAGCATTACACAGTTACATGCTGAAAATTCTCACCAGTGTTTCACTTGAAGCACTAAGGAGAAGAAAAGGACTCATTTACTTGGAATCAGATGCTTGCAAATGATTGACCAAAACCTTTGTGTACTTCACTACCATGTAAGAAATGTTAGCTCTGTAACGAGTCGTAGGCTGTACCCCACATGGATTCTCTGTTGTTTCATAATAGAATTCATACTACAGTCATTTTCCCTGTGGGGATTCTATTACACATCTTTTTTCCACTACACAAACACCTATTTTCGTGAATTTCGCTGGAAATTCATATAATTGAGCCATCTCTTCATTGTTACATCCATTTCAAATTGATCAGTGAGTTAAAACTTTGGTAAAGGCATTCTCTGGGCATCCTGGTAGAAGTATCACATTAGCCTCATTTCCTCAAGGAGGCAGGTTAAAAATATGCAGAAACATCTTTCCAAGTATGTTACTGGCCAAGTAACACTGAAGTCTAAAATAAATGGCATGTCCAGATATAATGCAATAGTATGTTAGGATCAGCCTATCTAGTTTGTTGTCTCTGCGTTTTGCTACTATTTCTATATGGCCGTAGGACATGGCAGAACTGCATGACATGCTGATGCTCTGCTCCAGCACATGAGGGGTGATTCAGTAAAACAGCACCAGAGATTCAGTAACATCACTGGGCCTTGAATTCAGTTTCTTGCAAGGAATTAAAAAACGCCATGAGCAGTTTCTTGTACCGCATGTTAATGTTTATAAAATATGAGATAATGCATCATCAGGGAAATGTAACTGATCTTACCTAGAAATAAAGTTGTTATTAGAATTTTTATAGTAGCTAGGGAGCTGTACCAAGTGAGCTATACTATCAGTTGGCTTGCAAATATCTTTCATGTTTGTGTTCCTAAGGCTGCTTCTACTGCAGAATTAACTTTTATCATGACCTAAGTCATTACCTTGCTTAGCATTTTCAACGCTTCAATATCTTGTGTAGTTGGGAAATGATCATCAAAACTTAATGATCTTCAGTTTCTATACTTCCCTCTTGCATTGCTACAAAAATATCCTAGTGAAGGTAACAGCTGAAAAACTTTTGTATTGATAGAGTGAGAACACCTTGATAAAGTGAAATATGCTTGTGCCATCAGCCGAGAACAGTGAATTGGTAGAAGCATTACTGGGAAGAAGAAAATCAGATTAAATAATTAGTGTCAATTAGCCCAAGCAAATAATTCTATAAACAATTGGTCTCTAGTGCCCTGTTTAATTATGTGAGACTTTCATCGCTTCTTATCAAGTCTGCTTTGATTTATGTTAGACTCTTGAGCATCCCAGAAGTATAATTAATTATTGTCTTGTAAATAAACCTTTGGTAAGTAATGGTAGCAGAAAACAATACACTATCTTTTTTAAACTATCCCACTATGGAACTATGACTATTTGAAAACTGTTTTAGATTTCAGGGTAAAAGGGATTCACACTGCAGCAAGAGACATGATAATTGTAACTAAAGGCAAAGTTTCTAGAAGGAGTAATACACTAACTACCATTATATTTAACAACCATTCTGTATTACTTACTATAACCAATGTACACCTTTGTAATCTGGCTTTAGACTGTAATATCTATTTTACTCATATTCAATTCTCAATCCCTATATTAAAAGAAATTAGAGAGTTAATTATTTCCAGATGTAGGCACCAAAGACAATTTCTGTAAAAGAAATTCATAGCTAAGATAAACTTCTCATTAAATGGCAATGCTTTGAAAGCTGTAGCACAATCAGTCCTTCCTAGATACAGGAATCTCAGCTAATCCCAGAACTACATGAAAACAAGTAAATAGGAAGAGAATGGAAAATCACTTCAGTTGCCCAAATAAAACATAGTACATAACCTCAATTGTGCTATTTGAATTTGTAGGTGCGTCTCCTGTAAATCACTTCATCCTAAAATTCCTCTATTTGACGGCTTTGTTACACTTGATAAAATAAGTGCAGTATCCTTTGCCTTGAGTAGATTCCCACCGCTAATGAGAGCAATGGCACAGCAAATAAATAGGCACTGAAATTCATCAGCTAATGTAAGTGTGTGGTAGATATTTTCTAAATTCATTGGGAACAAGGTGAATTTCAAAAATGCTCATAGCTGGTCCATACTGTGCTTTAAACTACTGATAGTACTACTGTTACCAGTGAGGAGGTATGTTACAGGTCTTTTTTGGTCAGGTATTGCATGGTACACCATCACTGCACCTTAGCAGTTCTAGCACTGCTGGAGGATTTTAAGTACAACAAAGAGTACTAAAACCTCAGTCCTCTGAGACTTAGGAATGACCCACAATCCTGGCCACTTATTGATCAGATGCTCTGGCTGCCTTTCCCTCTTTTCATTCAGATTTCTCTTCCACAGAGGTTGGAGAAGATGGGCCTGAGGATGAATATAGGGAGGAAATGGGGAGAAGAACATTGCATTCTTCAGCATTTCCATCCCAATATGGTCTTGAGCATAGCATGCATACAGATGCCCAGCTGGACATTCCTGAAATTTCAGTTACAGTACAGTGGCGTACTAGCAGGCCATTGCATCTTTTTTTACCAGCTGTCAAAATTGGGCTTGACTCCATCATTTCTACAAATCTTATGCAATTATTATAAGGATGCTATCACAGTGCTCCTTTGCCTCCACCTTTCCAGGTTAAAGACCAGCTTCCTCAGCCTCTCCTTGAAAGGCAAATGATCTAAGTCCCTGATCTTCATAACGTTCTGCTGGCCCTTCTCCACTTTCTAAACTTGCTTTCAGAACTGGAGAACCCAAGGATGCAAATATTCCCAGTACCGCCTCATCAGTAACCAGCACAATGGAATAATAACTTCCCCAAATCTACTGGCCTCAGTCCTTGCAGAATGGCTCAGTAGCAGATTTGTTTTAGTTGCAGGGGCAGTGTACCATTGGCTCATACTCGGCCTAGTGGCCACTGTTCAGGACCTCTTCAGCCACGCTGGCTCTCCTCACCTGTACATGCATGAGGTCACTCAGGGCTCTGCATCTCTTGCTGAACTTCACAAATTTCATGTTGGCTCCATCCTCAAGTTTCTTAAGGCCCCTCTGGACTGAGTCTCTCCTGCCTAGCATGTTAACTAATCATTTTCATTTGCTAAAAGCACCTTCTGTTATATCCCTGTTGTTGATGATGAGCACATTGGACTGAGTCAGTCCCATTTCAACGTCCTGGTGGTCTTTTTATTGTCAGCTGAACATGAGGCCCTCAATAAATGCCTCTGGGTCCAGCAGCCAAGACAAGACAAAATGCATTTAGCAGTCGCTCACACAGGAGAGCTGTGGGAGATGGCATGAGAACCTTACTAAAGTCAAACTTTGTCTCCACCATTCCTGCCCCATTCACATAGCCAGTCATTCCATTATAACAAGGAATCAGGTTGGTCAAGTCTGATCTGCTTGGCATTTGTGCTAGAAAATTCATCTCAATGGTCTAAAACCTTCCTGGATTCCTTGCACAGTGCTATGCTGCCTTCCCAGCAAATGTCTCTGTGGTTGAAATCCCCAGGAGGGTGAAGCCCTGTAATCAGAAGATTTCTGTAGCTGTTTGGAAAAGTCTTGTTCGCTCCATCCTTCAGAGTTAACAGTTGTGTGGGAAGCTGTCAGGCTTGATCTTGTATGGAGAAGCAGTCCTTTACTGGGGATTGAGGAGGCTGTTCTCTCCTAAGATTAGGACCTAATTCCTTTAATTCTGACTCCCTTGTTTAAAGCCAACTGCCCAAAACAGAGAAATATTTAAAAAGTCAAGGAAAATCTAGACAATGAAGGAAGAATTCCCTGTAGAAATTGTAAATGTTATACAAAAAACCAGAATGGTCATTAAAAAGGGATTGGTATAAATGCAAATGTTGAGCCAACCCAAGCATGACAAAGCCTGGGAGATAACACTTCAGGTACAAGTTCAGAACACTGGGTTATGCAGAGAGTTAAAGCAGACAGCAGGCACAATGACATGTTAAATTACCCACATGATGTATGGCTTAATGAACCCCCTTGTGTTGATCATGCTTGGCATTAATCAAGAGCCATGAACAGATTCCCTTATTTTCTCAATGCTGCTCTGATAAACTGCAATTTCATTTAACCTTGGACAGGAACTTTAATAGCTTCCACGGGACAACTGTCAATACTTTCCTGGGTATACAGTGATTAAACTGCAACACAAGATGCATGTCATGAATTTTCTTCATTTGAAATTAGAATTTTCATTTTTAACAACCCTTTGCATAAAATATGCTGAAAGTATGGAAATATGTAAAGGCTGGCATGATCCTTAGACAGAAGTACACCAAGACAAAGGTTTTTAAAAAATAAAATAATTAACAACGTATTAGTTAACATATTGAGAGCTTCAAATAACCCTATGTTTGGGAAACAAGACAACAAAAGACAATAATCCCAAGAAGGGCTTGACAATGTGTCCTTAAGTTAGCTAATTATGCATCAGATATTGAACATTACACACTTTTTTAGTAAAGGCAATACTTGGAGGCTAAAGGATTAGCAAAGGTGGGAAAATGTGTTGTTCCTCAAATTCAGTGGTTTCTAGAGACACCTTTGGGTGCTTTTTTCCTCCAAAAGCAATGCTTGTTACTCCCTGAGTCCAGCCTCTCTGCCTCAGAGGCACCATAGAAGAAAGAATTACTAGATCCACTTAGACTGGAGGTTACTAGTCCAGGTGAATGTAAAAGGGAACAAAAAATAAGACAAATACAGATCCAGTGCCTTTCCCAGGCAATCTGTTCTAACAGTGCTCTACCAACGACTCTCTTTTCACTACCTTCATTTAAAAGATATTTTCGTTTGTTGCCACTGATGACAATGGCAGAACAAAACTGGATCACAAATTACTGAGAAATTTTTTATTTTTAATTCTGAAAAATCTTCATTATAGTTATGGTCTACAATTACAGGAACAACCAAACTACAAATGCCTCTGCTCAGACAACATCAGTTACTTTTGCAATTTTTTCTGTGTGTTGTTTTTATTACAAAACCTCAATAATCTTAATAAGAAAAAAACCCACCCATTCTACACTTTCCCAGATGTCACTGTACCAGTGAAAAGCACTGCTAAGAGTACTGGTAGCAACCTGTTTGCAATAGCACCAGCTAAAATGCCCTCGTGTTGGCTGATGTGGGACATTTAGCAACAATGCACAAAACACACAGAAAATAGGGAATGAGTAGGAAGCAAACCAGAGAAAGAGGATGATTCTATCACGATCATGCACAAGCTAAGATCAGAGATAGAAAGAGAAAGCAGGAATAAGGTGACCAGGGCCAACATAAGCACATGATTTAGCAGCTTATATTAAAAAACTGTATCTGTGAAGGTAGGTAAAGTTTCCAAACCTTCAGAAGAGGATCATTACTGTCAGGCTAAAATGCTGTCTTGGAGAATTCCCATTTGTGCAAAATGCTTCATTTGCAGGTAGAAATGTAAAAATCCTTCACTAAGAAGGAAAAGTAAAAAAAGTCAAAACATCCTGCTTCTGGTTAAAGGCAGAGGAAAACTACAGGGTAAGGTAGCACTGGAAATAGGTTACAGGGTTGGTGCTTGGAATGTGTACAAGTTTTCAAGCACTTGTCCGGATTCAAGCAGAGTATAAACAGACTGAATCCCAACTCAGTCTGCTTGTAAACCATTTTAAATCACCAGCCATACATACAGCTAACTCCCAGCCTATGGTACGAGAGAATTGGTTTTTATGGTGTAAAAGCTATGAGGTAACAGTGGCAATTGATGCCAATGAATCAAACACCTTTTCGATATCTCAGTAGGTCTTCATCACAAAATGGGCTGAACAGGGCCTGGAAAACCCTGGGCAGCCACAACAGCTCTGGTGCAAACCCATTTTGTGCTCAGAAAGTTGCCCATAGGCAAATAGGTAAACTTAACACACCAAGAAACAAAAGAAAGGCAGTTGGCAGGGTGAGCGTGAACAAAGCAATTTTGATCTCCTAGGCTTTTTCTTTTTTTCCACAGCTCCTCCATGAGCTAAATGAAAAGTTTATCCCTCCCACCAAGAAAAATGTGATTCTGTACTCTATATGCTGAAAAAAACGGAGGTCTGTGAATAACTGGAGACTTGATACTCTTTTTAAAGGATTGTAATGACCTGGACAGCACTAATTATAAATTTAGAGACTCTGATGAAAGAACACCTTGTACTTGCACTTGAACATGATTCACAGATTTCCAGCCAAGACAGTTACAACTGTGTGCTCTGCCTTCCTGCATAACACAGGGTACAGGAGTTCTCCCAACAATTTCTGCCTCAAGCCACAGCTTGTGATAAAGCTGTAGTGTACCTCCAGAAACACAGGCAGATCTGATTTAATGTATATAAAATTGACTGCATGCTTTGGCAGTATTTTCCACTGGTTAATTGTTCTCCCTTTTCAGAAATTTCCAGTTTAAAAACTACTGACTTTTATTTCTGCCATTGAATCAAGTTATATGTGGCCTTTTGTTTTGTTTTGTTTTTTTAAAGAATCTTCTTACCTCAGCTAATACCTTGCTATGCAGAGGGTTATAGACCACAGTCAGATTGCTTCTTTACCTTTGATTTTTAGATAATCGAAATAGATTAAGTTTCTTTGGGCTGCCACTCTAAAGAGCACTTTCCAAGTCTCCAATCCTTCCTGCAGCTTTCTTCTGAACCTGCTCCAATTTTCCACCCTCCCTTTAAAAAGTTAATATCTTAGTGGGACGCAACATTCCTATAGCAACACTGACATGCAATTACTACTTATTAGTGATAGCCAAATCTAAGTACTTCTCTAATATCAAAAACATAATTTAAACTAAGAGAAAAATGCATATGCAGCTGACTTAGAAAGAGTTGCTTTTAATTATTACTTAAGAAATCTTTTTACTGGCAATTTAGCATCCCATCACAGTACAGTAAAGCCAGGAATAAATATGTGAAAGTTTTAATTTAAAAAGAACAGCATGAAGCTTGAAGGCTGATTTAACAGATAGTTCCAAGCTTAATCACCTGATGTTAAGTTGGAAAACATTTCCTTGGTGCCATTAGAAAATACTGTTGGCTATGAAATTATGGCGTAACTAATGCTGTGAGATTTTACATATATTGAAAAAGTAAGACTTGTGGTCCCTAGCCTACACCATCAGACAAATCAAGATGGAGAATCAGGCCAAAAGAATAAGCAATGAGCAAGAAAAATTGGAAAGTTTATTTCATCATGATGCCCTGTGTACTCCAGTTTAATAAAGACAAGAGCCTTGAAGTTAAGCTGTACATCCTCTGAATAAGACACCTTTTAAAAAAAAGGGAGCTTTTCCATTTTCTTTTTCAAATGGCACATGCATTCTATACCCCATGGCAAACCAAAAGAACTACAATAAATGCTGGATGTGACAGCTACAAGGCTATATGAATACGTTTTTTTCAGAGAGATAAGGGCTTTTTTGAGACAGATTTTGTGATCTTTGGCTTTGTCCTCCAATTTATTTGGCTAAGATTATAGAGTCGAAATCACTGGATTATCTTCTTTCAAATGCACCTTGTAAAAGGCTGCCTACTGTGGTCTATAACCCTCTGCCTACATGGGTAGGAAAGTGGCAGTTTCCATCGACCCTTTTGCCCTTCCTAAGGGGGTTCCATCGGCACCAATTCTTTACTCTGAGGGAACTGGTGGAAACATTGAGAGAACTGGTGGAGAGATTTGCATCCAGATGTTTCTAGCCATAAAAAAACCTCAAAGATTTGAAAGAGATCTCAACAGCAGGAAACTTCCCCTTCCCACCACAGCTGGTAAAAGAAATACAGCAGGCACATCCTGCCACCTGAATTTGCATGCCTGAAATCAGATGGTTTCATGGCATCATTATCTATTTAGGTACATTTTTGGGGGATTTCCAACAGGTTGATAGGCAATTTTTTTGCCATGTTAATGCTATTACTAGCTTTACTCTTATGTACTTAATGAAACTAAGTGTAGCACTGAGAGATGAAAGTTTTGATTTATTGAGCTATGTCAGCCAAAGTTTAGAATTACATTTATGCTGAGTTCATTCGTGCTGTTAAAGAAAAGCTATCCAGAGTATCAGCAGAACAAGTATTAACTAGATAGTTACTCAAATCCCTAATGCAAAAGAGAGGAGAAAGATCAACATGCTTTAAAGAAAAAAGTGGACCAAGAATTCATCTATTTAGTGTGCCAGCACTCTTATTACCAGCCAAAAGTCATTGACTAATACAAATATTAAACTGTTCCTAAAATTGAAAACAGAATCTGCAATCCAGTCAATAGATGCAAATTACTAAGGTATTTTTGCAAAGAGATGTTTGGAATAGCTTTTTACAGCAGAGAGATTTAAATAGAGAAGTGTGTAAGGCAAAATTACCTAAGTCAGTCTGTTTGCTGTTTAACAGCATATTCAGTTCAGATATTTTGGTGATTAAAATATTGATAATATATGTTTATATAGTACCAGTGATCTGAAAAAAGCAGACCTCAAGGCAATTTAAGGACTGCACGTAAGTCTGAACATATCTGTGAAGAAGTCTCAGAGGTGAGTGGATGATGGACACAGGTAAATATAGAGAGAGCTGGTACCAGTTTGTGCTTGGCTGCTAATTCTAGCTAGACCTAGAGCAAGATCCCACTGCAGATATTCCATGTAAAATATACCTGCTTGCAGCAGAAGGCAAGAGGAGTAAGGCATTACATTAAAATCTTATGCTCTGCTTGAACTAGGGTCTCCCTCTCGTCAATAAAAGTTAGAGAGAATTGCGGTGTCTGTGGGGGGAGAGACAGGGAAGGCAAGGTAAGGCAAAACATGGCAAGGCAAGGAATTTTTAAACCCTGAAATTCCTATATATTTCACACAAATGCTCTGCAAGATTCCTTTAAATATCTTAAAAAACACCAAAATCTGAAGGCTTGGTGTTCATGCTCCTAACTGTTTGTTCAGCTGTTTGCCACTGTGCTGACACACAGCAGTAGGACAGAGGACTCACCAACTCCCCTCACTACCTGCCAAGAAAAAATTGGCCTAGGCTATAACTTTTGGTTGATTCGAGGTCTGTTGTGGGACAGCACACTTCTGAGGTACTCTAGAGATCCTCTGATGGATGCTTCAGAGCATGGCATCAACAATATATAATAACAGCATTAAAAACAGCTACCCACTGAGCAGCGCTTTAATTTTTTTTATGTTTTTTCTTTTTTTTTTAACTGTAAGAACTAAATGGGAAAGGATGTATCCAGAACTTTCATGATTTGGAATATGACCAGTCTTAAAAGATAGAAACCATGTTGCAGAGTATTTGTAATTCAAATACTTATCTGGAGTTATTTATATTCTTGTCACTTCCCCCACCCCCAGCTAACATGGACTCAGATTCTATTCTCAGTTAGCCCAATAAAAGTCCACTGAAATCAATGGAATTACTTGGATTCACTCCAATGTAACAGAGAACAATGGCACTGAGCATCACCATTGTGCTTTTGCACCTAAGCTGCTCCTTTAAAATATAAGTACTTGAGTAATTCCTGCTCTTTATTTTCAGTGGAAATACATCTGCTTCTTCATCACCTGGAAATTTTAAGTGAGTAGCAATGTCCAGTCTCTTTACAGATGCGCTATCTTCCAATGTGCTTGGTAAATAGTCTAAATTGACCTCCCTTCCCCCCTCCAAGTACCTGGTTCCAATCACACTCAAATCATATTACTTATTATTCCTGCTATGAAAATCATCAAATACAGTAGGTAAAGATTTATTGTATCTCTTTAAGAAATAAATAATTCATTGAATACATTAGATGGAGTATTGTAGACTTTCCGAAAATCAACAAGATAGCTATTTCTTGCAGCTGATATGGTTTAGAATGCTTTTAATCTTGGAGTAGATAATAAGTTATGTTTCTGGGGAAAAAAAAAAAAGTGAAAGGGAGAAAAGAGAGTTGTGTAAATAAACAATACTGCTTTCTCCTCAGAAATGTATCTATGTCCAGAAAAGCATTTAAAAGTGCACAAAGAATTAAGAGCTTGCTTAAAACAATACAATTTAATATTTTAAATCCTTTCCTGACAAGGGATGATACAGTTTTCTCTGAAATAATCTTTAAGTTAGCATAACAAGAAAACATAACATGGAACAGGACTACATCTAGTTGGGAACCCAATATATTTGTGATGAAGTCTGGGGTAAAGTGAGAATAAAGCAAGGGGAGAAGCAGATATTTTTAATTGTCTTTTCATGACCAGTGAAACAAAATTTAAAATACCACTCTTGTTCTTTCCAGCGCTTAAAGCGTGAAGTAGTTGACAGGTCTGAAATGACTGGATTGTGGTTTGGTCACAAATAATAGAAGACCACGATATCCACTGACTGCTTCAGGCCACTATGAGAATCCAAGCCTTTGGTCTTTGATCTAAACATGGATAACTTGCTGAAAACAGACCAACATCCTTGAGTGAGACAGAAGAAGCCAGCAGTTTGATTTCTGTATTGCAGAGGTCTTCATCTGAGATCAAGTAATCTTATCTAGAAATCTGGTCATAATTCAGAACATGTTTAGTAAGGATTATTCATTTGGATCAGGTAGAATTTCTGAAAGATTGGGTGTACATCCAAAGATACGTACAGTCAGTTTAATCTAACATCTCTGTCTTAGAATTTGATTGTCGTGGATGTTGCTACTTCATTACAAATGAGAAAGGTATTCAGTCATGCTGAATGGGGATATTTATATGTAAATACAGGAATTTTTGCTTTGGCAATAACTTCATTTCTGGGATGGAAGTTTATGCGATTCTCCCAATGCTACATTAACCACCAAAAAAACCTGACACAAAGTAAAGCCAAAAGAGAAGTCTGTTACTCTGTTCCTGAACACGTTTAATGCCTCACTTCTACCCAGCAGCCACTACAAAACTACACAATCAGACAAAGAAGATGGTTCCAGCCAAATTTCCTCCTGTCCCCAAAAAATCAACACATTTGTTCCCAGAGTGACCCAGGCCACATGGCTCCTTTATGTAAGTGGTCACTGGGTCCACTGACACAGGAAACTTTTCAAGTCTTCAGGAGGAAAACACGAAAATACAGAGATGATCACACAAAATATTTACCTTGAAAGTATGTTCATGTTGAAAATTTAAGCCCCCTCAACTTCCAAAAAATCAGAATTAAGCTTGCTTTTGCAACTTTAATTTGAGCTCGTTGCACATATGCATGATAATAAGTGTTTAACTGCAGAGACACATACATCATTCAGTTCATAGGATGGACGATGCTCCCAGAGTGAGCAGCTGTTCAATATTCTTTTTATTCTTATCACTCAATATGTGGCTCCATGCCTTCCTTACTGCACATCATTCAAACCCTGCGCAGAATACTGAATTATTAATATCTTTATGGGTGTTTCTGTAGCATTCTCCACTAGGGTTTCTGAGTGCTTCCCAAATACTAATTAATTTGCCTTTAAACTTGAGAAGTGAGACTGTACTATTAGAATCACTTTATAGATGGGGAACTGAAGAGCTGAGCCGTTACGGCCAAGATTGATGAAAATGTCTGCCAATTTGGGATCCTCAATGTGATGTGCTTAGAGCTAGATTTTCCAAGATGCTTAGCATTTTTATGGTATTTTATATGTTTAAAGCACAAGTCCCATTGATCTCAGCAGCATCTGTGAATCAGTCCTGAGTGTATGAAGTTGTGCACTCAGGAAATGAGGAATACACAGCAAGTGCATTCCACCTATAAAACTTTCACTTGAATCACATGAGGATTCTGAGTCTACAAAAGGGACAAAATCGGGATATATGAGGGTTCACTTCTGGAGCTATGGTTCCAGGAGAATCCTTTTATCCATCATAACACGGAGCTGTTTTCACAAGAGAGCTTGCTGTCTCCCTGTTCTGGTTTCATTTATGGCAGCTTCTCAATTTTTCATGATGCTTGAGCAGATGACAGCCTTTTATGTTAAAGTACCCCAAGAAGCCCCTGTGCCTGACAAAGTGTGAATGTTGTAGAAAAAAAGAAGACTGTTCATTTTACAACAGATACATAGCATGAAAGAGAATGCTTAGGACTGGCAAGGAAAGCTTAATTCTGTCCATTTCTAACCTCTCAGTTGAATGTATTCAAGGTAATAATTGTAAAATAATTCTTTAAATTAGCTAAAAGATGCTGGCTCCTACAATTAATTTTGGAATTGATGAGATTTTAAATTTTGACTGATTTTTTTCTTTAAACTTTTTTAAAATTTTAAGATTTAGCAGACCACTGGTATGGAAAATTTACCAATTTTAATGGAAAAATTCACAACATGATAAGATGGATAAATACAGAGCCTTAAAATGGAAACTATTGAGCTTCCTCAACTTCAGAATTTTGGAGGAGGCAGGGGTTGGACAATGAGACTATATTTATTCCTTGTCAGATTCTGACTGTCTTCATTGCCTTCTTTTCTTACGCTGCTACTCATATCTCTTTGATTAAAAAAAAATGTTTGCCTTGATAACTATTGAGGTCTCTTTTTGGTTTTTGTTTGGAGGGGGTTTTGGGGGTGGTACTAGGTTGGGGCTTTTTGATGGAAGATTCTCTTTTTACGTGGCCATATTCTATACTTTGGCTACTTAGGGTGATTTTCACCTTATTTGTTAATTGATTTCCTTTCAAGGAATATATGACTTTTTCCCTGGGATGCATTTAATACCTGCACAGAGAGGCTGTCTGTGAATAGGGAAGGATTTGGCAGCTACAGCCACTGTACTCTGTTTCTCAGCAGCCTGTTGAAACTCTAATGACTGATCTAATAAGCCAGAAGTATTAGAAGGTCAGAATGAACAACATTGTTCAGTTTGACCTTCCATTATTTATGGTTTGTCACATCAGCTATCAAAGCTCCAAGCCAGGAGCTGATAAGGAGCTGAATCAGCAGCGCAGGCATGACACTGCAACATTCTCACTTTGTGTGAACAGCAGCCCTGCGTTGTGGCGATCTATGCAACCACCCATGACACATGTCCCTAAAGGTGGCCCTTTGCCTGTTCACTGTTTCATGTAGAAACTCTCTTTGTAAAGTTCAGGATTAACAATACAGTTGGCACTCAACTTTTGCTTTTCTTTTCCTTAGAAGGTCTAGACCCCCAAAAAATCTTTGGATTCAAAGGCTCCTCTTTTTATAAGAGATCTATTTTTACACTGTTCAGACCATAATTTAATTATTAGATAAACTGTGTGGTTAAAAAAAAAAAAAAACCAAAAACAAATACAGTCTTAAACTTAGAGGTAATTGCATCTTCTTCATCTGAGAGAGAAGCACCTCACCCCAGCAGCAAAATTGCTTGATAAAGCAAAGACAGGGCTGGAGAGAGTGAATCAGTTCCTAAAATCAACTCCTATCTGCATTTTAGCACAGAATAAAATGGACTGGGTTAGAGTTGGAGCAATCCAGTGGGTGAGTGTTACAGTTCTCAGTATGTTAGATCCCTCAGTGGGATCACGGAGACAGCAAGAGGACAGCTCATGGCTGTGGGATAGTATGGGTGCTAAAGGGTCTCAGAAGGCAGTGCACACACTCTGCAATCCAAGCCAGAAATGGATGCACACAACCATCCAAGTATCAGGTGTTTGAATGCTGTTGACTTGTATGCAGATCAGGGTAACCACCTTAACAGGTGTTTTCTTTGTTGCGTTATTTTTTACTCTGTCATGACGAAAATATGAATGTTATTTTATCAGATTCTGATGTAATCAATGGTGATGTTGCTCTTTACTTCAAGAGTGATTTTCTGGAAGCTGACAAAGTGACAGAATTGGCCAGGTCGTTAAAGGCTGCAAATTTGTCTCCACCGATTTCACATAATTTAACAAATCATGATAACATACCTTTGAATGTTGCCAATCCAAAGCACAAATGACGTGTCATAAGTAATAAGGAGTTTAAGTGTGATCCCTTTTCATAAGACAAAGGCAAACGCTCTGAGTTGCTTCAGTGTCTATGTATTCATTAAAATCTTCCTAAGCTTATTAAATTTCAGGACCTGCTTCATCGAAAAGATTTGGAGGAGGGACTCAGTCAAAACATCTCCAAGGCTAGTTACAACGTTCATAACTCTTGCAATGTTATTGTGTCACAATATTTGGTGTTTTTTCCAAGCTATAGACCCCAGAATAAAATGCTGTTGCAAAACTCACAGCTCTCATTAAAAATGCATACAACAAAACCAAATTCTGTTTCACAAAAAAAAGGCATAAAATGAGTGTACACCCCAAACTCATAAACCAGAAGGAAAATGCAAAATATTTAATCTCTATCATCCCATGAGAAGTCCATGCAGAACTGGCAATGTTTTTTTTGCCTTCTGTTACAAAGCCCAGGAAAACTTCTATACACAGTGATCTGGAGAAAACTTAGTGGGACATTTCTATTGGAAAATGAAATTTCCAGGCCAGGGTTGACTTAGCTTACTTTCTAAATAAGACAGCTGACAGGGCTGTCTTTTCTGAGCAATGAGAGAAGGCCAACAACTAATGTTGTTTCCCCCAGCAGACACATGCAGGAAGATATTCACCTTTGAGCAGTCTAGCAAATCCCTTTCCTTCCTTTAAGCTCTTATCCTTTTGACTAAAATCTTCACTCCTTCTCTAAGATTCCAACACTATGGAAACAGAGACCTGAGGAAGCACCAAATCAATTGTTGTGTCCAAAAATCTGGGGGCCTAGATGAAGATGAGTATGTCACTCCACATAGGGCAGGGACAAGTTTGGTAAGTATATGAAAAGAAACAGAGGAAATGGAAGGTATAGTTTTAGTTCCTGAACCACAGAGACTGGAGGGAAATTTGGATCTCACTGTTCATGATTATCTTCCATAGTGCAGGAGATTTTCTTATTTCTGTGGGATTTTTTTCTGGATTGGTCCAGCTGTGGACCCTAGATGGTTCTTCTATCTATAAATAGTAATAAAAAAAAAAATTTTAATCTTTTTATGTAAACTTGGGTACCATTTTTGCAATCAGTGGGGACGCATTAAAATTTCCCCTAAATATAACCTCATACAGCTTAGTAAGGTCTCCTTCTAGGATTTGTTATGGGTAAATGCCTTCAGATTAGACTGGAATTTCTGTGGAAAATGTAATTAATTTATTTTTATTTAGAAAACATTAAATGAATCAATACCAGCCTGACTAAGAGACTGCCTCCTTTCTGCATTCTTTTAAGATGAGCAGATAAACAGTGGTTAGAGCTCTAAGAATCTAAGCAGTAGGTGACAGTGGGACTGAGCTGCTGAGCCGTTCTTCCAGCAGCAGCATGGGTGTAAGCCAAATCAAAATCACCATGTAACCATAGCCTAAGTGTCACCAGGCACACGACAGGCAGCCTGACAGCCTAACTTCAGAGGGTGGATTCCCCTGGACAGCAGAGCTGAGTTTCACAGCGCTTAAATCCCTCTGTGCATTTTGCACTTCATGCTTTCCCCACATCTTAGGACTGTGAAGCTGAAATCGTAGGTCACAGAGGTGCATGCTTCACACAATTGCTGCTGGATGGGGCTCTGGGGTTTATCACAGCAGCTCTTAATTATGATAACAGGAAAAGCAATGCACATTGTACTATTGACTACTAGTTTGTCTACTGTTGGAAGAGGACATTAAAATTAATTTAAAAATTACTTTAATTTCTATTCTGGGTTTGGGTTTTTTACTACGTGTTTGTTTGATACTTTTGTTCATTTGTTTGTTTTTTGCTTTTGACGAATTCACTGGATATTAAACCAAAGATAATGATGTTAAGCAGTTCTTTTACATGATCATTCCTCCCAGCCTCTTCCATCCCCTTCTCCCCCTCCTCCATCCCTTCCCTCTCTCCTCTGCTCCATACACAGTTATGTCAAAAGATGCCACTTCTGAGCTTGCAAGGAATAAGCTAAATTTCATCCCTCATTTTCATCTTCCTCCAGCACTCAGCACTGTAGTGCAGTTCCTAACCTGTAGGAATATTTTCTGCTTTATGCTCATGTGTATATCTGCAATTTACACATCCATGGGCCACATGCCTAAGTATAAATTATTGCTAAACACTTTAATTACAATTAAAATGTGTTTTATTAATAAATGCAGACTGAACTAACTAGATATTAAAAAAAACTCAACAAAAAACCCATCAAAATTCCAAAGACCTTTTACACTGCAAATTCTACTGTTCAAGCAGAGGAAAAACAATACAATCACATGCAAGGGCTTGTAGAGACTTGCTCAATGCATGATGAACATGCTGACCAAATACACAGTCCTCCTACCTCTCTCTCCCAGAAGTATCTGAAAGGAAGAGGACAGCTGTACTCTTCCCGATTTTGGGCCATCACAGAGAATGGGATGACAGATGTTGAGCTATTCTTTCAGTGCGGGCAGGAACTCCTCTCTGTCAAACAAAGAAGATTGACAGTCTCAGAGCCCAGTTTATTTGTATAAAAAAGCCAGCTGCTTCTTTAACAGTTGAAGGCAGTATTCCTAGCATAGCAAAAGTAGATGAATAAATTAATAACTACTAACATGACGTCTACTGAATGATTCTGTGGAAACAGTAATTCCACAAAAATGTAGCATAGACTCAATATCACTTTTCCTCACGGAATGAAATATGTCTTTACTACTGAACATACCAGGTTCCTAAATCTGTACTTGAAGCCATCCTGAAATTTGTGCAAGATCTCATTAGTGCTTACTGCTATCATATATAAAACACTGACTGCATCCTAATAAAAAAATACTTTAAACTTTCTGCCTATGAGAGATTTTTTTCAGTATAAACAGATTTCTAATTACCAATGAATGGACTTCGACCATTTCAGAAAATCCATTTAGTATTCTATACCTCTTTTATCTACTTTTAATACAGCATGACACAAACTGCTATTTAAAGGGTCATTCTTTACAGTACTATTCAATTTTTCATTAGCCAAGAACACCTAAGGAAAAACGTAGTTTATGCCATAGAATTCAATTTTGAATTGCAGTGTCTGAAAAATAGAGTCCGCATACAAACAAACCGTGGTCCCATTACAAACCTTTCCTAGTCACTAAAACTGCAAATTCCTTCTAATTAACCATCATCACACCGAGCCCTCTGCGGCCAGACCCGAGCACGAGGAGGCGTGTGCTTTGCTGCTATCCACCTGTATCGGCTTTGCTCGCGCCGCCGAGGAAAGGGCGGGCTCGGGTTTGCGGGTGCTGNGAGGGCCGCGCCCGCCCGCGCCTTTTGTGCGGCGCCCTCCCAGCCTGTCAGCGGGGCGGTCGTGATTGAGGGGGAGGCTGCGGGCGAGAGCACGGGGCAGCGCGCCGCGGCCGTGCCCGCGGGCTCGGGCTGCCCGCATGCCCTCCTGCGCCACTGAGGCAGCGGCTTGCGGCCGACGGGTTGGGCACACGGGTGTGCTCGCTCTGGACCACCGGTGGGTCTGGGCTTCACAGGTGCGCGTGGTCTGTGCGCGTCTCTGTGACTTGGGAGAGGGGGTCTCTGGGTCGCGCAGGTCACGGCTGCTGTCTGCCAGGGGAGCCCAGGCTCTCCGCCTGAAGTCAGGAGTCCCTCCGACAGGGGTAGGGGTGTTTCTCCCTGCTTTGGCCCAGACATCTCAGCGTGGCCCAAGTGTTTATCTCTGTGTTGTTTCCAGTCAGCGGACAACCCTCTATCCCGCTGTGGCAAAAATCAGTACTTGCATCATTACCATTTTTTCCTCCCCTCTATGAAACAGGCCACTACAATAAACTTCGGCTGAGACTGCTCACTGTTTGAAGAACAATTTTGCATTTGCACAAAAATGAGCATCCTTTCAGAGGAGCAATGAGTGTTTCTACCAGAAATCATTCTGGCCTTTTACCGTACAGCTCTGGTACAGAGCAGTTGCTAGACAATTTGCTGCACACCCCAGGAGCAATGACGTTGCCTTCTCCTTGTGCAGTCCACTAGATTTAAAATCTCAGTCTGCATGTTCTCTTTAGACCTGGTCTCATGGAATGCAGTGCTGTCACCACTTCGGCCATTTCAAGAGGCCACACTGCATATTGTCCAGCACAGCTCTCCCCCTTGCAGATGGATGTTCCTCTTGGGTTGGTTATGGCAGTGACGCTGACTCCAAATGCCAGCTTAAGGCATTCAGAGCTTCCTGCTTGTTTAAACCAAACTTGCCTGTCCACAATTGCCAGCTATGCACAAGGCACCCTCTTACAAACGTTGGAAGAAATTGGGCAGTGATTCCTACCCAAAAATGATTCCTACCCAAAGAGAAATAGACCCATGTTTTGGGTCCTGATGGAGACTGACCCTTCTGAGAAAGGTCTCAGAAACTTCTGGGTATCTTAGGCCAGCATGAGTCAAAAAAATCAAAGTAGACCAAGTCACCTGGACAGACAAAACCAACATGTTAGGCTGCTTCAGTAGCGTTATTCTCCTCCATCATCTCACACGTGTCAGGAGTGAAAAATGTATTCACTATGAGCGTGGGCAGATTGAGGTTAAGGAGAACCTCACACGGGATAGATATCCTGGATAGCTGCATGTAGGGTAACATATCAACTGGGAGAAAAACACCTTGCCAACACTAGTTATGTTCCTCGAAGCACAATCCCAGTGATGACTTGCCTGTTCCCCAAATAAGAGAGAAAATAAGTGAACCTGCTGGTGAAAATATCGAATATCATACTTGCGTTCCAAAGGTTACTATATATGTACTCAGTGAGTCCACACCATACTTAGATAGTATGAAAAAGCGGAGCCCCTTGCATTTTTTAGGATTGGCAGGCACTTGGTGTATTCTTGAAGATGTGAGCAGAAGAATCCCGTGATGGAAAGAAAATCCTGTCATGGATATGGAGGTGTTGCCAGCCTATCTCTTCGGGAGTGGATTTATGATGTGGAGGCAAGCGGGAAGAATTTGCCAAGGTGATTCGGGTCCTCGGGAAAGTAGGGCAGGATCCATCCCTCCCTCTACAAAAGTAACTCAAACCGCGAGGAACCTAGAAACCCCGGCAGGTAGGACTCTGCCACTGGGCTCAGCCAGCCCCCGCCGGCGGCACCCCGGGAGCGCTCCAGGGAAAGGGGTACAGGGAGCGCTCCAGGGAAAGGGATGCCTTTCCGTGCCCGGTATGGGGGGACAGAGGGGCTGGGGAAGACTCGCTTCTCACATCGCGCATCTGCGTTCGCCTCAGCCATTGCGTCCTTCTTAAACGCATGTACGTACATACATACACATACCGTACACACCGCTCGCCTCCGCTGCAGCGCCTTTGAAGATGTTTACCCAGAGCGACGGCATTGCGGTAGCGCTTTATTGCAATATAATGCACTGGGAGAAAAAATAGAAGGGGCTCATTATTGTGGTTGATAAACATCGGAAAAGCACATGCCTGACCTTTCATTTGTACAATTAATTGTTCCAGCAGAAAGAAAATGAGTCTTAATTGTGCACAGCTTCCTAGAGGATCAGCTGTGTGTGCCTCTCTGCGCTCAGGGAAAAACGCTGTGAAGTTTTCCTGAAGGCTTTTACTTTTCACTAGGGCAATGACAGGAAGAAAGGAAGATCTCTGTATCCCACCCCTCCTCTCTCTCAAAGAGAAAGGATATTGAACTATAGTCATATTTCAGTGACCTGCAGCATTTCCTTCAGTTTTGTAAAACGGGCTTTTCCGCTTGTCCAGTGCTATTTCGCCCCCATAATAAGGAAATTTTTAATAATGCACAACCAATCTCCATTTCAGAGTTCAAGGGTTAGCCCAAAGCTGCACCTTAAACCCGAGCTCGGAATTTAGCTGTCAGATCACGTCGATAGCAGTGGGTGGGTGGTCAGGGTTAGGAACGGGACTTCCCAAGCCCTACTGTGCTGGTGTCCAAACGGTGTATGTGCGGCTTGAGGGCTCTGAAGGGGCCTCTTCCTGTGTCCTCACGCAGGACTCTCGGCTTCCAAAGCCTCACTCGAGAAACGAACCTCTTTGGTCAGTGACTGGGGACATCAGCCACGGCGAGCAGAGGGACAGAGCGCCGCGAAGGAGGAGGGAGGGGACGCGCCCGGGACGCCCCCTCCGCTCCGGTGGACTGTGGAGCGCCGGGGCCGCGGGATGGACCGAATTCCTCTCACTGCACTGACAGCCCCGCTGGCCCTGGGGGGCTGAAGCCCCCGGGAGACTGAAGTTTTGCTCCTTTTGGAACCGCCGGAAAAGCTCTTTTGTCCGGCTCCAGTTGATGATTAATAACCCCCGGCACCGGTCCTGCCCTCGGCATCGTCCCTGGGGAGCCGCGGGGTTCAGCCCGCCTGGTGGGAAGGGATCGGGCTCTCCCCGGGGCGCGGGTGGAATCCTGCCTCGGGAGTGTGACCGTCCTAAACGCACATTTTACCGATACCGATTTTTAATCTCTAAATCACAAAAGGACACATTCTGTGCTCCTTAATAGAGCACAACGCCCATTGACTTCTGTCCCATTGACTTCAATGGGAGTTTCGCTCCATTAAGGACCGCAGAATTTGGCCTAAACTGACCGCAATAATTTTGTTGCCGGTAATGGAGCTTCAAAGCCGTCTCTAATTAGCCGACGAGCAAGAATCGTTAAACACGCTGTACAATTCCGAGTGTGCTACGTGGGGGCTGCAGAACAGCTGAGCAGTCCCCTTCAGACCTGGAGAAGCTTAGAAACCGTGTTCAGAGAAAATTCCAACTTTCCGGAGACAACTTGGGGACAAGGGTGTCTGACGAGTCACTCATATCTGCCGCGTTAGTGTCCGAGCGTGAGGAAAGAGACGCTCTGAAAAGTCACGAAAGATCTGATCATACACTGAGCTTTTGCCCCCCTTCGAAGATGCGTTTAAAGAATCACAGTACACGCCGCTGCTCCTATTTATCAAAGATAAACCAAATTAGTTGTGTTTATCCTTAGCCCGGAGCACTCCTAACGAGTTACGCTAAATCCCGGAGTGCTTCCGAGCAGCGAGCAGTTGTAGTTTGGGCTGGGATGATCTTCACTGCGATCAGGCACCTTCACGTCTAGCTTTATGACCAGCACTTTTCTCAGTACGGGGGCGGGGGTAGAGGGGGAAACACAGCAGAAACAAATTCAATCCACTTTAGCTGAATTCATCTGTAAAGGCACTTTCATTACACGACGCTCCTGCCGTTGGTGGGCACAATCTCCTTCCTCAATTCCGCCGCTGTAGATCCAAGCAGCGTGAACAAATATTTCACCAAGATTTTTATTTAATAACCTAATTGTTATACACGTACATTTAAATCCCTGCAAACTGTCTAACACTGGCAAATTTTAAATTGGAAAAAAGCCTTTTCCTCTTGAGACCAAATACTGAAGCAGTGAGAATGGAGCAAAGGCTTACGATCCTTCCAGGCGAAATGCAGAAAGAAGAAAATAATAGTTAAATAGCATAAACTTCCAAGGCGATTCCTAACATTTTCTCGAGGAACTAACCATATGAGGAAAAAAGAAACCCTCCCGAAAACTCTAGGCATGTCCAGTATATTAGTCATCTATGTTTAAATAAAAAAAAAAAAAAAAAAAAGGGTTCGGAAGTTTTGGTCAATATTCTAGGCAAAATATGCTCAACAGATGATAGTGGAGATGCAGCCAGAAAACAACTCCAGCTATTTAAACTGCCAAATGAGACATAAAGCCGCATTGTAAAATCATCTGGAAAACAGGTTTTCCTATTGAAGTCGCTATGTGTTAATTACTGTGATCTGGAAGAGCTCTGTATCTAAACGCCTGGAAGCCGACTTTCACCCCGCATATGTAAATGAAGAAAGTGCTGAATCTAAGCCAGAGGGTTCATGTTCGGATTCATTTCCGTGCATGCCTAGACATTAATATGTGTTCATGTAGGGTTCGTACAGTACGAGGTGTTATTTCCTTATAAAGAAACACCAGGTCTCGCTTTCCATTCTCCTTACAAAATTATTCGCATTATTTATGCTACATTGAGCGATCTAATTTCTTCGTGATAGTCAGCTAATTGCTCTGGCAGGTAATTAGAAGCGGTTTACAACGCAAAGGGCTTTTGCGGTGGCCCTCGGATTATTAAGTTGCTCTGTAAATTATACCATATTTGCCGAAGAGAGGGAGGGGGAAGGGGCTTTTGAGAAGTTCTTCTGCTACGATCAGAGCTGAAACACGTCCCTGTCCACCCCCCAACACTTAAAAAAATGGGGGGAGGGGGCTCTTCCAGGGCTCGGAGTCAAATTATTCTCAAGCACGCGATCTGAAGCCCATTTTGTTCGTGCTCACTGGTCCAGAATAACTTGGCCATAATGGCCGGGAATGGGCCAGGTCTGCAGCAAGCTTCCTGCGCCCTGGCAGCATCCAGCAGGCATGTGGGAAAAGAATGGCTTAAATGGGGACATCTGTTCAGTGTTGCTCATCTCGCTCCTGCAGCCAGGTCGGGTTAAGAGAATAACCTGTTCACCACCTTGCCTCCCTCCCGCTGTTCGTCTGCCCCC
>VWZW01013751.1:4432332-4526107 GCA_013397115.1 Edolisoma coerulescens | reverse complement strand
GGGGGAGGGGGGGGGGAGCGTGTGGAGGATGTGTTGTTTGTTTGGAAATCTGGCCTCTTGTGTTACATAGGGAGGTGATGTGCACTGTCGAGGCACCGAAAAATCGGGGCTAGAGCACGGAACCTGCGTAGCAGAAAGATCTTTTGTGCATACTTGTAAAACACGTTGTTAGTAGTACCTTAAACAGCAGGTATTAAAATGCAGGGCAAAAAACCACAGATGAATCAACTCCAGATGCATTCGAGATTTTGGTCCTCTGCATGGTGTAGGAGTTAGATGGGACTGTAATCAACCACCAGAATCAAGAGTTGTTCTGGTTGACTTTTTCTGAGCTGCATTCTGATTTTTTTTCATTGCAAATGCAACCAGGAGAGGCCTGCAAAGTTTGCCACTGAAACAAAGCAACAGTTTGCTCTGATTTTTCTTTTCTTTAATGCCATGTAAATGGGGTGGTGTAGCAGCACCTGATTTCCCCACTGGGAGTGAGAGGCAGTGGTTATGTTACTTGGAAATTTTGGTCCTGATGGAATGGTCTGAGCACCTAGTAAAAAGGGTAATGGAGCAGAGGATAACTTCTAATACTGCTTCTTTGATATCCACCTGTAAAGATAGCGCTATCAAAATGCTATTGTCCAGGAGCTTGAAGGTTTCTTTAGGGCACTGGTTGCTCCGTCTTCGGGGCTGTCTGGCAGTGGGATAGAGGCAGCACCAAAACTTATCCTTCCCCCGGGAATGAGCGTGTGCTTCTGCTGTTTGGGAGCAGCCAGTTTGGATCCAGGCTGTGTGAGAACACACATATTTTTCCTTTCTTTTACCAGCAAAACCCAGCACTTGAAGGCTGAATAGCTCCTTTTTGTAGTGGATTTACTTTTACTAAACCCTTCCAGATAAGGGCATTGAGTTGCTTGATAGGAGCCGGGAACTTGTCTCTGCGTTGTGCAGATCAAGGTGGAGTTAAACTAGTTTGCTGACCTACAGGTCAAACCGGTGTCCATCAACTTACCTTCCAACTGCCTTCAGATGATTGTGGCCATTCCCGTTTGCTCTCTGACCTTTTAAGTCGCTTCCCTTCAAGCTCGTAGCAATGTCTATCGAATTTCGTGTCCTGCTTTACCCATTATTCCGGCTTTTTATTGTCATTTTTCAGTTTAAATTTTCAATAGAGCATTGATGGGAGATGTGTGGAGCTGAAGTGATTTAAAACACCACTTCATTTCTTCCTGCTGGTAGTGCCTTTCCTGCTACCCTCGGCCTGTGCCTGACGAGACTAAACAGCGATCAAAAGGTGTTGACTTCTCCTCGATTCCAGTCTAGGAATGCGAAAGCAGAAAACGAGAACTGAGATCTCCAATGCTTTATTTGTGGATGTGATGGCTAATCGAGCCGTCAACACCTTCACAGCTATAAAGGTGGTGGAGTAAGGATACTTGAGGCAGTCCAACAAATCTTTCAGTACGAATGGCTGAAAGTAAGTATGCACTTGCCAAAACCTGCCCCATTTCAGTTACATTCCGTGGAGCGACCTCTGGTTTAGCTTTGTGAAGAAGGAGCTGGGAAAAGGCGTGAACAAATCAGGTGTGCAGTTGTTCAGGGTCTTGCCAGATTTATGAGAAAAGGACAAAACTCTTTCGCTGTATCAGAATAGCCTTATGTTTCTTAGAATAAATCGAGGTCTGCTTTCTCAGCTCACTCCATTACACTTTTTTTTTTTTTTTAATCATAAAGATATGTTAAAAATTCTTCAACAATTCCATGGAGGAAAGCACATTTTGCAATATCTGCTTTAAAAAGTAGAACACAAATTTTTCACTTGTTGTTGTGGCATTGCTTTGAGCAAACTGGCTGTCTTTTGCTGAAGTGTGTGGAGAAATTGTTTCACATCAGGAAGGTGTGTATTGAGAAAAACTGCACTGTTTAGGACAATTACTGTGTTTCCTGTTCTATGGTTTTCTAACTGCCACTTGGAATTACTCACTTTTAAAAAAAGGGGATTAGGGAATTAGGGGATAATGGCAAGTGCATAGGAGCTTTAGTGGGGCACTCTAAATACAGAGTAATTCCATTTTACACTTGTGGATTTCGAAACAAACTGGGATCCTGTATTACTTCTCGAGAAATGCACAATTTTCCAAAAAGCATATTTGTATTGCCTGCAAGGCCCGGTGAGGAGCTGAATAATGGACCAGCCTCCTGGGGAGCAATCTTGGTCTTGGCAATCGGAGAATTCTGCTTTTCAGGCTGAGCGATACTGCTCTGCAAAGTGCAAAAAGCAGAGAGGGAGCCCCGACCCTTTCGCAAAGTCGGTGTTCCAAGGGTGGCGATGCTGGGAGCAGCCCCCGTTCCCGGCTGGAGGCTCGGGGCTGCCCTGTGGGTCGGGGACGCAGAAAGAAGGCTTGTGAGCATTCATCCCTTGTTATGGAAAGAGAGATGGTTGGGCGGGAGCCTTCTTTTGAACAGCTTTTGCTTCTGGGGCGATGTCAAGCCATGCAAGTTTCTTTTGCGGGAACGAGGAAAAAACCCCTTTTTTCTTTTTTTTTTTTTTTTTTAAATATTATTACTATTATTTCCGGCAACATGCTTTGCTTTATGCCTGTCTTCATCCCTTGAGACAGCAGGATGTGCATGCGTGTGCCTATGCGCTCGATGCAGCCTCCAGCTGTCCCACGCCTTACCAGCGCTCCTTCCGCTGGCAATAAAGCCGACCGCTCGCACATCCCGGTTGCTGCTGAGCAGAAGGCTCTGCACCTCGCCTGCCTTTCTCCCCATCGCTGCACCGGTGCTTCTTTCGAGAGCGATTAGCTGCCTCCCCATCGCTCCCCTTGCGCTTCTCTGCCCCGGCGCGGACAGAGCCACGCTGGCGCACACTGGGGAGCGGGGGCGGTGCGGCCGGGGCTGCCGCGGGCTCGCAGCGCCCCCCGGCGTGTGCTCCCCGTCGGCAGCGGGACCCCCGAGGGCACCGAGCCGCCCCGGCGGGGCTGCTGCGCTGGGCCGGAGGGGGAACTCTCGAAGGTTGACCCATGTGGTGCCGGCGGGAGGGCAGGGAGGCGCGGGGCTGGCCGCCCCTGCCCGCATCACACGCGTCCTCGGATCAGGCGCCGGTGTGTCCTTCAAACCCAGGGTGTTTTACTCCAAATCACAGACAATTCTCTCCCTCTGGAGAAGGGCCCTGCTTTCCCCCAAGCGACACATCTTGACACTCCTTAGGACGGTGGGCTTATTTTTTTGCAGAGCAAATTGTCCAGAATTCGTTTCTGCGGGCGGATGAACAGCTCCACGCCTTTACGGGAGAATGAATCTCCCTGAAATCGCCTGGAAATAAATGACATGGAGAAGGTGCCTGCAGACCCCCAGACTCTGCCGAGCATCCACGCGGAGGCTGGAGATGGGGCGGCCGTGGGTCCCCGCCGCAGCAGGACGATGTCCTTGTCTCGAATGAAGAGACGCTGGAAATGCGAAAGCAGCCACTAGGGCAGGATTTGGGATTTATTTTAGGTATTTCATGCCCGAATTCTTTGAAAGCTGCCGGGAGGGGGGAGGCGACGGGGTGACAAGGGTTTTTGGCTGAGTTGCTAAACTCATTCACGTCGTTTAACGCTAGGTCAGAGACGGCTTTTTTTTCTTTTTTCTTCCTCGAGTTATTGCAGAAAACTCTGTCCCGAGAAGACGCTCCAAAGTACTTTCCTATCTTTTGTACATTTAGCTTCTCAGGGCAGCTCAGGTGTTCTCTTCACCGACTTGTGCGCGTGAAAGGCAGAATGTATGTTCCTGACAATTAAAATTGCTCCACAGTTAATTAACGCTGCTCTCAGGTTTAGTCTTAGAAAGCACTTTTTTTTTTTCTTTTTCTTTTCTTTTTTTTTTCTTTTTTTTTTTTTTTTTTTTTTTTTTTTAAATCAAAGTGTAAAGCGTGTTATTAAATTCTCACAAACCCGTTGGCACGCGGTTTGGGAAGGGCTGACGGGGCAGCCGAGCAGCCGGCAGCCCCGCGGGAGGCACGGGCGGCGGCTCCCGGGGCGCGGGGGGACGGGACGACACCGTGGCAATGCGGCGGAATGGGCACAGCGGCAGAGGTGTCCTCTCCAAGGAAAGGCGGCCGGCAAGGAAAACCCCTTCAGCCTGCAAAGAAGGTGCTGAACAACCATCGCCGCCTGCTTCCCTGCCTCTGATTGCAAGGAGCAGGCGGACAGATTTTTAACTACTCGGAGGAAGAAGTTTTAACACTCAGAACTGTACGGATTTTTCCCCTTTGCACTGCCGTCCCTTCTTACACAGCTCTCGAATTTTTAACCCCTTAGTCACCTTCTCCACTCTACTTTTCAGAGGTTTGGGATTTTTTTGTTGTTGTTTTGTTTTGTGGTGGGTTTGTTTGTTTGTTTGTCTGTGGTTTTTGTTTTTAGGTATTTTCATGCTCATACTTGAAGATCAGATATGGATGCCTAGCAACAGGTTATGAGGATTTTCTTCTCCATTAAAGCAATCAACCTGCTGTGAGGATGCTGCCTATCCTTGCAAATCTTGCCTATTGCAAAAAACATTACCAGCACACCTCACTCAGCTGCCTTCTCAGAGTTGCCAAGTGAGTCCTGTGAACCTCTCTTTCGTCAGGGTAAAGCAGACAAGCCACAATTATTTGCCAGTAGCGATTTTTGATTTCTCCAGATAAATAAATAACCCATAAAGTGGAATTGCTGAACAGCAAAGGGTACTACATTTGTTGTGGAGTTTAGGTGGGCAACGCAAACAGGCTGTCCCAAGGAGGAAATCCATATCCGGTAATAAGTTGGTACCTGAAACATCAGTAAGAGCCAACATCACTGTCTGCTGTGTGTGTTTGCTTTGCTTTGGATAGTCCAACCATTACCACACTAAGAATGGGGTTTAATTTGCTTATCCATATACATATGAAAGGACAAAGCCAAACGGAGAAAACACTTGCCAAACACAGTTTTCAACTGCTTAGTGTGCTGAATGCATCGGCATGCTGCTAACTCTGTACAGCCATCTCCTGTGTGAGGACAAACACAGGGCTCAGCTTTTAGAGGGGTGCAGAGCAGGTCTCCTTCCCTCCAGAGCATTGGTGTCACTCACACGCACAGTGACACAGCCCTGGCTCAGCAGCCAGGGACTTTATCAGTCTCATGCACCAAGCCCAAGATTTCCAGCAGACTTCTGTTTTAATGCCCACTTTGACACTGGATCACTTCTACTTTTAATTAAACTCAACAGCCTGTGGGACCAGCTGCAGACTAAATTTATGTTCCATTTTGCCAAGCACACAATTTTTAGAAGAATGAATGAATGAATGAATGAATGAATGAATTGAAAACATATGTAATCAGCATATCTTTATTAAAAAAGAGCTTTCAAAGCTTCCTGAATTCTGAAAGACTTGGATCCTGAAAAAATTTCTCTCATCAAGGACATCCTTGAAAATGTAAGTGCAATATATTTGTTTTTAGTTCTGCCTATTCCTTCTCTCCTCATGACACAGAAACCCAAAAATTCAGTCTGACTTGTTTCTGATCATAAATGAGAAAAGCTTAATTGATGTCAAAATCAGGCCGTGGATCTTGTTTCTGTTCTGGAGAGCTACTGTGTATGCAAACATGAGTTCAGTTACAAAACAGGGTATGTAAGAGTTCACAGTGTTTTATAGACTTTGAATCACAACCTGGCTAGCATTCGTGTCAGGCCCTGCTGATTTTCACTTGCTGTGGCAGACATTAAGTTTTTCTGACTGTATGAGTCAGGTAGGAAAGATGATGGACTTCTAAGGTGCTAAGTTTCCACATCTGTATCCTCTAGTCTATTGTGAGGTACATATTCCATGGTGCTTTCAGCTTTCAGCATCGTGGCATATCAGAGAGGGAGTGTAAAAAAATCTATTACATACACATCCAAGTTGAAATATAGATATGCAGAACAAAAGATTTTCCTCCTCTTCACACAGTATTTTTTTGATCTTAAATGTGCAGTAGGCAATGATTTCCCATCAGTAATACTACATAAAATGATTGTGGATAATAGGAGAAGCCATGTTGCCTTCTAGAGATAATACACATTTTACAGATTAGACTACTTACTTTCAATAACTTTCAATCAAAATTTAATAAAAGATGAAAGCCATGAAAAAAGCATGGTTAATGGTCTTAATTGAGAATCTTTTAATCTGGTGGTATTTATCTATTTTGTTCTGATTTTGTAATTTGGTAGCATATATAATGTTTGTTTCATAATGTAATTGCTGACCTGCTATCAAAATGCTCATGGGAGAATTAACAGAAGTTTAAAAAGACCCAAAACTTCAAGAAAATATGCATATCATCACTTCTTTTCGTATAAAGGAGTGAGAGAGAGCTTCAACAGCTAAATATGAATGAAAAAAATTCAGCCTTTTATAAAATAGTTGGTGAATTGTACTTGCTGATTGTGGGCTGAACTCACATTTTACCTGCTGCACTATATTTAAAATTACATGTATAGGTTTTGCCATTTGGTAGCAGAGGAAAACGCTCTTCTGAAGTCAGGTTTAATTCAAGAGAGTTCTGTTATGAATACTTTCATATAATTTATTGTGTTTCTTCAGGCACGGAGGAGATCAGAAGGAAATAGCTGCATCTACGCTTTTGGCACATAACTTAGCCACACCTCCCCTGTTAGTAGCAGTCATCATGATCTCACTAAACCTGCTGTACTTCCCTTTTGTTTTTTTTTGTCAGCTGTCATTTCTAGCCCAATTGCAATAACTGCTCTGATAAAATCTGTGTTTAGTCTGTGTTGGACAAATTTTCATTCTCATGAAACACTATTTTTACTGGGGCTTTGCCTGGGTGAAGACTGAGCTGAAGAGTCAATAACACATCAGGCTGTGCCTTCATGGTAATGTGCTTTAGGACACAAGCACAAGGGAGAAGGAAGGATCTTGGTTACGGGTGGGTTTCAAGGCTGGTCTTCCCCTGATGGCATGGGTTTCTCTAGGTTGGTATTTCTGTTTTCTGAGGCATAATATACATTTCCAGAGAGTACAGTACCAGCAGAGAAAGTAGACAAAGTTTTTTCCTTTTCTGGGAAAAAAAAAAAGAGAAAGCCAATATGAAACCCAACAAAGAGAACAGGAACTGGAAATAGAACACAGGCACTTGGCTGCTGCCAAGCCCAGCAAGCACCAAACCCAGCAAGTACTGCACAGGTCCCTGCGTGCCTGGGTATGGATGTCCCCACACACTCACAGGCTCTGTATGGCCACTTTGGTGTCCTACCCTGCACAGCCCCTCACGAGCCTGACCCTGCTGACACGCTTTGAGGATTCCCTAAGCACACTATCAGGATTTAGCTCCTCACACAATGTACAGGAAACTGCTTTTAATGAATGATGAGAGGAAGGTCACAGCCGTGTGCCTCCCTTCCCTGGCTCACCTCACCCTGGCTCCCTTCCCTGGCTCCCCTCCCAGGCTCACCACTGGCCTGGGATCCAGCAAGGTAGGACTTCCAAGTAGTCAGAGCAGAAGTGCCCAAGCTGAGAAGTGAGCAGAATTTCAGTCATTTGTCCCCAGGCGCTGTCTAACTGCTAAATGCACACTGACAAAACTAAGCACTTGCTCCAGAGATCAAATGATGTGTGGTTTCTCTTGTATTCATGCCAAACAAGAAAGAGATCCGTATCTCAACAGAGATGTAAATGCTGATGAAAGCTTCTTCTGAAGTGGGACCAGTAACAAAAGCTGCTGGGCTGGAGAGATACTCTAACATGTAACAAGACATGAGGTTGGCCTTCTCTTTAATTGGGATACAGTAATAAACTCCACTATGTAGCTGCTTATTTTCTTCATTTTTAGTAAGCTAATTGCACCTCAAACCAGCCAACAGATACAAGAGCTCCTGTGAGGAGAGGTACAGAGGCAGTTTGATTGTATGAGAATTGTTTCCATAAGAAATCACACAAACTACAAATTTATTTCCACATGTGCACACTGGCAAACAGCATTTCATGAACTATGACTAATCTTTACATTTTTTGACTAATACAAGAATATGTCTCTAGTATGACTAGAGACTGCCTGTTTTCTTGAGGTTGCATTTGTATTTATCAAGTATCTTTCCTGTTGCATAAAGCTGATTTGTGTAACTGCAGCTGTGGGATGGACTGCTCTAAGAGGGGAAATTCAGAAGGGAATTGTAGTCCACTTAACCCAGACTTATAAACTAATTAATTAACAAAGGACCATTCAATTTAGAATCTGGTACAAGAAGGCTTGCAAACAAAGTTACTGAGTTGCGGATTACTTTTCTTAAGATGTACTGCCTTATGACCTGGTTTTGTATGTGGAAAAATTCTGGAATATTTTTGTTTGATAAAGTTAAGCCAGCAATTTTCCCTGAGCATAAGGAATTTAGATTTCACTTTTATGTGATAAGAAGACATCTCCCACACTGCAAATCCTACCACCAGGACCAGTTGCATTCCTCCCTGTGGGGTGCTGGGAGAATAAAACCTCTATTGTGATGACGTTCTGTATCACAGGACTATAGCAGCTGTGGAAAGCAGCAAATTTAGGATGGATATAGGACTGTTGAAAAGAAACTCTTTCTCACTGTGTAAGGAGCAACTCTGCTCCTTCTTCTAAGACTGGAAGACTTAATGCAGCAACATGAAACATACATTTACATGGAAGAGAAGTGGAGATGTGCATAAGTTATGCAGCAGTTCAAATAAACTACTGGAATAACCAGTGTACCCTCAAAATTCAACAGGAAAGTTATATATCTAAACATATAAAATCTCCTGTCTAGGGAACTCTACCAGCACAGGGAGTTAGGGCCTTCAGAATGAATCTGAAGTCAGAGGCTTGGTTAAACCAGCAGGAGGAAGGGGTGCTGGTGGATGACCACGCCTGATCTCATGAGGGTAGTGCTGGTGGGCACACAAATAGGCACTGCAGTCGTGCCTCCAGGCATGAAGTGGCTCCTCTTAGCCGAATACGTGACATGCTGAGGGAGGGAGAGAAATCTGTCACACGTTTGTTGCATAATCATCAAATATGCCTGTAATACAGTTCTGTCAGAGGCAATTTTCACTTCCACATGCTTGCCCTGAGAAGCCTTCCTTTCCTAGGCTGAATTGCAACTATCAAATCTCAGCTGGTTTGGCTGAAAAAATATCATGGAATGACGCCTTTTCACTGAAGTGGATTGTTTCACACTGTGTTGTAATGAAAATGAAATCTGAATTAGGCAAACTCTGTCTTCGCTAAGTTATGAACCTGCTAATTTTTATGAGAAGACAGGTCTTACTTTGTTTTATTTGCAAAACGATTTTGAGAAGATTTTCACATTTTCACAGTGCTTTCCACAAAAACGTGCCAAATTTTTCTTCCTGAAAGTAAAACTAAAAACCAGATGCTGAAGCAGCTAGCTAAAAATAACAAGTGAAGTCTATAACAATATATTGATCTTTTCCTTCCTACATTTTTGACACAAAAAAATATCTTTTTACTAATTGCTAATTAGATTTATTGTTAGCATGGGGAGAGTGCATGAAAGCTTCAGTCAGCATTGCAGGTCTTGTGTTGTGTGCTCAGGTCAATACTTGTCCTGTCTACTGAAAGATAAATAGTATGTTTTCGTATGATGATGGGCTAGACTCACTGGCAAAGCTCATGTGGAAGTAACACTCTCACAGCAAGTGTCTACTTGAGGATTTGCAAAAAAAACCCCAACACCTTCCCTATAGGCATATTCACAATTTGTTTCCTAAAGCATCTGAAACAAGTCAAAACAAGTGAGCAGGATAAGAGGGTGGAGGGCCCAGGTGAACAGCAGTACCTACGTGCAGGGTACAGAAGTGGCTGTCCCAGCTGAAGGTTCACAGCTGTTACATGCTTTAAGCTTTTCCAGATTTCAAACCACAAATCAGATATTTCCAGCTAGACCACAAAATTACTAAATTGTGCTACACAAGAAAAATATTTAGCATTGTGGAAACAAGCAGCAAAACCCTTCTGACATTCTCAGTTTGCACCCATAGGAGAGGAACAGTTCCCATCCAAAGTGATGGATGAACAGAAGACCTGACACATAAGGCATCCTGAAGAGGAGAATCCAGGTAATTGAAATTCAGAGAAAGGTAACTCTTTTACAGTCAAGCAAAATACAGCAAGATGAAATATTATAAGTTTTGATGTAAAAAATACAAAGGGGAAATGTTATAAGCTTATCTTTAAACAACACAAATCTACCTATTTGAAGATGTGATTCTAGCTTGTCTCTCAATAGTCTTCCTTTTCCTCTATTCCATCCTTTCTCCCATTTCCCTCTTGAAAAAACAATCTGAAGTTTGTTTGTTATGTCACTCCAAGTTTTTAGAGGACAGTCTCCTGCCCAGAATGTCTGGTGGGTTGCCCTATGCTCGGCAGTGACTGCTCTCTTGCTGCTGCCCTGGTTTGAGCAAGTTCATACAAACAGAAAGCAACAGATCTTTGTCATTAAATGCAGAGAGCAGTACACACATGGAGGGCAGTGTGGAAGGTTAGGTATGGAAACGGATGTTGGAATATGGAAGGAAAGAAAAGGGCAGTTGAAAGGATCTGTAAAGATGGTCCAAACAGTAGGAGATAAGCCATGGGAAATTGTGGGGATGCCTGCCTCCAGTGTGTGAGGGAAGAGGACTCGAATTTAAAAGTTGTAGACATCTAATAGTAATTCACAGAACCATAGAATGGTTTGTGTTGCAAGGGACATCAAAGATCGTCTAGTTCCAACCCCCTGCCATTGGCAAGGGCACATCTCACTAGACCAGGTGGCTCAAAGACACTTCCAGCCTGGACTTGAACACCTCCAGGGATGGGGCAAACTGTTCCAGGGTCTCACCACCTTCATTTGAAATGAAGCTATTTTTAAAAACCCTATCTTGTTCAAGATACACAGCTTGTCTGTTTTACTCAGCTTGTAATTTAGTGATAGCACTAGGAGGACTCCGGTGAAATCAGACTGGAGGATGATGCAGGGAAATAGGAGGAGTGTTTAGTGAAGATCCAGAGCTGGGGGCTGGGTAAAAAAGACTGTAAGGACACTTACTTCTATCTTGTAAAAGAGGAGAATAAGGGGTTACACCTGAAGTAATTGAATGGAAAACAGAAATATGAAAGGGAAAGGCTCTTGTGATCCTTCAAATGTCCTTGTGTGTGAACTTGGCTGAAATGAGCCAAGTTGAGACTCCAGGTTGCAAAATTTTAACTGTGATAATAACTAATCATTAGAATTAAATTAATCATTTTCTGGAATCATCAAAAAGGCTACAGTAAAGTTCTTGCTACTGTTAACTCTTTAACCACTTTTATTTTTTAAAGGAAATAAAATATAATCTAGGCAGAAATTAGTTTAAGGAACTCCCTGGTACATAATTTGAGGGTAATCACAGCAGTCCTCTACAATGAGTTTACTATCTCTGAATCTATGTAGATAAGCCATCAGCTACAAAGTTGCAGAATTATTTGACTGCCAGAGGCTGTAGGAAACTCTAATCTGTATTTAACATTTCAGACTCTGTGAGAGCTAGAAGAGGCTGACTCAGAACTCCCAGATCTGTCCCAGTGAAGCCCACTATCAGCTCATGCTGAGATATTTTTTGAATAGTTAGGTTTGAGTGGGTTATTCATTTACAGTTAGATGTTTGAATAATAAATTCGAAATGTGTTTAATTTATTCCTAGATCATTTGGTGAAAATACAAAGTTTGAGAAAAATCATTTTTTGGCCTGTTTTGCTGACTCATTAATTTAATTAATCAAATTTTTTCAAAAAATCAAATGCTGACTTGTGCAGAACTTTATTTTAGTGTAAGTGAAGGATCATGTTTAACCTTTTTTTTCAAACCTGATTCATGGTCCACTGAAATTTATAGGAGGCATTCATTAGCTATAATGAGCTTTGAAATGGGCCCCTTGTGAAACAGACAGCTCAGACGAGAACAGATGCAATCTTATTTGGATTTTTAAACCGTACAGCTTGAATTTGAATTGTTTGTGTTCAAGTCAAAGTGTGCTGACTTAGAAGAAGAGATAATTGTAACAGCTAGATGCATCTGCCTGCTAACTTTTACTGATTGCTCTGCCATGAATTCCCCATGCTAACAAATGCATAAATGGAATTCTGCAAGAATTTGCCCTGGCTGTGTTATATTCAATATTTTCATTAATGACCTAGATGGGAAGAAGAGCATGATTATTAAATTTCCAGAAAATGTCAAGTTGAGAAAGACTGGATGCTGGAGGACAGGATTAGAATTCAAAATTACCTTGACTAACTGGATAAACTGTCTGAAAAAATAGGGCAATATTCAATATGAACAAGTTATAGGAACTAAACTCAGCAGGGAGTCACCAGTTGCAACAATGTCATGCTGTTGCAAAATGCCCTCCTGACATGCACCAGGCAGGAATACAGATTGCAAAGCATGGCAAACAATGCTTCTGCTCCGCTCAGCACTGCAAATGCCTCAGCTAGACCATGCAACCTGGCTTTGGGCAAAAGACTTCCTGAAGGGTGTGTGCCAGCTGGAAAATACCCAGCAGAAAACCACGATGAACAGCAAAGATCGTTTAGGTTAAATATCAGGGCAAAGCAACTCTTTCAACAAGGAGAGTGGAGCAGAGGTTGCTGATGGTTAGGAATTATCAGCCCCGGATACCTACTTGTATCTGATTAAGTGGAAGCTCTGCTTTAGACATTCCACCTGCAAGTCTAATAAATCCTTTAAGTGAGATTGATCTGTGTTTATTCTAGGCTTCGTACACCATAGTGTGAATTAGTTATGGTTCAGTAACTGTTTTTAGAAGATAAGTCTGCCCTAAACTCAGAAGTGGGCCATGTCTGGCACAGGATGTTTAGAAGTGCCTCAGGTATCAATACTTATGCATTTCAACCAAGATGATTTTACATTAAAAAGATGCACCAATTATTTAGCCACAAAATTTTTAAAGATCTTTAGTGCTTTGACAAATCTGAAAATACATTTCTGATTTCTTAACCCATGACTGCGTCATAATCAGACTGATTGATAATAAAGCATTTACCACTCCCATTTCCTCCTCCATGTAACTTCAATAATTCCATGGGTCCCACAATTAATGCAAACCAAAAACCCTACCATTTTCCAAATAGTTGTAGTAATGATCTTTCCTGAACTGGGTGCACTGAAGGATTCAACATCACAAGAGATTGAAACTCAAGCACTTATACAGTCTATTTTTCAGATGATTTGTCCAGTTTGTCAAGGATACATGTTTTGTTAACACTTCTTGATCTTTTAGTATATGCTTGGCAGCTGTGGGACTATGTTCCTCTCTAAGAGAGTAAGCAGTCTTCTACTATGGGTTGCGATTTCCTATTCTGGGCATTTAGCTCTGCAGGATACTTCATCAGAACCATCAAACAGATATTTCTTTCAGGAAATAAACCGAAGGAAACTCATTAGGAAACCATGAAACTTTAATGTTGTTATATGCCGAAAATTGACTAATAAAACCAGTAAAAAATTCTTTTCCTTCCCAATTGTCCCTTAAAGAAGCTCAACTTAGTCTTGAGGTTGTGCACCTATACTTACTTCATATTGCCACAATGTGTGCTAACCACATTGTCAATTAACTTACAATTTATCTACAAACGTGAAAAAGAAAATACAGATCAAGAAAAAAGCAATTGTGACAAATGAAAATTTGTCACAATCCTCAAGCTTCTCTGTAAAATGTCACTACCATAGCAAATATTTTTTTATCATATTTGCTCCTTATCAGCATTTTTCTATCCCTTGTTCTTAAGGTACTCTTAAGTTTGAAGTAGTTAGCAGTAATACAGATTTACACAAAGAGAAATTGAAGCATGAGACGCAAACATTTGGGGTATCCAGGGACAGACAATTCAGAAGCAGAACACAAATCTCTAAAAGCCACCTGTAGCAATTTAAATTGGGGCTGAAAATGGTTAAAACACTAAATAATAATTTAAATTTGAACTGAGCTGAGATGCCATCTGAAACCTGAACAAACTATTTTACAGATTTAAATTTTTAAAAAATATTTTACAGATTTAATTTGCGGCTCCAGATCAGGTCCATCACTACAGTCCTTAGCACCAAGAGTTCAGTTTAATGATTTAAACCTCCTCTTACAAAAATTAACATAAAAACTAGAACAACAATTTAAGATTATACAGCTAATTAATTATATCTGTCACTGGTAGTTCCAAGGGAGTCTGCTCAGTTGCATATTTTATGGAGGAGGAAAAGAGGGAGTAAGCACTTGAGTGAAAAGGTGAAAAATTGTCTGCAGCTACATTCATATTCAGCTCAATGTAAAAAGTGGGTATTTATTCTCTGAAGGCAAGAATACTGATCAGGTTGAAAGACTGCTAGTCCTAAATAGGACCTATGTACTATGGAAAAAAGCCTGTAAATCCAGCAGGTCAGACAACGCCCTTTTGATACTAACTGCTCTTTTTTTTTTTTGCCTTCCCTTTCTGACAGCTCATTTCTAAAGAAGACCTCAAGCTACTGATGTTTTATGGCAATGTTTGTGCATTTGCTAAATTAAAATATGCTTCATGTCTTGCCATTACTGCTGGTGAATTCTTTTTATTTTTTCAGTGGTAACAACAAGAAGAATAACTGTGCGTGGTGCAGGTGGTGGTTGGTAAGGGGCCGCAATGCAGGTCCTTCTGTTCTGGACACAGGCAGGAGTTTGTTCCACCATCTGAGGAAACGTAAGAGAAGTTATAATGTCTCTACATGGTCTGGCAAAAAGAGAAATGGGTTTGGAAGCCTCTGAAGGCAGCTCTGGATGTGCAAATTCACGCAAGTTAAGATGGGTAGGATCTATTTCTATGAGTCTGCAAAGCATCTCTGTGCAACGCCTGTCACCGACTAGCTAAGGAAAGAGTGTGCTTTTGTAGGTCTGCTTCATTTGTCAGGTTGCACACATGTAGGATGGCAGTATAACGCCTCTCACACTTGACAACCCTCTGCTGGCAGAACGTGGTGCTTTACTGACCCTTCCACCACAGCGATGGGAAGAGCGCAGGCTACTTCCCGAAGTTGAGTCTAACGACCCAAATCAGTTGTGTTTGATTCAAATAGTCAAAGTCTAATCCAAATAAAAGGGAGATCCACAGAGCATTGAGAGGGCACAAAAAAAGACCAAATCAGATGATGATAGTCCTTCATGTGCTGGGATATATTGTCAAGCAACAAACAGGCCTCCTTGCTTTTCTCCCTAAGGTTAAGCAGCTGTGTTGTCTCTGTGTTGCAACTTCATCAATTATGTCTTATGAATATCAGGTCTGAATTTTCAGTTATGGGCAAAACCTGAAGGGTTTGTCTACCCAGAGAAATTTACTGCCAGAACTACAACTGTCTTCATGGATACGTTTATTCCTTCCATCCCCATAGGGAATTGCAGCGGTATAGTTAAGCTGGTAAATTTTCCTATTTAGACAGGCCCAGACATCTCAAGAAACACTGCTAAATTAAATACTTCTCCTGGGGGAGTAGCAGACATATGCATACTTTCATCAGGTTTTGGTTATACCTACACATACAACAAACAAGTTTAAGAGACAACTACCTGCAGTTGTGTTACAAGGATGTTTTTTCCTGCCATATTCTGGCAGGACTCATACATCCTGCAGACCTCAACCCAGCTTTGAGCAGCATGGCTCTCTGTGACCCTGGCCCAAATCTTGTGAAGCAAAAGTCTCTTAGATGAATATCTGCAAATCTTATTCCTCCCAGAAAACCTAAGTCTAAATTGTGGAGTAAAGTTGTTAGAAGTGCAGGTTAAAATATGAGTAGTTATCTACTGAGAATTATCCTACCTTTTCTGCAGAAGTAGGACTAGAATCTGGTGATAATCCCATTCTCCTGCTTTTCATCTTAGATGTATGTTGGAGAAATAGTTGTGGCTTTTTATACTACATATGTTCTGGCAAACTAGTTTTAGACAAAGGACAGAAGATACAATAAAATTACTTTTTGTATCCCATTTACTTCTAAATATATTCTCTGGGGTAACAACCTATCTCACTGAAAGCCACAGGAATTGTTTTTGTTTAGACTCTCTTGTAAAATATAAGGTATAAGAAGTACACATAGGCCCATGTGTCATCAGAAACTACGAACAAAGTTCTTTATGTGAATTCAGGGCTTAAGTATCTGACTAGGACAGAAATATCTGCCCAAGAAAATCTTTCAAGTGTCAGAGTTGGGCCAGCCATGCACTAATGAACACCTTATCTCTGTCATCTGCTCATACAAAGATCAGAAATCCTTGAGCCAGAAATCTGGGTCTCAAGGTGTTTACTACTAAAATCACCTTCTAGAGCGTGTTGATGCTAAGCAAACTGATGACTACCTGTCTTTTCCTGGATTATAAAGGCTTTTGTCATGTACCAGTTAAACCATATTTTTGAGGTTTAAATACCTGTATTAGTTCAAGCAAAAACCCCAGAATACTCAGAAATCCTCCCCTATGTATTCTGAAAAAAACCCCAAAACAGTGTGTACAATACGATTTGTACTCATGACTCATTTGAGCTCTTGCAATGTCTCCGAATAGTGGATGTGTCCAGATAAACTCTAAAAGAACACTGCTGTGAAAGAAGGCAGTGAAATATCTATTTGTATGAAAATGGCTGTTAACAGGCTTCAACAAGGTCTGTGGTGGTTTTAAAAAATTCCTGAACACTTAGTTTCAGCAGTTCATAACAGCATCCTGGGCTTTGGTTTGCTTTTATGAGCAGGTCTGTATCTCTCCATTCAAAGGCACTGGTAAAGGGGTGAAAAGAGTAAAGGATTACCGATTTGGGAAACATTTCCTGGTTGTGTAAGAAAAATTAGACATGTGGAAACCTTAAACACACAAAATTAAAATAAAGTAGAAACGATACCAGTGTACTAGTATTTTGAAACATAAACATTTAAAAACCAAAAGGGAAGAGCAAACAAACAGAGAAAAAATGTTTTCAAAGAGAAGTAAGCACAGAACTTGCACCAAGACCCTGCATTTGCCCTGCAGTGTGTTAGCTGAGCACGTGTCTGAACAAGGAGCCAAGGTAATAACCAGACACAGCTGTGGGGTGACAGTGGGGTGACGTAAGAAACTTGACGACCAGTTTGTACCCATTCTGTACTTCCACTGTGGCAAGGGCAGAAAGTAGTGTTTCCATCTGGACTGTCTGCACTGGATCAAATTAATCTTGTTCTTTTTGTTTTTTCCCTTTTCTTTTACATTGCTAAGGAACTCAGCACATTTTTTCACAAGACCTCAAGATTTATGTTTTTTGAGGGTTTTCCTGGGAAAAAATCACAGGATGATTTTTTGCTTTTCCTTGGAGAAGGCAGGGAAGGGTGGATGTGGAAAAACAGCTGTCTTTGTGCCTGCCAAGCAAATCTGGCATGCTAACATGATTTTCTATGTTAGATATCAGCAATAGGAAATGCAAGAACAGTCCTGGTATATCCCCTGGTGAAGTGGAATACTTATAAGGACAGGAGGGTTCACAGGATGAGAGGATGTGAATACAAGAGGGCTAAAGAAGTCTCCAAAATCCAAAGCCGTGGCAGGTGCTAAAGTTGAACCACCCTTTACCAAGTTTTCATCATCCTCCCTGACACAGAGCATGAAAGCAACATTTCATTTCCACTTATATCAACTGGAATTATTCCTCAGTAAAACTGGACCCACACTGGCATGGTGGTAGTTTTCCTGTCTTTTGTGATGCAAACAGGGATAACTTAATTGGCATCTGTGGAGTCATGGTGAAGCAGAATGAAATAACAGATTTCCTTCTCTTAATCTGCAACTTGCTGATAGTCATTTTCAAGATGGATAAGAAAAATAAAACCTCTTTTCTTACAGATTTCAACACGAAACTTCACTATGTTAGCAATGAGTAACAGTAGTAACCACCCTCCCTGTAAAGCCCCTGAGACTGGACAGTAGTTCTCTCTGCACAGCTGTGGCACTACTTAGATAAATCAGTGAAATCATCAGTACAGCAAATTGCAGTCTTCTACAGGGCAACAGAAGAGAAGTGCTTTTCCTGACAGGTGTCAACAGAAGATAGTAAGTCTGATTTCAACTTGAAGGGACAGACAAGCCTTCTAGAATGAGGACATCTGAGTGAGATAGATACACAAAAGAAATGTCACAGAGCTCTAAGCTTCCATCAAATGTGCCCTTTGAGGTGTGATCAACAATGCTCACATGCTACTTATGTTCTGAAAACTAATAATTTCATTTATTCATTTGTCTTAAAATGCTCATGTTGGATTAAGGATCTATTGCAGACATATGTTTTTAGGTAGCTCTGTCACACTCAGATGCCCTGAAGTATTACATTCACCAAAAGATTTCTGCAATACCCCTGAAATGCTGATGTGGGTGTAATGGTGACTAACTACTCTGAATAACCCTTATTAGCTGTTCTTCAGTTTCATTCTCCTATAATCAGTCTTTAATTTTAGGTCTGAAGCTGTATTCTTAACACTTACAGGAAAAGAATTTGTACAGCATTTACATGGAAAATAATGGCAAACCTGACCATATATGTCTACTTGTAGGGGAATGTGTGATGTCCTTCCCAAACTAAACAATTTTAAAACACTCAGATAGGATGCAATTATATAACTACACCAGCCTCTAGGCCCTAAAAGTCTTAAGATTTAAATACCACACTACTCATTTTTGGTCTTAGTGCTTGTTGTCTATGATTCTTTGAAAATCATTCCAGGATGTGGCATGTCTGCTATGTTTTAATATAATGTAGGTGTTATCAGGTGTTCTTGTCACCAATAAAACTGCAGCATGAATAAGGGTTGTATACTGTACTGCACTATATTTCTGTAAGTGTAATTAAAACACCTACTTCAGTTAAGTCATGTTTGATCTGAGCTTAATTTTTATAGGTTATAAACCAACTGTGAAAAGATCAAATTTTCTGATTATGGAAGACAGCAGTGGGATATAGTCATTTTTCACTTGGCTGTTTCTGCTTTCTGTTGCTGATTGCTGTAACATAAAGAAATTTTTAAATCACAAAAAAAAAATCTTGAAAATTACCATTTTTTCATCACCAGATTCTTAATAGCAAAGTTCATGACATGTCTAGCAAACTGTGATTTTTGTCTTGCCTGACAGCAGATCTTGGAACAGTCCTTATTTAATGTGATTTTCTATAGTTAAATAATTGATGGTAAAAAGAGATGTTTTCAGGAATGGGAGAAAACCACAGTATTACTTTAAAAGGATTATCAGGTGTAATGCTGTTACTTTGAGGAATTAGATAGAAAGGGAAATAGAGAAGTAAGCAGGGTATGTCACAGTAATGCAAAAATAAGAAATAAAGGGAGCTGTCCTGCATGGTTTATGAGTGTGCATCAAGTATTTATTTCTCTCTCAGGCAACTTCTCTGTGGATTCTGCCTCTTGTCAGCAACTGCAACAACAAAGACCACCAATTTCTGCATTAACCCCACACAAAGGAAGAAGATATCAAAGCATCACCTCTGAGACACTGAGCTCTAAAGCAGACCAGCAGAACAACACTGTTTTGGGTTAGTGACCAATGTTCCAGAAAAAACTGAATTTTTAGACTGCATACAGAACAAAATCAAGCCCTTCCACCAAAAATATAGCTGAGCAGAGAAAACTAGAAATAAACAATAACCCTTAATACATATCTTTACTCTCTAAACTCTTTAAATGAGGCAAAGAAGGGAAATGAGTCTTCCATAGGCCAAGGAATTTCCTCATTTTCCAGGTAAAGTGCCACTTATTTCTTTTGTATTCTGTAGTTTAACGAAAACCATACTTTGACATAATAACATATTTTGACAAAAACCATTCCTATATTTTTAAAAAGGAGACATGAAATTACATTGGTAAAATGTGCCTTCAAAGAGAATTCAGAAAAGACAAATTTAAAAAATGTCATTGTTCCCTTGTTTTGCTTCTGTGTTTGAAAGTGTAGGAGGCAAGGAGATTATTTGCCTTTTCAAACAACATACAGAAAAGGTAAGTTCATCGAAGAGCTAGATTTTCCTCTCATATATATGGAAGTCGGCAGTGTGTAGGCTTAAATGGACTAAAGATATTAGGGATATTGCGTACCCAGCTGCCCTCCTACAGAAGAAAGCAACATTGCACTGTAGCCTTTCTCCATATATGCCTTGTGTTATGTGAAATTCAAAGTATCTGCCAAATCCACCTGAACTCTGCTTCCCAGCAACCACAGGATGCTGTGCTGTTTGTGAGCTCTATATGTGGTGCTATTTGAATGTCTGACTTGGAAACCACCCCGATCTGATGGTCAGATTTAGGCTTTAGAATGTTGGTTTTGCACATTTTCTCATTTTCCCGGAACACACTTAATCTAATGTACTGCATAGTGTTCTGGTGCCCCTAACTTAAGAAGGACATGGAAATGTTAGAGGGCCACAAAGTTGATAAGAGGACTGGACCGCCTCCCCTGCAAACATAGGCTGAGAAAATTGGGGCTGTTCAGACTGGCTAAGAGAACGTTGTGTGGAGATCTCGTAGCAGCCTTCCAGTATCTTACAGGGAAGGCAGAGAGGGACCCTTCATCAGGAACTGTAGTGATAGGACAGTGGGTAATGGCTTCTAACTAAGAATTGGTTTAGATTAGATGTTAGGAAGAAATTCTTTGCCATGAGAGTGGAAGAGGTTGCCCAGAGAAGTTGTGGATGTCCATCCCTGGCAATGTTCAAGGCCAGGCTGGATGGGGCTCTGAGCAACCTGGTCTAATGGAAGGTATCCCTGCCCATGGTAGGGGAGTTGGAACTAGATCATCTTTAAGGTTCCTTCCACCCCAAAGCACTTCATAATTCTATGATTCTACAGTTATGTTAAACTTTTAGTGGGACCCCCAAAACTGAGCACTGCACTCCAGGAGTGGCCTCAAAAGCGCTGTATGGGTTTTCTTCAACTGGTACAGTATCGTAAATGATGCCCAGCCTGTGGTTAGTCTTCCTCACCAGAAGGTCATACCACCCAATTTACCATCCACCAGGATCTCTCAGGTCCTTCTCTGCAAAGCTGACCCCCAGCCAGCCAGCTCCCAAACTCTTCTGCTACATGGCATTATTTTTGTCTCAAGTATGGGATCCTCATGAGGTCTCTGTCAGCCCATTTCTTCAACCTATCTAGATCCCTCTTCATGGCAGCCCTATTATCCCATATATTGATCCTTCTCAGAGTTTTATACTATCTGAAAACCTGCTAAGTTGTTATGAGGACATTTTAAAGCTGGATGTGTAAGTAGGAAGATAGAAAAAGACATTGGTAAAGTGCACAGATTCAAGGGACACATGAAACTATGTTTTCCAGAATTTTGCTTTCCAAAGAATAGTCCAGATTAAAATAATTTTGTCACAGGTAAAAGGGACAGGAATTGCCGGACTGGAGTGCTGTGACCTTGATATCACTGATATTTGGTTGACTTCTATTTCTCAGCATCCTCATTATCTCTCAGAGAGAAAAAAAAAGAAAAACTATCTTTACCATTATCCATCTTTACAAGAAAAACATGGAAAGGTACAGGGACATGCATTCAACACTAGATTCTGCTCTGAAAGGCATTTTTTTTTTGTCTAATGAGGGACGCTTTGTGTCTGTTCTGTTGAAGGGCTGAGGATGTGGAGGGTGAGTCCCCAGTGTGTCTGGCCAGGGAACTCAGAGCCCACTGTTGCCCCAGGACCCCAAGCGCAGCCTTCCCTCCAGGGCTAGAGAGGACATGGCACCTGGGAGACCCAGGAGATACCTCAGGCTCTGGCCATGGTGGCAGAGAGCTTAAATTTCCCTGAAACTTCTCCTGAACAACCAGTTTACAGCCCAGATGTTACCTTGGTGATGCTGCCTTTGCACCAGGATACCTGGGAGACATGCAGGGGGAAGGGCCTGGGGTGGTGAGACATGGAAAGCTCTGTGAACCTGTGGGGAGCATGGGGTGGGGGATGGGCAAGAAGTCCCAGGGTTGACTGGGTCAGTGCTGATGAGAGGTCCTCCATGACTCTGGCCCAATGTGGCAGATGGCTGGAGTGCCCGAGGGTCAGGGTCACTGGTGCTGGCACAGGGCTTGGTAATGCTGCCTCATCCTTCCATGGCAAAAAGGAGGAACAAAATTATTGCTCAGCCTAAACCTCCTTTTGAAGCAACATTGCCAACGCCAGAGGACATATGGGGACAAAAAGTGAATTTCATAAGCTTTCATTTTATTAATCAGCTACTAAAAACACATTCCTGTACCTTCCAGGTACACACACATTCCAGTGGCCTCTCTCTTGCATTGTGCTGATCTGCTGTGCTCTGTCCTCTGATGCAATTCTCTTCCCTTGCTCTCGGTGGTCATATTATGCCAATATACATCTCTGCCTGGAACAAGATATGTTTGTGTTCTGCACTTAAACATTTTTAATATGGCAAACCTCTTTTCCAGGCACTCCCCCTCTTGAGGAGCTATTTAAATTTTTTGATCATCTGCCCTTCAGATCTGTCTCACCTACATTGCCAATATCTTCCTAGATATTACTAGCATATATGATTAGGCACAACAAGAGTAAATACGTTTTTCTGCCAGCAGTTTGACACCAGAATCAGACAGGCTCCAAAAATGTGTCATCTACTGAAAAACTTTGGATAAAAATGCAGAGAATGCCTAGACTTTTAATTTTTCAGTTAAAAATAAATATCTTTCTACATATTTTACTAATTACTACAAAATGCAAAGTGGTAAGGGGACAGAAGGGATACCTGAAGGGGGAATAAATAAACACTGACAAGCTGAGAAAGTTATTTTAGGTAGTTTCAATTTAACTGTAAAATTCCTAGCAATGCATGTTTCATATTTTTCCCAAAAAGGGTCAAATCCTTTGCTTCAGCCTCAATTTATTTGTGGGCTTGACACACTATGTGGTGTTAGAGTAATTTCAGGCATGTCTTGCCTTTTGGATATGCAAATATACTGGGATCATAGTTGTGGTGAATTTAAAAAGTTGTACCGTCACACCTGAGATCAACAAGGTCCCCCCACGCCTCCTCTTCTCCAGATTAAACAACCCCCGCTCTCAGCCACTCCTTGTAAAACTTGTGCTACAAACCCTTCCCCAGCTCCATTGCCCTTCTCTGGACACGCTCCAGCACCTCAATGTTTTTCTTGTAGTGAAGGGCCCAAAACTAAACACAGGATTTGAGGTGCAGCCTCATCAGTGCCAAGTACAGAGGGACAATCACTGTCCTGGTCCTGCTGATCACACTACTGCTGATGCAGGCCAGGATACCTTTGGCATTCTTGGCCACCTGGACACACTGTTGGCTCATACCCAGCCAGCTGTCGACCACCCTGAAGTCGCTGCCTGCTGAGCAGCTCTCAAGCCACTCTTCCCCTGGCCTGCAGCATTGCCTGGGGGTTGCTGTGATCTGAGTGTAGGACCCTGAACTCCATCTTGTTGAACATCATGCAGTTGTCCTCAGCCCATCAATCCAGCCCATCAAAGATCGCCTGCAGACCTTTCCTACCCTCCGCTAGATTAACACTCCCACCCAACTTGGTGTCATCGGCAAACTGACTGAGGGCGCACTCAATCCCCTCGGCCAAATCATCGATATAGATATTAAACAGGATGGACCCCAACACCGATTCCTGGGGAACCCCAGTAGTGACCGGCCACCAACTGTGTTTATTTCCCTTCATTGCCACTCTCTGGGCCTGGCCAGCCAGTTTTTCACCCAGCAAAGGCTACACCCATCCAAGCCATGAGCTGCCAGTTTCTCCAGGAGAATGCTGTGGGAGGTGGTGTCAAACGCTTTACCAAAGTCTAGATAGGCAACATCCGCAGTCTTTCTCTCATCTACTGAGTGGGTCACCCTGTCACAGAAGGAGATCAGGTTGGTCAGCAGGCCCTGCCTTTTGTAAACCAATGCTGACTTGGCCTGATTCCCTGGTTGTCCTGCACATGCTGTGTGACGGCACTCAGGATGATCTGCTCCATGCCCTTCCTTGGTACCGAGATCAGGCTGGAAGGCCTGTAGTTCCCCGGATCATCCTTCTGACCCCTCTCACAGATGGACACTACATTTGCTAATTTCCAGTCAGCTGAGACTTGTCCTTTTAACCAGGACTGCTGGTAAATGATTGAAAATGGAGTGGCAAGCTTTTTTGCCAGCTTCCTCCTTACTCTTGTATCCCATCTGGACTCATACACTTGTGGGTGTCTAATTGGCATAACAGGTCACTAATCCTTTCTTCCTGAATTGAGCAGGTTTCGCTCCCCACCACTAACTTCCAACTCGGAGCTGGGTAACCTGAGAACAACTGGTTTTGGTATTAAAGACTGAGGTAAAGAAGGCATGAAGTACCTCAGCCTTTTCCTTATCCCCAGATGCTATGCTACTCTCAGCACCCAGCAAAGGATGGAGCTGCTCCTTAGCTCTCCTTTTGTTGCCAATGTATTTATAGAAACTTTTTTTTGTTTCTTTAACCACAGTGGCTAAATTAAGTTCCAAATTTATCCAAAAGGCTGTTGCTGAAATAGGAGCTGAAGTGTTTTGAGAAAGTCTCTGGTGTTTTAAAGAATACAGATGCAAACTAGAATTTATTTCCTTCTACTCAAAGGCAATTTATCTTTGTGACAGTGAAATATTTTCCAAGATGTGAAGGGAGGTGTAAATCTGCACATTCTTAATAAACACATTTATGTTTATTAATTTATATCGCTTGCCTGAAAACACCCTTCACAGTCAGTCTCACATGAATAATTAGATATACCCTTAACCGGAGTCCTTCAGTAGTGGGAAAATACAGAAAATCAAGACTGAATCCTTAACAGGACACACGTATCTCCACTCTACTCTAAGTATTTCTGAAATACTCATCATTTAGAGGCATAAATCACTCGAAAAAACTCAACATCATCTCCATTTGAAGAGTCATGGAGTTCTATGAATAGAGAGCTTCACTGGTAGATGTGGCTCATATATGCAGGAAGATTCTGGGCACAGTAAGGTGCACCACACACAGACTGCATGCACGAGTGGAAACATCCATAATATTGCCTCATCTCTTCCATTGCTTTCACCAGAGAACCTGTGTAAGATGTGGTGAACTCAGGTGCAAATGACTGGTTGGTGAAAACCTGAAAATACAATTTTTAACACAGAGCACCCACGAGAACAGATCCACTCTTGTGAAACCCCAGCTGGAGTACTGCATCCAGCTGCAGAGTCCTCAGACAGGAAAGACATGGACACATTGGAGAAGATCCAGAGGAGGGCCACAAAAATTATCAGAGAACTAGAATACGTCTCCTGTGAGGACAGGCTGGGAAGTTGGGGCTGTTGAGAGTGGAGACGAGAAACCTCCGGGAAGACCTTATAGCAGCCTTTCAATTCTTAAAGGCGCCTTACAAGAAAGATGGGGACAAACTTTTTAGTAGGGTCCGTAGCTATAAGACAAGGCATAATGATTTTAAACTAAAAGAGGGTAGATTAAGACTAGATATAAGGAAGAAGTTTCTTACTCTGAGGGTAGTAAAACACTGGAACAGATTGCTCAGAGAGGTGGTGGATACCCCATCCCTGGAAACATTCAAGGTCAGGTTGAAAGGCGCTCTGAGGAACCAGATCTAATTGAAGATGTCCCTGCTCATTGCAGGGGGATTGACCATTAAAGGTCCCTTTCAACCCAAACTATTGTATGATTCTATAATTCTATAATCCCCTGATTCTGTCCAGACCTTGTATCACCAAAGCCACTCATCACTTGAAGGAGGAGAAAATCTTTCTGGAATCATTAAAAACAGCATCCTTCAAGCAAGGCATCTGAGCAATGACTGCTAACAACCTATCACTCCATCAATACTCCTTGGAAGCCTGTCTGTCAGTGTATTCCTGGCAGTTTCAGTGAGAGTTCAGTTACTCTCACCACTTCTGCTTCTAAGAAATGAACAGGGACTTGGTCTTAATCTGCTTGGGGTACCCAAAGGAAAAAATACTTTTCTTTCATGTATGAGAGCAGAAGTATTTGCAGGAGTCACAAAACTACAAAAATAAATGTTGTTTTCAAACGCTTTTAACAGATCAGCATTTAACCTCTAATCAGCCAAATGTAACAGCTTTGCCACATAAGAAATGCCTAAATATGAGAAATGATGGTCTCAGGAAATATCATAGCTAGCTGCAAAAGGGCTAGCAAATGACAGTGTATGATGCCATGCTATCTGTATTTCTTCTTCATTATTTCATTTTCATGTTCAAGTTGGTATTGAAGGCTGTTTCCTCCCTAAGAAACTCTGCACTCATATACACTAGTTCAGATTTTTGCATGACTTTCCCTCCCCTTTTTTGCTTCTGAGGAGTTTATTAATTGATTTAATATTTAATTTTGTCAACAAAATTGGAAAAGATTAAAGGGACGATTACAAAAGTGGTGAAAAATATAATGCATACTTCAGTGTTTCCAAGAAGGACTGAGATCATTTAGGTTGATAAGACTTGATTGCCTGAATCATTTCTGACACATATAGCCTCTGTGGATTTTCTTTATTCCTCTTTTCAGAAGTATTCTTTTGTTAATGAAATGTATTTCATATCTCTGGTTGCTACCTTTAGTGAAACAGGAAAAGCAATCCCCTAAAACAAGATGGGAAAATTGTCAGTCATTCTTTCCAATGACATCTTGCATTGATATTTGCTTAGCTGGGGTTTGGTGTATTTTGGTTGCTGCTGTATCAGGAAAAGAAGTGCCCTGTTCTTTGAGGTTATATGACTGGGAAGGAAGGGAATGCGCCTCTGCATTCCCCAAGAGTTCCACAAGTTATCTCTATGTTCGCTGACTGTTTGCCTTGCCTCTTGTAATTCTCTTGTGGATTTTTTGGGTTTTAACATTCTCTTTATTGAAAACAAAGTGGATGTCCTCCCCCAACTGACTGACATTATTAAGCTTGTCTAAAATACATATATGCAAAATATGATAGTTATTGGGTCATTTGTGTTACTGTGCTGATACTGTGCTGATACTGTGCTGATACTATGCCTTCATCATTTTTGTAGCTCAAAGATCTTAATTTATAGGATCTCACTGTGACAAGTATTGCACAGAAAAAGAGGAAGAAAGCTGTACAGAAAACACATCTTAACAAGGCCACATCACAGGCACGGAGCCTTTGAATTCTGAAAATCAGGAGTGGTACTGACTTGCTTTGCCTAATGCCTGCAAATCCCTTTTCATCCTGGTTGTGCGTGGCACTTACATCATCTATGCACTTACAGCATTCCTGTGACAGGAAGCACAGGTGCTATGGAAAAGATCAGCAGTTATCCATATATAAAAGGAACAATGACAGAAATACCAAAGATAGAGATGTTTTATATTGCAGCTCCAAGTCTTGTGCTACCAAGCTATAATCAGGTAATTAAAGAAAAAATAGTTTGCCACTGGGTGTTAAATATTAATTCCAAATCTCGTCCTCTAGACCACAGCAAGAACTGTAAAAGAGTTGTGAAATGAAGAGGAGAAAAATAAGAGGCCATGAACATGTCATAGAAGTCATTCTCCATGGCCTCATCTCCCCTGACAGAAATGTGTATTGCAATCTGTCAACCAGGCAGTGACCATTTTTTTAAAACATCCTCTCAGGCTGCATACATCTGTAGTCTGTGTGTGCAGAACTGCTGGTGACACAGAGCTGGAGGTGATGTGTTTGGAGGACAGAATCACACTGCCCTTGTTAGGACACTTCGAGATTACACAATTTCTCTTCTCCCATTCTAGCTTGCAGTTTAACACCAGTGCTTGAAAAGTAACCTATTTCATGAGTCTATATTAACTGGCTTCAGTTCAGACTGGAATACAGAATTAAAGACATTGAAAATAATGTCAATTTTTAGTCTGGCAGCTGAACCACAAAATAAAGAAATTACATATAGCTCAAAATTGGTCCAAATCAGAAAATCAGTGTATTTTTCAGTGATTAAAAAAATTAATGGCTGTAAAAGTTGTTTAATAGTACCCAAAGTTCTTTCTTTTCCATTTTTAAAATACTCAGCCCTCCTTGATTTATATTTGAAAAGCTGAAGTTCAGCTTGAACTACAAATACTGTTTTGAAACAAAAAGTTTCAGTTTGAAAATAACAAAATAAAATGCTTTGCCTTTTGCAAATTCCTGTCTTCCCTTTTCTATCACCTGCTGAATTTAAGAAGTCATTTTGATTCTTGAGAAATGTGACTGTATGGGCAGATAAACAATTTGCATTTTTTTTTTTAATCTGTTACCTGTCTGGGATTGGTTCCTGTAACAGTTCAGTTGAAAGACATTAATTCATGCATTCTGTCTCCCTTCTTCTCACGGATTCCTTGCTCTTTTTGGAACTGGAATACTCTGAATTCTTGTATCCAGGTACCCTTAAACTTTGAAGAACCTTGAAGTTTGGCATCCCTCACTGTAGTTGCCTGACCTCTTAATCCGAGATCTGAGAAGACTCAAGCTTTTAGAAAGTTGTGGTGCAAACTTGGTAACTTCACAGCTCATTGAGTATTTCCTCTTCATCCTTTGAGCTTAATTAGAATTTTGTTGAAATACATGCACTTTACATTCATTTCTTGCAAGTACACTTTGGGTACATGTTGATTACTTTCCCTCCTTTCTAAAACCTGCCTCTTTTTCTCTCCCTAGTGTGACTCGTTGCTTGCTTTGCAATGCTTCACCATAGAAATATGCACTCTGTAGTAAGTTTGATGTGATTAATATCCTTTAAGACTGACCCATATTTAATGCCAATGTAAAACTGAAACAGAAATGTCATAAACAGACACAGCATTAGATTTTTTTCCTCTTTCTCTGGCTAACCTTGTCCCCAAAGGTCCAATATTTTTTTTTTTATTAAAGTGGGGGTTTTCATATAAGAACAGACTTAAGGAGCAAAAGCAGAGAAAGACGAAAAGAGGTTATTCAGTGTGTAAGAGACCTCTTCTCTCCTTCCCACATTATTACTATTAACAAAGTCTTCAGTGTCTGCAAATGCATCTGTTTGCACATGAAAAAACCTTGACAAGCATTAGTTCAATAGTGCTCTTGCTAATTAGTGTGAACACTTACACATGCAAATCAAAATAACTATCAGTTTGTGCCCGCAATTACTTGATTTATGCATGCAAATGTCCAGCTGAGACCAGATCTTAACCTGTTGTAAACTGGAATATCTCCACAGGCTTCAGTCAAACTATGCTGGTTTAAATTTGCTACAGAATTATTCCATGGTATTTTTTAGCCAATTTTCATTCTTGCAGAATTATAGACGCAATTATGGACTTGCTTTAAAAAGTTGACTTTTTGCACTCTTAGTAAAAACAATGTCTGACTCTAATGATGGCCTGGATTTTGCATCATCTACAAGTTCTGTATGCTGAAGCCCCTCTTTCTCCCTATGAGCTCAGGCTAACCTGCAGTCTGATTCCAAGGCTGGAGTGGAGTGAAGGTAACTGCAAAATGAAGATCTGGAAAAGGCTTAATTTTTCATATATTTGTCCAGCTTAAACTCCACTCTAACAGTGAGCAGGCTATTTTGATGTAGGTGTTGATTCCAACCGAGGCTATTTCCATTGTGTCACTACAGGCCATGTTGCATTCGATTAGGGAATGTTGTTGTTCAGATGACATCAATATGGTCTGAAAAATAAGTTCTTAAGTTTTTCTAGGTTTTTAGCCCTCTAGAGGTTTAAAGAAGGAGTTTCAAAATCATTGCCAAAAGCTTTGCAGTGGATGTACTGCAGAGCTCATAAAATATAAAATGTCATTTTTCTTGACATGAGATTAGTCTGACCCTAAAGAATACAGAGATGCTCCATTGGCTCTGCTGGGTGGAGAAACAGGCCTTTTAAATAAAAGTTGATTGTAAAATGATCAGAATATGATATAAGCTCTCATTTCGGGATCAGCTGTAGCAGGTAATTTGGTTACGGCAAATACTGCTGTGCAGTAGATAAGCAGGAATTCTTCTCCATCTTCAACCATCCACCGTTCTGAGTGTGCAGCCTACGTTGCTGCCTTGGCCATGTTTGTAAGCACAGTCATTCCCACCCAGAGAAGTGCATGCCACTGGTGTACCATGAACACCTTGGAAATGGTTTTCAATAAAGTGCCCCTGAAATAACCTGCTGAGCCTGGCCCTGAGATGGCCAGAAAAGAGCTCCCAGAATAATCATGAGTGCTGGGATACAAGATAGGGAGATGCAGAGGTAATTCTGGACAAAAATGATTACTTTCAGCCAGATTTTTTTTCTTGATCTTAGCTAATAGATTTGGCAGAAGCAAGGATGCAAGGAGCAGCACGGAAAGGAGGCAGTGGCAAGAGCCTCAGAGAGACATGGAGATCGAAGTCCAGGGCACACAGCCAGAAATGTATGCAAACACATCCTATTTTCTCAAGCAAGGACCAGGTTCAAAGAGAGTTGTGGCTGTAATACTCAGAAATTCTGAAAAAATTGGGAATCTATGCATGTTGCGGTGAGCTTTTTTCAGTAGCAACATGCAGACAAGACCTGAGGAATAATCAACTTGACCTTCTGAAAGATCTGATGGGGAGGCAATTTTAGCATCCAGAGGTGACTAAATATATCTCTCTGCTCCCTGGAAAATGAAACAGCTATTTTGTCCATGAGCTCTGCTTCTTAAAATTACTACTTGATTTACAGCTGTTAAGTCATTTTAAGGACCTGATTAATCATTTGCTCTTGGCAGGCAGAGTTACGGCTACTAAAAATAAGAAACAATGTCTTGTGTCTTAATCAGCAAAATGGGGATGGTGGCCAAACAGTGGAGATTCTTGCAAACTTTCTGTGCACATATGTGTATGATCTGTGTTGGGGATAAACAAACAAACAATTACTGCAATACGTTTGGTTGGTTGAGCCAAATATTAAAAGGAAGATGAACTCCATTCTCTGCATGAACTGCATTTTAGTGCAGTAATTGTTCAGGGAAATCGTGTGAAATGACAATGTTTAGTTGTGGGTGTACCTAGCAAAGGTCTCCTCTGAGAGGTACACCAAAAGATAGGTAACTAGCAAATGCTTCAAGTATCTTTTCTTTACCATTGAAATTGATACAATAAAATTGCATTAGACAAGAATTTAATATGAATAGAACTGTTTCCTGTTATAAAATAAATGTAAATAAATGTAATAAAATAAAGAACTTTTGTTTTCATTAGTGTGCTTGACAACCCACTTTAGTAAGACTTTAAATTCTATACACCTGAGCAATGTTCTTAGAATTTCTCCCACTTTCCTATAATGAAATCCTTGCAAGAAAACAGCTGTGTACATACTATATTCCCCTTCAACACTTGGAGGCACTGTGCCATTTTTGCTTACTCTATATAGGTTATTGCAGTAGCCTTTAAAAACAGACTATTAAAGGTAAATTCTAGAGACTGGATAAAGACAGTTGCAGAGTCAAACACTTCCTCACCTCTTATGTCATGATCCCTCAGGTGTGAAAACTGAATCTATTCCAATTTAAACAAGGAGACTAGAAACTGCTTCTTCTAAACCTTATTCTATTAAACCTAAGAATTATCTGCAAGACTTAAATGATTAGCAAAGTATCACTAATGTAGTAGAAAAAGCATTGGGTTCATTCTGAGTCCCCTAATTATCATTCTTTGTGTACAAAAAGTAAAAAGACAAGCAAAAAATAATACCGATTTAATAACTCACTAAAGAGTGCCGTAGTTCAAGAATTTTATTCAATTCTCAGTCACAGTCTTGACAGTGGAATAGAGAAGGGAAGAAAATACTACGTGAGTGATAATTGCCAGACTGAGAATGAACACTCAGTATAAAATTTTCCAAAGCAGTTGTGCTGCAAAGTCTGTAAAAGACATTGGGTTCTAATGTGCATTTTGAAAGAATATCATCAGTGTGACAATATGGACTTCATTAGCTCCAACTTCAACTGCGGAAATAAATTTGTGTTGAAGACACAGTCTAACCTCACTATAACAAATCACCACTGAGCTCGGATAAATATTTATGATTTCAAACTGTTCAAGGTAATAGGGTTTGGCTGTTTGCTGCATTAGAAAAAATGGAGAAACTTGCAATTTGAATTAAGGATTTATGTATAATACTTTTATGGAAATTGTTCCCCAAACATTAATATTTAGATGAAATCTTAAAAAGGAAGCCAAAATTAAATGAGGATGGAAATAAAAAGGACATTTCTAGATCATGTACAACATGTACTGGGGAATTTTTTGTAGGTTTGTATTAAGATTAATTTTGCTTTTTTTTTTTTTTCCTACAGACTGATTAATAAAATCAGTTCACTCTTGCTGATAGGAAAATTAAATCAGGATGTTCTAGTGAAAGTTAGGATACTGATTCTGTAAACAGATTATGTTTACAGAGAGTACTTCCATAGGAAAAACAGCAATAGAAACAATTATTATATGTAGCTTTGTTCAAATTATGCAGTCATTATAGTTTTGCTTAGACCTCACAAGGATATTTTGTGTTTATCTACACAGAGTATATGTATTTAAAATATACTCAGATATACATATAGGTACGTATTTCAGTCACAAGCAGGAAATTTTTTAATGCATATATTTTTCTGTATTATACTTTTAAGGTTTCTTGACCATGGCTTTGACTGTCCTAAGTGAGATTGTCTTACTGCCAGTTTTCAGATTCTTGTTACTGGAGCATCAGACTTCCTTATTTTATAAATATCTGAGGATCGTGGTGGACAGCAAGGTGGGCATGACGAGCAGTGTGTCCTCCCAGCAAAGAGGGCAACAGCACAGGGGATATGATTAGTGAAGGAGTGCAGTCAGCAGGTGGAGAGAGGCAATTATGCTCCTCTGTTCAGAAACTGGGAGCACATGAGGAGCACTGTGTCAAACCCTGGGCTTCCCACTGCAAAAAAAAAGACACTGACATACTTGAAGTGAACCCCACAGAAGGCTACAAAGATAAAGAGGGCTCTGGAACACACAGAATATGAAAAGCTACTGAGATGTTGAGAGAACTGTGCGTTCAGTTTGGAGAAAAGAAGTACAGTGGTTGCTGCTGACAACTGGGTAATGGGAAGATACAGAGAAGCTTGAGCCACATTCTTGTCAGGGGTGCATAGAAAAAGGGTGATGGGCAAAAGATGCCAACTTGACATCTTTTGATATAAGTTCCTTGAAAGGAAACCCCGAATGAATAATAGGAGCACAGTATTCACAGGGAAGAGGCCAAGCAGTAGCTCAGACTGTCCAGAGGAGCTGTGGGTTTGCCAGCCCTAGGGCTGTTCAGGAACGTGTTCAAGAGCCCTGAGTAACCTGGCCTCACTTCACAGTTCTCTCTGCTTTGAGCAAGGGTTGGATCAGATAAAATCAGTATTTTTAAAATCACTGCAATAGTTTAGGATTGGGGCTGTGAGCCTCTCTGTTGAGAAATACTTCTGTTTGCACTAGGGGATGCTAGAGAAAGGAACGATTTAGCAGTGTAAACACAACCACTGGAAGTCAGTGACTCCAAGGATTCACTTGTAGGAGTAAATAAAATGAGCAAAAGCCTCATGTGTTCCTGAAACATAGCAAAGTGTACTCCTGGGAAAACTTATTCTCAAATATACTCTAAAAGCTCAGTCATTAATTCTTCATGCTTTATAAATGGGAAATGTGCTATATATGTGCTAGGACTCAATATACCATTAAAAAAACTATGTCAAGAACAACTGTTTTGAGTAGTAGAACCCATTCATTCTTTCCCTGAATGAAGCAGGACCACATTCAGGACCATTTTGGAAATCAGTCGTATCCTTTTTAAGTTGGGGGATTAAAGACGAGGGAAGCGATGGCAATAATGTTTAATAATCCATCTAAGAAACAGGTCTAACTGGTACTTCCCTGTGATGTGGATAATCAAAGACTGTTAAAGGTACTTACCATGTCACTTTACTGAGTTTAATTTTTCAATTAAATTATGGGAATAAAAGTAATTTCTTTACACCTTCAGCAAGTGTGACGCAAAAGAGAGGACCAGGCCACTTTCAAACTGCAGCCAGAGCTCAGAGACCACCAAATGATCCTTCATACTTTAATTTTAGTATCTTCAGAAATAAAAATTAAAAGATATTTTGAAATTACAGTTATTTCTACATTTTTAGAATAAACCGCTCTCAGTGTGGTCTTCAGCTGCAGGAGGAATCAGCCAGAAGAATCCTGAAGCAGAAGAGAACAAGGGTGAGGACACAGGTCTGAATCATTCTGTAGTGCTGCCTCAGGACCACAAATAACAACAGAATCCAACCTTAATAACCGTGCTTTATCAGTGACACTAATTTTAGAAAAAGGAAACAGTCCTCCTGATCACTACAGAAATAGTTGTTGACGTGTTCTTCTGAAGAAGTGATGTCAGTGTGAAAGGGGAAGTGGTGTGCAGGAGTTCTGACCAGCTGTCATAAGTTCACAGAGCCTTGTTGGCCAGAAGGACTCTCCAGAAGTCATCCAGTCCACCCTGGGCTCAGAGACTGCCTGGGGCCTCACTGCTTGAGTCTACACCAGCTCCAAGGATGGAGAGTCCACAGTTACACTGTTTGACAAATATTTATCCTCTTCATGTTAGTTGCTTTAAGATTCAGTGAGATCCCTGGACCTTTTAGTCTCTGTAATTCATTACTTATTGAGGGGTTTGTTCTTCCTCTTCATCTTCTTATAGAGCACGATTTCCCATTTGCTCTATTTGGCTTCAAACTCTGATGCTTGATCCACCCATACAATCTTCTGTGGTCATTAGTTCCTCTAGTAGCATCAATTCAAAGTAATTCAAGGAGGATAAGACATGAAAAAAACCCAGTCAGTGAGAAATGTATTGTGTTGGTCACTGCAGCTCTGAAAAGTGCACTAGTTTCTCTTTGTAGTTTCATGTAGGTACTCTGGTACTCAGTTTTAGATTTATTCATCTCACAAAATTAGCCTAATTTCTAAAAGCTATTGCTTATGGGCCTTGATGATCTTAGGTGTCTTTTCTAACCTTGACAATTCTATGATCCTATGTAACATTATAAACATTTCCCTTAGTCATTAGGAATCCACACACAAGTCTACAGTACAGAAAAAAGGGCAAATATGTTTTTTAAAGCCCTAGGAAATCTGTACTTGTTTTTCTTCAATGGGATTAATTCTGTGTGATTTTGAAAGGTTCCTGCAAGTCTCAATAGACTACAATGATGTAATAATTACTTAGCACTTCTTCAAATTACAAAGTTTGCAAGCAAACAATAGATTCTTGTATTCATTGACAACTTTTAATTCCATTTTCTGGAATTTTGTCAAATTCTTGATAAAATGCTTTTGGTGGCTGCTGCAATTTGCAAGTACATTTTTATCAGTGTCTAAAGTTTACCAAAGCTAACATTAAGTCAAGTAGAGCAAGATTTCACCCTTAAAATTTTGCAGTAGTTTACTTTGTGAGTCCTTCTAGCCTTAGCCACCTTTTCCCCCCACAGTTTTAATTCTAGACAGTGGGCCTGAAAGGCCCTGGCCACAGCACACTGACAGCAATGGCAGAACCACACCTATCAGATGGCTTACACGGCATTCCTGGGCAGGCCCAGATAAGTATATGCTTTAAAGTAATTTTCCAGAACACAGGTTTTAAACTGCTTTAGTAACCTCAGGAAATCCAGTCCCACTGCTTTTACTGTCCATTTTAACTTGGTTTAACTTGGTGTTAAAAGGAAGTGTGTCAAGTTATGTACACACACAAATAATATGTGAACTGACAATGTGCTAGGTCAAGACATTGTCTCTCTCTCCCTATCATGATGTCAGAACTTTTCTGCCTGTCAGAGCTGTCAACTACTCAAACTTCATTGGATGGAGTGGTGGAGAGCGTGCCCATACCTGGCCTCCTTAACCCTTTCCAATACTTTCATTTGTACTTTTTATTTTGCTGTTGGAGGTAGATCAGCATGGAAAAAAGGTCCAAACTGTTAATACTTCTGCACAAAAAAGAATGGAATGATTTCTGTGTCCTCTTGATTTTGTTTTCAGTTTGGCTCCTACACACATATAGAGCTCAGAGTTACAGCCTCAGCTGTACTGCTTTTGTCATTACAGCCCACTCTGAACTGTGGAAACCTTCACCCACACTTCTGAGACTACAGGCAAAATTGTTGCCAGGAGATTGCAGAGGAATGATATGAAGAGGTGCAACCTCTTTTGGAGGCGAGTTGATTTTGGTATCTCAGTACCAGGCAGCACTGACAGCAGAGCACCAAGGGGTTTTCCTGATGATGGCCATGGTGTGACTGTAAGGTCTGTGATTCCACATCTGTGTGTAAGTGTCACTTTAAAACACATGCCAGATTATGCTTGAATCATGGGTCGTGTTGTATTTTGAATGTCATTTATCCCGTTCAAAAATAAACAAACAGAGTGGTGCTTACAAGAAACCAGCATTTGTGAAATTGCACAGTAACAAACATATGTGTGTCTGAACATGTTTCCAGCTCCCATATCTAAAATATGGCTCAGTGGGGATTCGATCCATGATGTATCCATCCTGCATACTGTGTTTATGAAAGTAATAATAGCAATGAAAATCAACGTACCTGTGAGGTTGCAAGTAAGTAATATGGCTCCTTTTTCTCCATCAGCTCTGCATGTGTTCCCATTCCAAGCACTGTGCCATCCACAGTGCCCGCTGTTACATCCACAGTCTGAGCAGTGGAGAGCCAGTGTGCAATAATAAGAGTAGTTTGACCTTACGTGGCCTGTAAACAAAACACCAGACGTAATTCATGTTCCCTGTTGCTTGGTGGTTTGGAGTAATTCCTCTAATTTGTCATATTGATACTGATGTTACATCCCATCGATCCCATTTGCTGAATATCCATATAATCCATGATTCTCTCAGAACTGACTTAACTGACAGCCTGCTCCTTTCCCTGGCAGAGTCATCACCTGTTCTCTCTTTTGGCTTGTTGTCTGCTCCTGCTTTTCTTGGGGTGTGTCTTTTTAAAATGCTGTTGAAAAGCCCAGCCCTGATGTACGAAGTTGGGAGCATTTCCACAGGGAATGGCTCACTGTGGAAGGACACGTCTGCTCCCAGGGTCTCATGGATTCTAACAGCCTGACATCAGTTTATTGCCATTGGTAAATGTTGCTCAGCACTGTCTTGATGAAGGTAATCTGTTTGCCTTAAATAGGCAGCTTTGGGCTTCCTTTGCCGCACAAAAAGTATCGAGGTTACAATTTGGTAATTTATGGAGGAAAGCTATTCACCTCACATAAGCGCAAATGCCGAATTTCCAGGAAGAAACAAACACACAGGTTAGTACCTGCAGACTGCCTATACAACCAAAGATGAGAGACCAAGACCTTTCCCAAAATGCACCTGACTCAGTTTTCTTCCTAATGAACTGTTGGGAGTTTAACACAGTGCAGTTATGCTGTCTGGGGTGTTGCAGTGAGTGTTCCCCCTCTCCGAGGGCCATCACACGGTGCCAGCCCAACCCCCAGATAGATGAGCCAGGTGGAAATCATTGTTGCAGTGGTGGTGAGGTGGAAGAGATGAGAATATTGTCACTGAAGAACAGTAGGCAGCTTTTTGCCCTGACTGGGAAATAATCCTTGTCCTTGTTACAAACCTGTCATGGAAAATGATAACTGTCACTTGTGTCTTCTCTCTGAATTGAAATTAAATGCATGATTGGAGAAAAGAGAAATGAGGGATGTATCAATGACAAAGCACTTACTTTCCCTAGTCCAATGTGAGCTAGCAATGTCTCACCTGTGTCTAGGGCAGATGTTATCTAGTGTTATCTAGTCAGAGAATTTTGGGATTGCACACTAAAGCTCAATCAATAGCTATTTCTGGTTTCTGACCCCTGATTTCTGCAGATTTCTTCTTTCAACCAAAATGCTAGCACATTTTGAAAAGAAGGGTATAAGATCTATCACTTTTTGCACTGTGAACAAATAATGTTTAATAGGACCTACCTGAGCATTAAGATAAATGGCAAGATCCCTTTTGATTCTGGAAAGTTCATTCAAAGTTGATTCAAGCTGCAAAGGAATGGTATCTAAAAGTAATGTTTTCTTGTTCTGTGACATTTTCTGCTAGAAACTGAGTATCAGTGAAAATCCACCCTAATTCAAGGTGTTTTCCCACTGACAAATGTCCCCATGTGTGAGCAGGTGCCCTGGCAAGAGCAGCAACATTTATGAGCTTTAAATCCTTTCGGTGCAGCACCTTGCTGAAGCAGGGCACTGGGCTTTCAAAAACAGATTTGGAGAGCTGCATTTTCCATTTTCGACACAAGGTGGCTGCAGAAAATCAGTTTTTGGTTTGAATTCATACACACGCGTACCCTATCCCCCTGTGTTTTACTGGATTTGCAGGGAGGCAGATGTGACCCACCTGGGAGTGGCACATAACCCTCTTTTCCCCTCCGATGGCCCTCCAACATTTCTACTGCATTTACATTCACTCAGCCACACTGTAGCTTTGGACTTTGTTCTTATTACCCAGTTTATCTTAATTTCTCTATTCCCAGCGTGCATCCAAACCCCTTGGTTTTCATTTCATCGAGTTTAGAGAAAAGTTGAATTTTGGAGATAAAATTGTTTATAGATAAGCACATGAAACAGCACCCCACACATGACAAAACCCCCAGCTCCTCTTCAGTATTGAACTTTGTGTCAATTCATTTCCAAGGATGAAAGAGATTTGAATATCATAACAGAAGATCCATTGTGTTACCATAAACATACTCTTCTCTTGTTTTGGTTACAACTTTTTAGTACATTGCATTTTGTCTGCCATGACTTACATCTGTTCTATTAGTCATCCAAAAATGATGGCCGCCTGGCTGACCATGCCTGTGAGTTCTCAGAAACCTCTTACGTTAAATGATTTTTAGGTTCCTCCAGGATGATCTCCAGAAAATATCACACTCCCTACCAAAGTGCAAGATTTTATTTTATGGCCTTTCACCTCTGGATCAGACTGATATATATGATAGGGCAATCTGATATCAGATTAACGAGTCATTAAGTAATGGTTTGTCTGCTTTAGGTGGGTGTTCAAAAATGCCTGCAGGTAGTTAGACATCAAGCTTCTGGATGGATGGCTAAAGCCAGGTAAAATAATGCCCACATGAATCGTAAAAATGATTAAGTTTAAATTAAGAATGCCTTATAGGCTGAAATGTTAGAGACTGGTAAATAGATTGCTTTCAAGATTACTCATCTCCTGCAGAGAAAAAGTGATTATCACAAAAAACCACGAGGGTAATACTTAAATATTTATTAGCTTAACAGAAGTAGTTATTATTACAGCAAGTTTTACATTGGCTACATTGTAAACATCACTATTTCATCTATAATCTTGCATCAACTAGCAAACCAAGCTTCACTTATGTATGTGAACATGACTCCTATTTCCAAAAAGTGTTTCAAGCTTGTACAGTAGTCTACATTTTACTGGACCATCCATGTCTTTTTGTGTAATTTTCCCTCAGTTTATCTATTTAAAACATCCAGGAGAGATGAGTTTACAATCCTGAATGGAAGTTCCCGGTTTTGGCATGCACTTCCTTTATTCTTCACTCGAAGGGGAAATACTATGAATGAGTCATCTCATACAACAGACACTTACTACACCCCGTGTATAAAGACACATATTTCTTCTGCACCAAAGGGCTACAAACATGAGGATTCACACCATACATAGGCAGCACAGCACGAAATTTCAGAGGGTTTTCCAAAGGCATCTGGAACTGCCCAGGGATGAGCAGAAGTGGTGTAGCAAATAGCAGCTACAGATCATTTCGAGAGAAATATTAGTTCAACTGCAACCAATTTCCTGCCCTTTGCCTCGGGACACTATTTTGCATGAGTCTATTTTTAACTTGAGTTATTTCTTTACTGTGTTGTGATAGCTGCAGGCACACTGTCTTCAGTTTATCAAAGCAAATGTTAACTTGGAAAAATGGGTTTATTCAGACTTGTTCAGACAGCTTATTCAGACTGTATATAAAGGGAGAAATAATACTGTTGCCTTTTATTTTGCAAGCAAAAATCATAGCAAAAGACATATTGAAAGAGCTGGTACAAAATATTATGAAAGTAAGCTCTTAGGGACTGATAAAGAAACATAGAGAAAGACCAGCTTCTCTGGCAGATATAGCCTGTTGTGCCATCTGTGCCAGGAAATCCCAATTTAGATCAAACTCCTCCAGCCAAGCTGCTGGCTTTGCACGTGGTGGACAAGCGGGCACTCACAAAGATTGCTCCTTTGGCACCCTGAGCCTTTGCTGCTGACACTAGTTGAGGGTCCCTAAGAACTGCTGAGGCTGTCCTGTGACAATGTAAATTTGAGGGCTGAAGGATCCCTTGAAATCAACCTCTTGAGACCTTTTGCACCTCCAGATCTGCATTTTCTTACCTCTGTGCTTTACCTCTAGAAGCAAATAAAACCACATCACCACTCTACAGCATTGTTTTATGGAGTATGTTTATCCAAGCTGTGCTAGGAGGCCAGGTGATGCCACAGCTGACACACCTGTGAGCTGAGAAGAACTGTCAGAGGTGTGACGAGGGTGAGGGTGTCAGTATAAAAAATGACAAGGACTGCAGAGTAAGAAAAACTGGTACATCTCTTTGCTTTCAATTCTACTGCAGGGAAAAGAGCATGGGATGAAATCTCTGAGACTGAGATTAAAAGTGGTTGAAGATGCTTTAAAAAATACATAAATAATCCATGAATTTCACCATTTAAGTACTGCAGATCCATACCAAGACAGAGAAGACTGTAGTCTTGAAAAAGTTTCCTTGAGTTAATTTTAGTATGATTGGCAACACAAAGTTGGCAATAGATGGGATATGTTTTTAAAACTGAAAGACAAATGGAATCCTTTTCCAACCATCATAGCCCATTCCTCCATTGAGCTCACCTGTCCTCAGGATCATAAATATGCTAACTGAAACAGTTTATTATGAATTTGTAGTCAGGTGGATTAAATATCCAGTGAAGTCAATTGGGCTGTAGAGCCCAGGGATTGAATTTGAAAGGTCGCTCTATTTAGAAGAAGCAAAACCTACCAAAGATTAAACTGCCTTAGGGCAAATACTTATCTCAAAAAAAGACTACATCTGAACAAGGAACCTGGGAAAAGGGAAAAATATATTTATCACTAAATGTAGGTATGTTTTAGATGTCAGTATCATAAGGATGAAGTTAGAATAATGTCAAATCAAGCAGACTGGGAGGCTAATTTTTTTAATTAAAAAATTAAAACAAATATCAGGTAGTTCTCAGGACACAAAGATAGAAAATGAGAGAAACAGCAAGGCCACTGTGTATAACTGTCTCCACCATGACTGCATAATGTAGGCATTAGGTAACTACAAAGTTATTACCTTGTCTCAGCTTCCCAGGAAGCTGATGATGTCATGTGTGTGGGAAAGGCACAACCACAAAGGGGTCAGACAGCATAGAAATGGAAATGACCATGGTCAGGGAGCTCGTGGGCTCAGCTTGGCTAATCTCTGTTCCGGAAAGGAAATGACATCTGTGATTCTGCCCAGAGGCAGCCAATTTGGGACACTGGGTACATCAGAGGTACACTGCATGCTTTACTTGGCAGAAAACTGATATTACAAATTCTTTTGGATGTGAAGAAACTGATTAGAAATGACTGAGTCATATTCTAGGTTTGTGTGAATAGTTTAGGCACCCCTAAGTTTATGTCACTGAATAAATAGCATGTGTAAGATGAATCAAGGGAAAGTGTAATTTGTATTCAAATTGATGATCAGCAATTTAATTTAATGAACTCTTCCCACATCAGCAAAAATTGAATTTTAAATCACCAGGTTAAATAAAGAGAACCTTTCAATATGTAGCAGAATTTGTTTAAAGTTTCTGGTGCAAATTTCCTGCGTTAACCCAAGGATGAATAGGACCTGTAAATCCAGAAAAAAAATAGTTTTTACTGGTGTAATACAAGGACTGGCCACTGCCACCAGCATATCCCAGTCACAAGACATCTCAAAATGAAATCGGTGACTCCTTTAAATCAGATAGTGTATTACAATATATGAAGTTCTTGTTTAAGTCTAATGATTCATGCCAATACTCTTGGATATAAAACAGATGCTCAGACCAGAAATTATTATTTCATTGGGGCCTTTTTCTGGTATTAGAGCACCTCTACGATGGCTAATTTATGAATTACACATGTATAAATATAACATCATAAATGAAATAACTCACATGAGGTGTAGAAAATACAATGGGATTTACAAAGAGCTGTGGTTAGAAATACACTCTTCTGAAAAATGCTTCTGTTTGAAGTGGTAGAGTCACCATCCTGAAGTGTTCAAAAAATGTGTGGATATGGCACTTGAGGACATAGCTTAATGGTGAACCTGGTAGTGGCACTAGATTGACAGTTAGACTTGATGATCTTAAAAGTATTTTCCAACCTTAATGATTCTATGATTCTATGAAAATTCTGTGAATTACTCTTTTTTTTTTGTATTTGAAATGATGAACCTACTTACACACTTTAATGTATTTGCAATTAAATAAATACTACTACATATTTATGATATACTTTTATCACATGTAATACAGTAAATGTACTAAATGCATCATTGCATGTGATATATATTTATACACCATGTATGTATTATAAAATTAATATTTTCTTCTGTCCGGAAATATATATACATGTATTTCTCCAGAAAGAGTACAGAGATTTGGGTCAGTGTTTGGTATTCTCTTCATGAATTAATTAAATCCTTGATTTTAGAGTATAACTTTTTTGAAATAAGAGCTGTGATCTATTTTTTCATGTTGTGCTTACCGGCTTGCTTTTGACTAACGAGCACTGTTGTCTTTTTGCACTCCTCCTTTAAAATACCAGCAAATCATATTTGTTTTCTGAACAGATTCCACCGAGATCTTTCCTTTCCTTTCCTCAAGATTAGTGCTCTTGACTCCTACAGCAATTCTGCCAACTCTCCAACTGATGTATTTAAAGGGTTTTCTTATTGGTATCTTATCGGTGTTTCTTGGTGAGACATTTGAACCTGAGCGTATAATCAATAGTCTGCCAAAACGTAAGTTCAGTGGGATATCTTCTCAATTTTAGGCAGAAGATTTTTTGGATTCAAACTTTTTTTTTTTTTTTAATGGATTAGTGAATTTGCAAGAAAATTCTGATGGAAATAAACATTCCCACAATGACAAAAGTGAATACAAAACTCATGACCATGCACAGTAAAAATACCCTTCAAACTTTAACAGTAAATTTGAGATGATGGAGGAAACATGCCTGAGGACAGCATGGAGCTTGGAGCAGGAAGATATTTTCTGGAGCAATAAAATTGTGTTTAAATGACAAGCCTTTTCTCTCCAGAGTTGTGAAAGTTGGATTACTTGGATTAAGGATAGATGTGCTATGTTTTGGAGAAGATTTGTTATTTAGGACATTTCTCCTGCAATTTTCTTTCATCTCAGCAAGACACATGGGTGAGCACAGCTAGAGGGAGACCCTGTGTTTCAGTCCTATAAAACAACATTCTTTGCAGAACATATTGGCAAAAACAAAGGAATCAAAAAAATACAAAAAGTTGCACGTACATCTCCCCTTGCAGTAATGTCCATCTTTAGGCAACCATAGTCCATTCCAGCTCCCCAGATTCATCACACATGTCAATACCTGTCAGGATTTCATTTTAGGAACAAAACCTCAGATTAGGACTTCTTTCCATGTCCAAGCTCAAACTAGTACTGGCAAGGTCATGGATTAGATCCTATGTGGGCCATTCACTTAAAAGTTGGACTCAGTGATCCTTGTGGGTCCCTTCCAACTCAGAAAATTCTGTGATTCTGAGAGAAGTAAAGGAAAAGACACCAAGTTAAATTTGGAGCAAAGTAGAAAAGTTGTTGGACTAGCCTTTTATTCAGTGGGGTTTTTTCCCCCTCACAATTGTCCCCATGTTAATGTTTCTTTAATATTCATTTCACTGTCTGGTCCCTCTAATCCTCGGGCTGGTGACGGGATGCTTTGCTTGATGGCTCCCCAAGCAATGCTGTGCTGGAAAGCTTTATCAAGGAAGAACATGTCTGTAAGAAAGAAGCCAAGGAGGAAACAAGGAGGGTATTTCTGAATCCCAGCAAATTTTCTTTGCTGCCCGATTTTGCCGGTTTTACTGCAGAAACTTTTAAAAGCCAAGTTCATCTGTGTAATGAAAGTATTGCAATTTAATGAACACTTTATAAAGAAATATAGGTCATTAACAAGGTACCTGGCTGACTCTGGCTTCTTGCCTTTGCTTTATAATGGTGGATCATCTAATCTGTGTGTGTCATTGCAGCTCCTAAAACAGTGACTCAGTATACAATCAGGATCAAGGGCCGTACGTCTGGATTCACAAGTATAAGCAGTTACGAGATCTGTAGAAAGCACTCAAATAAAAGCAATATTTTAATTTTAACATGAAAAAGAAGAAGGGAATGAAGCTTTGTGAAAAACTGCGAATTTTCTCTCCCGTGCTTTCAGCTCTGGCTCCAGGAACTCCTTAGCGAGTTGTCACGTAGCAGGATGATTACTTATGGAAAGAGGGAAAAACTTGTCACCCAGGGGGTATTATCATATCCTGAATGCATAAAACTGTTCACTCAGGACAGCTCTGATGCCACAGAGCTCTGACTGCTCAGTGGGGGGTTTCTTGCATTGCTGCATAGGAAAGCCACTCTCTTCTTCTAAAGGCAGCATTTGTCTCTGCTTGTGCTCTGTTTTATTACTCATTAGCAGTAAATGCATCAGTTACCACTTCTCCTGAGAAAACAGCAATGGAAATCCTGTCTCCTCACTGTGCCTGCCTTCTCTGCTTTTGAAACAGAAGATTTCATGAAGTTAATGATGTGCAGTCTTACTCAGCTCAGGTTTCTTTACAGACAGCTAGCTTGGATGTGAGAAATCTAAAACTCATTCATACAATAAAACTTGACAACAGTTCATTACCAGAAACAGGTAAAATACGAATTAATATCTACTTTAAAATCAATTTTATAAGAAATCTTCTATTTTTTCTCAGGTTTCTCTGCGGACACAAGGAAAGCAAACCAATGTTTCTTGGTTAAAGTACACCATCCTTTAAGTTTTCCTTACATCTCTTCAGAGCCATGTGGTGGTAGGTAAATTCCTTGCAAATGAGATAATCAGAAAATAATTTCACTGAAAGGAGTCTTAAAACACCCTAAAAAGCCTATCAGAATAGGAGATTTTAACAGACTTAACAATGCTCCTGAAATACTAAAGCACACTTTATTCCAGGAACTCAGTTTATGCTCTTGCATTGAACTTCACAGTTTAGATATAATTACGGGAAAAAAGAGGAAAGATCACCAGGAGTTAATAACAGCTATTAAACCACATACTCAGCTAGAATCATTATTTTGGTGACTCAGTAAGCAGGCAGCTTCAGTTAGAAACAAACCTCAAAACACTCAAAGCATGCCACCCTAAATCAGAAAAGTTGACACTACGATGATGAGAAAGGGAATAAAACCACCTGCTTGTTGTCCACTGCCAGGCATGGAGCAGCAGATAAAGTCTCTAATGCCCACATGTTAACTATTACCTTGACTAAATCTCACTTGCCCTCTCAGTGCACAGGCTTATTGACAAATGGATGTAGCACAGGAACTGACTGCAAATTTCCGTGGGACTCTTCCTCAGGGAAGTTACTCCTGTGGCACAAATTTTGTTTTTTTGAACATATGGGCATGCCAAGTCAAGTGATCTGAAAACATCAACCCAGGACTTTCAAAACTCACAGGCTAACAATTGCCTCTTGGGGTGGGAAATCAGGAGGTTGAAGAACGCTATAGGGTCCTGAGGCTGGACTTACACACAGCCTCAAGGACTTCACAGCTAAAGAGAGGAAACAGTTTTACTAGCAGTCTTGTTTCTAACTTCCCGGCCCTTGGAGAAACACTGGGTTTCCAAGAGAGAAGAAATTCTTGAAGTGAAGTCTTTCCCCAGAATGCTGCATGTCAGAAGACAAGGCTTTTGCTATAACTAAATGTTTACAGAAGCGGAAATGTCTTTAAAAAAAAACATGCCAAAAAAAGGGGGCGCACTGTGACTGGGGATTGCAGAAGCCTGGACTCGCTGCAGTTCATATTGTGCAAAGGGAATAGGCCATTCACAGTCTAGACTGAATTTTTTAGTCTAATGGCAATTAATCCCAGAAGCTCTTTACAGGGCAGCCCTGCCAGCCTGTGGGGCTGTGCCCTGGAGTGGCAGCGTGCTATTGCAGCAGCTTGGGGCATGCACTCACGGCACTGCGAACACGGCTAAAAATACTGCCACAGAATAAACAGCAGAGATCGGTACACAGTTTGTGTGCCAATAGAGGTCAGTGTTGCATATCTTATATAGCTTCACAGTTCTGGCAAATGCTAGCTCTGCAGGGAAAGATCTGTGTATGTGTCCTGTTTTGTTTCATGGACTCTTGTCTATTTTTTTTTTTAATATCTAAGCCTGTCCATATGACAAAGAGCGAGTAAACTGGGGCATCTGCTGGCTAGTGCTTCATCAGTTAGATAGTTATAAATAAGTTTTATCCGTCAAATAACAGTCAAAGCAGACTTTTATCATTGATCTGATTGAATTTGCAGGCCAGGCAATTAGCAATACCATCTGCAGTCCAGTTGCAATCAGATTTCAGAGAGAGAACAGAGGTGAAACGGAGGAGCTGCAGAGCTGCGCAGAGCATCCCACAGCTGCTCCGATGGCTCCGTTGGTGCTGATACTATCTGCTCATGTGCTGAGTTGTTGTGGGCACACGTAACTGAGAGCAGGACTTGGCATGTATTTTTGGCAACCCCTGGGTCTGACTCATGCTCTAAGAGAAATACCAGAGCACTCCTCTGCTAAAGCACTGGGAAAAGGTGCCTCTTCTGAGGCATCGGGAGACTCCACTATGCAGGAGGGAGAATTTTTCAGGGTTTCTTTTTCTCTCACCAAGAGAAGGGCTCTGTAAAGTTTGTTTTCCCTAACTAGCCACATTATTCACCCTGGCCAATTCCTTTCCCACTGCAGCCGCCACTCACGCTCCTGCATCTGTGGTTACGTAGCAGGGGAATCACAGAAAATGTTACTATAATTAATGTGCCACTGCAGGATCCTGCCCTGCCTGTGCTCCCATTCTTGACTAGTGACTCAGCCCTCCTTTTATTCCCCCTTATGGCAATCAACACTCATCAGTGCCTTTACCCCAAATGGAAATGTTTTGGTTAAGGACAGCTAGCACACACCTTGCTTGGGTGATGCCAGGTAGAACACAAGCAGTTTTGATACTACCACCACAACAGAAAATCCAAAGAAATTTTTTGGCCTCCTGAGTTTCCTGCGTCTCACTAGACTGTCCGGTGCACATCTGTAACAGCTCACGACCAGCCTGTCAGCGCACGGTTCCTTACAAAGCCAGGGCTGCCAGCTCCTTTTGGCTGAAGTCCTTCCCTTCAGCACTACCACAAACACTGCTCCGTGCACTGTGTACCTTCCTGGGAGCCTGGAGGGAACGAAAGCAATCTCTTATCTGACAGTTCCCTTCTCTGTGGGGGGTCAGTGTGTGCTGATGCGCAATAGCCTCTGCTCTCCTCAGGAGTAGGGAAGCGGAAAATCCCCTAAGATGAGACTCTGACCTGAGGAATTTGCTTTGTAAATTACACAGAAATGCCCAATGGGTGAGAGGTTTTGTTCTCCTGAATTTTTTGTTGGTTTTCATTTTCTCTCCTCCTCCAGTCGTATCATATCTCATGCAACTCACAAGATATATACTTAAAAATTAGAAAAGGAAAAAAATAGATGAGAATTTAAGTCAGGGCTATTATTTCCAATTCTCCTTTTCTCTGTCCAAATTAAAAAGCCTTTCTGATAAATTATTAGAATTTAATTTTTGGAGCATGTGAGCTACTAAACTTACAGCAGAAGCCAGAATTCCTTAAATTTAAGCTGCCTTGAAACCTTTCTCTTCCCAATAACAAAAGCTGGAGGTGCAGACTGAGTGTCATCACCTTGCTCTGTTAATACTGCTCTTCGTCAGGAATCTCAGATATACCCTGCATTGGGGATACAGAGAATTTCTTGTGAAGACCTATTTTGGCTAAAAATATTGATTTATGGCAACTTAGAAATATTTGACTATCTGTTGAAGCATTAAAAGGCACTTGGCGTTTTTGGGCCTGTGTTAAGGAAGGAGGAACGTGGTACTTTATTAATACTAGGAAGTTGGGTGTTGGTTTCTTTTAATAGCAAAGTGTTAAAAATCAGATAATAAAACAAAATCAGGATGAAAATATAGATAACACCTTTCCTCCTCCAGACCCAAGGCTTGCTCAGAAGGCCCGTACAGGGCACTGCCAGCAGCCCTGGACCCCAGCGGTCTCCCTTGGGAGAAGGGAGGGGAAGGAGTGTTTCACCTTGGGCAGCACTGGAAGGGTTCCCTGGGAGGGTGCAAGTGGTGGCTGTGCTGGGCAAGTTGAGAGTGGCACAGACATCCTCATCATGACAAAACCAGTTTTTGTGTGGCAAGCACGGGCAGAGGCACACTGAGGATGGGCGGTGGCAGCCAGGTGTCACAGCCAGAGGCTGGGGTAGCACTGGACAAAGCACAGGGGACCAGAAGCTGAGGCTTCCTGTCATTATCCTCCCTTTCCTCTTCCACACACCTGTCCATCTCCATCTATTTTCCATAAAACTTTTTTCCCATCCTGCCTGAGGAACAGATTGAATGTAGGTAAGGTGACCACCAGGGTGCAAGGTGTTCTGCAGCTCAGCTTGACAAGAAGGGCTCTGCAAAGTGCACAGGTTCTTCCTGTGTCCAGCTTTAGATGCTGTGGCCCCAGCCCAGCCTCCCCAGCTCGAGGGAGGCATTTCAAGCACTTTCCTCCCAGCCCAGGTTATTAAGCCAAACCCTTTTCTGTCGATGACACAGGCACACGTAGGGACAGAGCAGTCTCACTTGGGAGGTGAGACAGCATTTTGCAATGCACTGCAGACCATAATCAGCACACGAACACTTGGTTTTGTTCAATTAATCTGTCTTCTCCTCAAGCAACCTTCCCCTTTGTCACAGGAGCCACCTGCCACAGTTACATCTCCAGTTTGTTACAAACAGGACTCTGTGATCAGGTTTGGATGTATACTTTATTCAATAAAAAGGGCAGTAGAGGTTAAGTAAAATTATTCACAACTGTATATGGAAAATGGTTTTAGCAATGAGCAATTGCCGAAGATGCTGAAGCTCTTCATTTCAACACGTCTAAAACAAAATAAAAAAAGATTTTTACCTGTTAAAATTGTTTCTACCCAAGAATTTTAAAACAAACCCTTCAGTTTCTGCTTGAACAAAACATGCAAAACATTTGCCTTAGATGAAATATTTTTTAATGATTGAATTTTTCCTCTGGCTTTCCCCCAAACAGTTTGGGGGGAGAATGTCCTTGCAATGGTTTTGCACTTGTAATTTACTAGGGAAGAATTTCCTACAGAAGAATTAATGATGTCAGATGAGACACTGAGTCAGTTTTGAAAACCTTCTGATGTGCCATCCTGGCACTGATCCCAGCATATCCAGCAAAGTAAGTGGTCCTGTAGACATAGCCTGCCTCCCTGTAGTCTCCTCAAAGGTTTTGGTGTGGTATGGCAGATCCTCATACTTCAAACCCGTGACTGAATGGACAGATTGCTTATCTTGGCTACTGCTGGATAGAGAAAATCCTATCTTGTGAATCGAGCAGAATGAGGCTTCTTAGAAAAATAGGACCTTTTAAAATCTCTGTGGCTAATCACCTAGAGAGCAACCATACTGGACCGAACTCCTCTGCTCTTTGGTAGTTTCCTGTAGCACCATTACTCACCCGTTCTGGAGTTTGCCTACCCTTTTCATGTGTACAAGACCTGTTATTATTGTGTTCCTTGTGCTTGAAAGTATTCTGACCGGACTGAAGCTGGATGGTGCCAGTTATTTCACAAACAACTCGGGGAAATTCCTCCCCCTCTCTTGACATGTTTGCCATTTATTCTGAAGCAAGATAGGACAAGAGAATATGATGAGCTCAAAGAGGGAAGGCCACGTGAAAGATGGATGGCTAATGTCCTTGTAGAACATAATTTATGCCTCAAGCCTCATGAAATATTTCCAGAAAACACCCACATCTGACTATCATTCAATTCAACCTTGAATGGTGGCCAAGCTTTTTGAAAGGTTAAAGCAATGCAGAGTCCTGAGAAAGATGTGGAGATGCTTCTTTTTGTGTGTATTTACCTATCTATGTACTTCAAATGTTTAAGGTTTGGGGTTTTTTCCTGTTTTCTTTTCATTAAATTGATCTCATTTGGGACAGGATTTTCCTCGCCTCATCAGAACAAGGCTGGCACATTTTAGAGGCAATTGTCCAAACAATAAATACGGTAACAATTATAGTAAAGTCCCATCTGACTGACGTGCCATCAAACTAGGGTTACATCCAGTAACTGCATCTCAGTATTGGAAGTTCCCAGACATTTCCAGTTCTAACAGTCGATCAGGACACCTTTATCTTCCTGCCCAGTAAAAGAAGCGCAGCAGGCCACTTCCTGTGTGCCTCTGTTTCCAGAGAAACATTATTTCAAGTAATATGGTCCATTAGATAGGGCCTTGCTAGTTTTAGTGAAGGATGGAGTTATCAGGATACCTTAGTTTCTTTCTGCATGGCAGCTTTTGCAACTGAGATTTTGACTAAAACCTGGGGCAATCTGAGGAGAAATGATGGGGGTGAAGGAAATTCCATCAGATTTTGGGGAAAACAGATAGAACTACTACAAAAAAAATTACATTTGTATGTAATGCAGTAGGTAGTTTTTAACAGTGTTCTGCTATTTACAAATCCCTTGTAATCAAAGAACACAACATTTTATATGCAATGTTAAAAAAAAAATCAATGTCTGCTCTTGTGTTTTTGGGTTTTTTTTATTAAAGACCTGAGATTCAGACAAAATATGACTAGTGTTAGCACAAGTCTATTATAAACACCTGTGGATGTTTATGTGAAGATGCCACTCCTAGTGGCATTATGATTGAGTGTACTTAACATGAAAGAGAATAAAATGCAGTTTTATATGAACTACGCTCCCCGTAAAGATATAAACAAGCTAAAGAAGTCACGGCAAAACCTGAACTTTAATGAAATGCATTTTAAATGTCACCACACAACACAGTTCTCCACTGGTGCTTGGCAGTACTGTGTGATGATGACTAGGATGGGCTAAGCTGTGCTGCCATTGGCTTGACTTAATTTTTAATGATACTCAGTGTGAGGGTGTTGGCCATGGTGAGTAGCACTTCTAGGCTCCTTCTGTGTTGAGCATTTTCTAAAATTGAGTGGGGTCCTGATCAGCAGCGGGGCACTTCTGTTCCTCATTTTTCCAATAATGTTTTGCAGCTGTAGGAAGGATGGGGGAAGAGTGGAATAAGAAGCCTTCATAGGAAAATGATGCTTTCTGGAAGAAAGGAAGCCTCTGGCAAAGCAGGGAGATGAGGAAAGGTTTAATTTTGCTGTAAGTATTTTCAGAAAAGCTGTTTTAAGTTGTGTAGTTTTTCATAATACCATCTCAGAAAAGCCGGGGGCAGCTGGACAGGCCCGCTGCTGCTTTCATAGCCTGAGCTGTCTGGGCTTTTCAAGTGCAAGGAGTTTAATTGCTTTCTCAGGAGGTATGGCTAAAAGGCCTAGACATAAAACTAACAATGATTTATCTACTGAAAAACAGAATAAATATGTGTGAGTCACTGGCATCATGCGGGCAAGAGCAGTATGTGAGTCAAGGGAGAGCTTAAGAGTCTGACTAAGCTGAAAAGAGAAATTGCATCATCAAAACTTGATGAGAGAAAGATTTTCATGAGAAAAAGCTAGTTTTGACTCTGCAAAATTGAACTAAAATGCTGACAACAAATGGAATTTTCCCATGATTAATTTGATTTTTCTCTTGGATTCTTTTCAAACCTCTTATCATGAAGCAATCTATGATGTATCTTAGTATACAGTACCATGTATTTTATAGACATAGAACTATATAACCATTTAAGTATACTCTCATATGTGTATTGAAAAATGTATGCATTCCTCTTTTCTATAAATGGGGCAGATTAGACATTTTCCTCTTAGAAAAAGTATATTCATAACTGTGTTTATTTGTTAAAAACAATTATGAAGTGATAGAGCCAAAGATTAAATGATGGTGGTGGATGCAGACAAATTTATCAGAATCAATATACACTATCACATTGTGCATCTAAATTTATAAGTGTAAAATAATCACAGCGAGGCACTAAGATGTACCCTAAAAAAAAAAAAAAGAGAGAAAGAAAGAGAGAAAGAAAACGTTAAAACATAACACCAGAGGAATCCCAAAAGAATTGGCATCAATTCATGGAAAAAGTTGTTCCAGGTCTCAAAGTACGTGTGAAATAAGAAATTGAAGAAAAGAGTGTAAGTCTCTATTGGGAATCCTATTTATTCCAAGTAAAACGACATTACTGCATACTGAAAAGTAAGTCACATTACAGATATCTCTTCATATTGCTCTAGAATAACAAAAGTGACCCATTACAATTTTGTTTCCATATTCAAAGTTGCTGATAGACACTTCATTTCTAGTAAATAAAACACATACAGTGGGTTATTAACCAAACCTTTTGGTGCTGTATGAAGTGATAATTGTTTGGTTGAGTTTGCTTTGAAGAAACATACACTGCATTGTCAGGGATATGTTCATATGAGCAACAGATGTGAAAATGGAAACTCTACTCATCATTTTTAGTCTGATTTCATAAAAGACAGGCATTATATGTAGATGTTAGAGACACCAACTATTTTGATTCCTGAAAATGTTAACTCCTTGTTTAAAATTTTCCTCATGCCATCCAAGAGCGAAAAAAATCCAGATTCTCCTAATTCAGTCATGGTAATAAGCTGATTTGGGTGCTTCTGCAGCCTCTCTATTTCTTTTCCATTTTTGCACATTCAGGATAAATATTTCCTGTTTCCTGAATGTTTTTCCTTCACTCCAAAGCTTCTCACACTGCTAATATCTAGATGAAGAAAATTGACCATCATTTGCTGCATAAGCCCTTGCTCTTCCTCTAAGCACTCCTTGTCTCCAAGACTGGGCTCCCCAGTGCCTGTCTGGAGATGCCTGGAGATCCCAGGTAAGGATCTCCAAGAATTATTTGCAGGATTGATAAACGAACCTAGAGATCTCTTTAAGAAAGGTTGAACTTTCAGAGTGGAACTCCCTCCACCTGAGGAAAACGTAAATGTATAGTCTGACTAAAAACTGGCACTCTTCATTTCAGTTCATGGTAAGAAATAAACACTTCCTTGATGTAGTTCCCTGTGTATTCAGGCAGACATTTGGAAACAGAAGAGTCATGTCCTAGAGCACTTCAAAGGCAATCAGATTGATTGCTTCAGACCCCAATGTCTGTAGTTGAGTGGTAAGTGCCCCACAGCAGTGCCTCTTCCCCCTTGTTACCCTCTTGGTAGAATAACATGTGCATTCTGCAGGAATGCTGCTCGTGGTGGATCAAATACTGAGGATATCCTTTTTTCATTGGGGTGAACTTGAACAATTTTTCCACAAAAATAGCCATATTCATGTTGTCATTCTTTCAAACTTCAAGGACCATAACAAAAGGGACTATTCCAGTGGTGATTGACTGCAAGGTGGTTTTGCTTTGGAAAACATAGCAGAGAGGGGGCCGTAAAAACACATTCTGTTCATAAGGATTAGAAAGAGATGAGAACGTTACTCCTATGGAAAGAGCAGTGCAATGAAAGGTATATTGGTCAATTCAAACAAGTCCACAAAATCTATTTGTTGAGCTAACATGACTTTAAAACATCTTTCTGTGAAAGAATTCAGTAAAGATTGGCATCTTCAGAAGAATTACAGGAAGGCTTAGCAAGTTTGCTTTGGAGCTTGTGGTACTGATGTCACTGAGCAGGCTGGGGATAACTCCAGCGGATGTGTGAGCTTCCCTAAGGGCACAACAAATTATTACTTCCAAATGGAAATCTATGCTTCAGAAAATACTTTCTGGACTTAACTGCTGATGAACCAGGTAGGCAATAAAATGCTACAATGAGATAATTGCTAGGGTCTCAGGCAGATAGGAGCTGCCTGCAGTCTGGATAACAAAGCACAGCACAGAGGTAAATGAAAGCAATCCAGTGTAAATGATTAATTTACTGAATGCAGGGACCAGTTTTCTGCCGAGAAATTTTTGTTAAATTTAGGAAGTAATTCTTCAGCTTTGCTTTTGTTTTTGCCACTTTCCCTCTCACCTCTGTCTGTGTTTTGCACCAGATCACATGGTACAGCATCTGTTGTGTGTGCTAGGCAAGGTGCTTGAAGAGGAAAAGCAGTCCAGGCAATAGGAGGAGAACAGTCAGGGAGAGCCATAATCCCGGAAAATGTCAGGGTGATGGGTGACCTGTGGTGAAGCTTATACGTGGGGCAGCTGGAAACTGGATTCTTTTACCTTTGCATCTAAAACTACCGGTCATTTACAAGTACCTAAGGATCAGGACTTAACAAAATAAGCCCTTGAAGTGCACTTTGTAAGAAGAAACTACACAGATGCTGTTTGTGACCTTGTTGCCCAGCTGTTTCTCTTCTTTACTACCTTGATGATCTTAGAAACACCTTGTCTGAGACATGGAGAAGATGTGTTTTACAGAAGTTTGGTTTGTCTACATACAGCAGAGGGGATACACAGAAAGAGGTAAAGTAAAGTACAGACTTTCATCCACTGTCTTGTCCTGTTTATTCGCAGTTTGGATATAGTTCTAGAGATTGCTAGACCACATTCCTCTAATATTATCCAAATCCAATAACAAACAGAAGAGCTTGGAAATACCTTGGAAAAGCTGCCATTGTATTTCCGGCTTCAGCAAGACACAACCACATCTCCAGACAAAATTGATGAGTTTCTCTGCTCTCCATGGAATCACAGGTTGGTTTGGGTTGAAAGGGACATGAAAGATCACCTAGTCCCAGCCTCCCCACCATGGGCAGGGACACCTTCCACAGACCAGTTTGTTCAAAGCCCCATCTACCTTGGCCTTGAACGCTTCCAGGGGTGGGGCATCCACTCTTCTCTAGGCAGCCTGTGTCAGTTCTTTACCACCCCCACAGTAAAGAATTTTTTTCCTAATATCTACTCTTGATCTACTGTCTCTCAGTTTAAAGCCATCACCCCTTGTCCTATCACTGCAGGTCCTTATAAAAAGTTGCTCTCCAGCTTCCTTGTCAGTCTCTCTTAGGTAAGCTGTTTGCTTCTCCTCGGAGAATTTGAGTTCCCTGGGCAGTGTGCCCATGGTAGCAGGCAGCGGGTGAGCCCTACATGGGGGCCAAGCTGGAGCATTGCTATAACAAAATGCTTTTCCATGGAAGGGGAGGCACGTGCCTCATCCAGAGAAGATACTTAAACCTTGAAATCCAAGCTCCACCGGCAGTAGGTTATCAGCTGTCCTATTGATATCAATATGTAGTATCTAGCAGAACAGGACCTGGATAGTTTTCTAACCAGTGTTGCAGTGCAGCCATTTTCCTAGAACAGCCATAGTCCAGCTGAACATTTTCACTTCCAGCCCTCCAGTAAGGTCAGGAAGCAGATCTTAATGATCCCATGCATTTTCTTAATATTTCCCTCACTAATTAGGTGAGATCACTGACCATTATCTTGTAAGCACATAAGTGAAGAGGCAGGGATGTGCCCTGATGGTAGCCAACAGAGGACTGGGCAGGTATTGCCTGCCACATATTGTTTAGTGGAATTTTGCAAACTCTTCAAATTTTATTGAAACTCATCAATCTAATTCAGGTACACATTGAAGTACTAGAGTTCTAGCTGACCCTAAAAAAACTCCAATTGTTCTTTTCTCCCTACTTTTGTAAAAAAAAAGGTAGTTACTAAAAGTACAAGGGTTGAGAATAGCAATATTAATGAAAGTTTTCCTACTTCACAAACAGCCAGCGTTATCAAATAACGTCTTTACAAGGACGTGTAATTTACAGATTTTGGATTAACATAAATCAAAATTTTATAGGTTGTAGAGCTAAGTAGACATTTGTTAAAAAAACCCATGAGATGATAAACACTATATTAATTTACTCTTTTGCGAACAGCATTATTCCTGAATAGATGACAGGTTATTTCAAACTGGAAGAGCACATCCAGGTGTGAGAAACATCCACACCCACTGGGACTGGTATACTCTATTGCCCATAAGGACGAGAAGGCAAGTAACTCCTTGAGGCCAGAAGGGTAATCGGGTCCTATGTCCTCTAGCTCAACTACTTATCCCTTTTCTAGGGTTTCAGTCTGCATTCATAATTGTGACTAGAGTAACAATTGAAAAGCTTTCACCAATTTTCACGGCCATGTAGGACACTACAATGGAGTCAAATGTTTAAATTCAGTGGTTATGGAACTGAGCAAGACTCTGTGAAGGAGAGAAACTACTTTGGCAAACTTAAAGCAAGTGTCTGGGCTAAGTGCTTCTTGTCCAGTCATGAATGAGGCCTTTGGTCCTCCCTGACAAGCATGGGCTGACCTGTTGCCTTCACATAATTATAAAATATTATTTTTAGTGGGAGAATCAGCGAAGTTCTTCTGCTGTTGGGAGAGGTTAGATTTGGTTGATAATAAAGTTAGATGCTTTCTTAATTGAGAAGACTTTTTTGTCATCAAAGATTTTAAAATGTTTTGTTATTAATACCACACAAATTCAAAGCAAAAGTAAACATCCCTTCCCTAACTTAAAATACTTATTGGCAAGCCAGGAATAATGCTGTTTGCAAAATGGTAAATTCGTTTAAAGATTTGTCTTGGTTTAGGAATGGTACTACCCAATTTAATACTCCCATTGAGACTCTCCCAACCATACTGCTGCTTGCTACTCCCTTCCACTTTTTCTCCCCCACTGCGGTGGGCTGGAGAGGAGAATTGGAGGCACAAAAGGTAAAGATCACAGGCTGAGATAGGAACAATTCACTGGAAACAGCAGAGATAAGAAAACCAACAGTAAAAGTAGAAATATTAGTAACAAAAGTGTACAAAAGAAAGAAAGTGATTCACATGCAATATGTTTGCTGCAGAGACTGACCCAGCCATAGCCATGCCACCTGACAGCTTCCTCCTGTTTAAAACCAGGGCCACCTGGCCGCTCCGTCTAGCTTGGAACTGGAGTTACCCACCGCTCCCTCCTCCACCCTTATTTGACCAAAAAGAACCCCTTCTTCCCAGAAAAGACTCTGTTTGCCCCACCCCGGGCAATGATGAGGTGATATAGAATGACTTCTGGGTCCTGGCCCCTCCTGGCTACTGCAAAAACTAACCCTGTCCTGGCCAGAACCAGGACATATTTATAACTATGTTTTTTCTGCAATGTTCATTCTGTGCTGCTTTATATCGCAGGTGTCAGAGTTAAAAGTCTCCCCTAACCCTGTACAAGCTGGTGCTGGTGTTCCCCAAACGTGTTCACAGTATGGTGAGTCACTGCTGGTGTCACTGGGGACTTCACCCCTAAAATGATTGCCAGAAGGACAGGGGTGAAGGGAGCACATTAGCCTATGATTGTCAAGGATCACCAAAGGCCTCCTTCATGACTATACAAAGGGCACTTAGCTCAGACACTTGCTTAATGCCAGCACTGATCTAAGTCTCCTATGGAATTATTAAGATATGACTTCCCAAAAAAGAGAGTGCAGACTTCAGAGAAGGCATTCAGAGGGAAATTTGAGTGTTTACTTGGTGGAGTCAACAAAGCCTCTGCCCTTAAAATGTGTCTTTATAAGCTTTTGTTTGCTGTCAGGGTTGATTGTTTTGATCTCTGTATCATACAGGGCTTGCTGCTGAAATAGGTGCTTTTGACATCCATTTCTCTCTTAAGTTAGGTCTGCTTTTAATCAGAGCATAGCCAGTTTGCAAGCTCTGTGGGCATATCCAGCTGGGAGAGGTGACTTGGATGGTCTGAAATAAACAATCAGAGCATAGAGTTTATTACTATTAGTTCTTACAAACTGAACATATTCATCTCTTTATATCTCATGGAGTCAGTAAAGTCATCCAGGTCAATCTGTCTGCTAGTAGGCAGGCAGAGCAGTGTCAAGGGCATGGGTGTCTGCACTGCTCCTGCACCAAGGAGAGGGTTCCCTTTCATGGCACCAAGGGTGCTCTCTGCTCATGGTGACCCCGAGGCAGAACAAGAACTATCAAAGCAGTTTACACCCCCTCGGCACCTTGACCATCCATGCAGTGTCCTCGGATCCCTGAGGATCAGGCTGGTGGTTACTCACAGAAGTTGAGGCCTAGCAAGAGCCTCAGAGTGGGGAGCTGTTTCCAAAGTCCATTACTGGAAAGCTCCAAAAGCATGGAGACTGGTAATGGGGAAGGGAATTGGGCAAAAATTACCCACTGTTAGGGAAAGTAGTGGATACAGTGCACGCTGTAGTTACTTCCCTTTTTTATTTTCAAAATGGAGAATGAAAATCTAGTGTTTGTAATTTTAACTCCAGTGCAGAAACAAAACAGGGAAAAGGGAATTAATTTGAGCCCACATTAGATAATTGGGAATGTAGTAAGGGCAGCAGTTCCACGGTATGTGCCTATCACAAGAAAATGAAGAGATCACACAAGAGAGGTGCCTGAATGAGTAAAAACTCCTCTTGACACAGTCTCTGAGAAAACCTGTGAGGGAGAGCAACTGTATTTATTTTGGCAAACCTGAGATCAGATTTTGTTTTGTGTGTTTTATTCCCCTTGCAGATCCTGATGCCGGAAAATAATTGAAATGAGCAAAGGAGATGGTAATTATTGTAAGTCTGTCTGCTACAATCTGGAAATTATAAAGCACTGCATGTTGCTCCAGGCTATAAATCCTAACCCAAAGCCACGTGCAAAGCCTTGGAAAATTAAAATGTTGCAATTGGGTTTAACCAGCCAAAAAACCCCAGCTGCTGAGTCACTCTGACTACACAGTACTTCAACTGTTAAAGGATGTATTGCAGCACCCTGAGGAATATATCAGTGGAATAACAAATTATTAAAGCACGTGTGTAAACAAGCTTTGCCAACACTTCAAAAAAATCTTTGAAATTATTCACAGAATCATAGAATCATTTAGAATGGCAAAGACCCTTTAAATCATCAAGCCCAAATGTTAGCCTAACACTATCATGACCACTCTTAAACCTAAGTACTTATCAAGTCCCTAAGTACCATGCCTATTAAAAATAAAGGAACTTATTTTGAAAACAACTTTTCTTTTTTTCTTTATTTCAATGAAAACTGTTTACATGGATGACAGGAATCCACTCCAACAGAAGCCATCCTAACTCCCCCACAAAACTTTTGAAATTATCCTGATGGATACAAGAAATGATTAAACTCTGTCAGGTCAGCATTTGAAAAATACTAAACAAAACAATGGTATCTTTTATGCAGTTTATCTTGATATGGAAATGTTGTAACTATTACAATTATCGTCTGAAAGAGAATATTGAATTTCCAAGAAATGTGTGAAGCACAGCAATATGAGAAATGTGGCATGAAGTAGGGAAAAAACCCAAACCCATGCATCAACGTTCTTCTCTTTAACTTTAATGTTTTTTTTTTTTTTTTAATCTCAGTTTTCAGTAAGAATTGACAATCATCTTTAACTAAAGAAGACTTTATGACTTCATCTGAATGGTGAAGAAACCCAAAGAGCAACCACAAGCGCCAGCTTGTTGTTTATCCATGACACTTGACTGCTGTCATACTCTGTTATCACCTTGGTCTATGGCAGCTGCTGTGGGCCAGGGTTTGGGGGGACAGTGAGAGCAGGGTACCCACCTGAGCTATGGGTGAGACTACACCGGGTCTGACACCCTCCAGATCATGGGACACACCAAACTGCCCACCACATTCAGTCCCTAGGACTCCTCTGTGCACCTTCTGTGATCCAGCACCGGGCATGCACTGCTCATCCCCATGGATATGTGGGCCAAGGGCTACACTGGATACAGCAACCAGGCTGAATGCAGCTCCTGCTCAGCATGCACACAGCCCACAGTAATCCACTGTAGAGCTGTTCATATCTTCTTATTAAAAAAAAACCAAAACAAAACCAACAAGAAAACCAGCTCAGCAAGTAGCACTAATTAGAGACTTGTGCATTTACAAGGGCATAGTAGTGTCCCTCCTTTGCCAGGAGCTGACTGTGGGTGCCCTGCTCAACCACCTTGCCGTTCTGGATCACCACAATGATGTCAGCTGTCTGCACGGTGGACAGGCGATGAGCGATGACGATGCAGGTCCGACCTTGCCGGGCATTATCCAGAGCTTTCTGGACAATCTGCACACAGACATCAGGAAAATGCTGTTAGCACCTGGAAAGGGTTCCCTTCTCCTAGGAACTACGTTTGATTTTTCACTCATCACCTGAATACATCCCCCATAGATATACAAGTCAGTGCAACGGGAGACCTTTGCTCAACAGGATTTCTCACTGAGGTCAGTGAGCCTGATCAAACAAATGTAAGACATGGAGAAGTGGGTCCTTGGGCATCCAGCTTGGGTCAGAACACAAATTCAGTACTTACCATCTAATAACATCTGATAGGAAGACAACTGAAGTGTATCTGATCAGTGTGGAATTTTATACTTAAAGCTTCAGGTTTTTTCTACTTTTTATTTAATAAATAGAAATAGCTTCCCAGTATAGTTCAATTCAAACCTTTCAAGTGGAAAAGATAATGTGATACACCTGACTTGTTTCATAATTGAGCATTTGTAGCATGTTTGCGTTGATTTTATTCTACAAAATCAACTAGCCATGTACATAGGCATAAGTATTTCACATAATAATAATAATAATTATTCACCTTTTCGCTTTCTGTGTCAAGAGCAGAGGTAGCTTCATCCAGGAGCAGAACGGCAGGATTCCGAACCAGAGCACGGGCAATTGCTATTCTTTGTTTTTGACCTCCAGAAAGTTGTGTTCCTTTCTCACCCACCCTGGTATTATATTTCTGGATGTTAAAAAATAAAAAAAGATCGCCAGTGAATACCTTTAGAGAAGGAAGATTAGAAAAGTAAAATTTTATGCATGGCTATAAAAATTAAATATTTTCATCTTAAAAGAAAGAATAGTGCAAGTGGTTTCAAGAAAGCTAAGGCTTTATAAACATCTCTAGCACAAGCAGTTATATATGCAGCCACAAATATTTATACCCAGTCTGAAAATTTAGTCCCTCAAAGACCGGAATACGTCTTGAATGGTACCAGCAGGGAAGCAGCCACAGAGTATATGATCACAAGATTAACTAACAATTTAATGCTAACTGACATAGACATGAAGAATTTGATGCTGCAGTGCTTGTGAATTAAGAATCTCAAACATCATTAGTAGTAATGAAGATGAAATATTTTTCAGCCTTATTACCTCAGTTTCAGGTACACAGAACTACAGTGAAAACAAGCTATCAAAGCATTTTCCCTTGTTAGAACCAAATTCTTGTCAGGCATGAAGGTCAAATGCCATGCCATTCACTTTTGATTCAGTGCTCCTTTGTATTTATTAAGAAACACTCTCTGTGCATGTCCATTCAATTAGAAATAAACTACTTTGCTTTACTAAACCATTTTAGAAAAATAAAATATCTTTATCAGAGTAACTTGAGGAGTTTCTGCTGACAAGGAAAAATATACAAAAAAATTATTATGAGCATGTGCTTGTACATAGAACATCCTCTCATTTTCCTCTCCCCACCTCCCTCTCACCCCTCAACCCCCAAATATTCTAGGCTGTCTACCACTGTAATAATGGAAACATCGACTTTTTTTTTAACAAACTAAAAAGGATTTTAAACTTGAAACACACTCACATTTTAAAACATAAAGGCTATTAAATTAAGGGAAACAAAAGTGTTTATTTTTAATTTAATCTATGCAAGTGAGCACTACCTTGATTTCTCTATATCATTCCATATATATGATCTCACTGTGAGGAAAACATCACTGTCTCTTACCTCTGGCAGCTTTTCAATGAAGGCATGAATATTTGCTGCTTTAGCTGCTTCTTCAACTTCCTCCTGACTAACCACCCTACTGTTGTCTCCATATTGGATATTTTCAGCAATGCTGCAGTCAAACAAAATGGGCTCTTGTGACACCAGGCCCAGTCTGGACCTCAGCCATTGTAAATGCAGAGATCTGGTATCAAATCCATCTGCTATCTAGAAAAAGCAACAGAAACATGATGCCAAGATGGCTACTGAACTCATCCGTACATAACTGCTGTAAACAGGAAACATTAATTCTAAGAGAAAACCCATTATGTGTTAGTTTCCCAGATGAAATCAAGTAAATTTTTTGCATGCAAAATGGAAGAGAACCAGCAGAATAGATTAAATATTTTCCTTCATTAGTTTTTAATTTTGTGTTGTTTTGCTTCCATTTCCTAGCAGGCAGAAACAACACGCAGGTAACAGGCTGTTCTTGCGGTCCTTCCAGCCCTACTGACCACAAGAAGCACCAGGAAGCTCATGGGAAAGCCTGTCCCTTAAGAAGCTGAACACAACAAATATTCTCAGCGGTAGGCCTTTCAATCTTACAACCTCCAAAAAGGTTTCTTTCAACTTTTTACACCCGTTAACGGGGGTTGAGTCAAAAATCCCACTGGGACCTCCTGATGGTGACATAGTAACATCTATATGAGATTACATTTGTATCATCTGAAACATGTATCTGTGTCCCCAATGTGTTAATTCATATCAGCAAGAAAACTTACACTCTGACAAGCAAGATACTTTAATGTTATGCCCCCATCTGACCAGGTGTGAGAAGCCTTGGGGAGGAAATGCAGTTGGACATGGTCATTCCTTTCCCAGGCAAGATCTGTGACCTGAGCAAGCACACTGTGCCAACATGGGTGCCACTGCTGGTACATGTGGGCAGATGCACAGGGCAGGCAGTGACAGGGGTTTTGGGGTTGTCTACAGATCCACTGGCAGCACAGCCTCAGTAATTCTCATCTCTAAAGAAAGGCATCTCAACAGAGGTACTGCCAGGCTTGTCAAAAGCCTCTGAAACCCTGGCAGATAAAGAGTCCTGTAGATTGAATTACTATTAATAGCCACACAATCTATTTTTACCACTTGTCCTTCCACAGGGTCATAAAATCTCTCCAAGAGCTGAATGGATGTGCTTTTGCCACAGCCGCTGCTTCCTACAAGTGCCAGAGTCTGTCCTTTGTTAACCTTCACATTGAGTCCTTGCAAAACCGGAGCTTCCGGCCTTGTTGGATATACAAAATGGATGTTTCTGAATTCAATGTTGCCTTCAAAATGGCTCTGAAAAGCAGTAGAGAGTTCACACGCTCATATTAACATTTATTATCTTTAACTATAACAACACTTGGTAAGATTTGGTTATTAAAGTGAGAGATCCAAGAAAGTTTGAGAGAGTGTTTTCAAAAGTGCTTTTGAAATTCTTTTAAATGACATATTGGACTGAGCATAGTACCACTAGTTATAGGATGATCTGCAAATGTAATTCACCAGATCCTTTTAGAGAAGTTTTCTGCATCTCTTGTATCTATTTTTCACTTCATCTTTGAAAAGAATATCACAGAATCACAGAATAAGCTGAGGTGGAAGGGACTCTCCAGGATCAGAGTCCAACTTCTGGCTCTGCACAGCACCATCCTCAAGAGTCACACCATGTGCTTGAGAGCATTGTCCAAACACTTGAACTCCTTCAGGCTTGGTGCTGTGATCTCTTCCCTGGGGAGCCTGTTGCAGTGCTCCACCACCCTCTTAAGAAAAATGGACAATATCCATATTTTTCATTTCTAATGCATTTAATTGAGACACTTCTACTTGTGATATAAACTGCATCATTTACTTTCCTGATCTCACCCTTCAGGTAGCACAATTTGAACAAATGTAAGACAAGGTCAAAGTCAGAGATTATGATAGCAGAGCTAAATTCTTCAGTAGGTTATTCACGGGCACAAAGGACAAGCTGTGTTTTAAAAAGCAGTGATGGTTGTTAATTAGCCCTTCGAGCCAGGCTGATATTTAAGCACAAGTGGAAGAAAGGGGGCACATGCCAAGGCTATTGCCTGTCCTTTGGAGTATGAGCCAGCCCCCTGGGCATGCCGACAGCACCACTAATACAATGCTCTCACAGCAGGGAATAACCTAATCTGATGGACTGGAAGCTTTGCTTTGCTAAATCACAGGCATCACTGGTAGTTAAGTCCAGTCTATATTAGAAATGTTTTCACTTAAGTTTTATTTTACTGGAGACCTTCTACCAAGCCTTTCAATATCTGTGCCAGAGAACCCTGGCTGGAGAAAATATGCAAGCATGCTCAGAACTTTAAAGGCTGAAAATCCTGTCTATAATCTTGAAGTTATAGAAAACTGGATTATGGCTTCCTGAGTAGGAGCTACCATCTAAACCTACATGGGAAGTTAATTTTAAATTTAGATGAAACTGGATGTTCTAGTGTAATCCTTCCAGAACCTGTAAATTGAAAGCATTACATGCAGAAATTTGACAAGTGCTGAGGTCAGCCTCCTTAGTGACAATTTTGGTTTAGAGGTGAGGCTCTTTGGGGAATTTTTGAGTGTTTTTTGGTTTTTTACTTTTTATTGTTTTTTCCTTTGTCTTTCCTCCCCCAATTTTAGAGCAAACTAAATTATTCATAAAGTTTGTTTTGACTTCACAAGAGCACATTTTTAATTGTAAGAGTTTCCACAGATGGAATAGGATGGCTTTTGGCAAAATTGTCTGCCTCTAAGGGAACTAATCTCTCTTATTTACAAAATAATTAGAAAAATGCATTAGTATTTTATTTCTCCTATAAACCCTTAAAAAGAAAACAAAACTTTTATTGGAACTGACATTGTCAATGTTTTCCTGAAGCCATGTAAGCTGTGAGTTGGTGGAATGAAAAGTTTTTTGTTTTTTTTTCTGCTCATTTAGAGAAAAACTACCTTAAAGGCCATACACTTTTGTCTGAAACCCAGAAATAATATGGTCCCTAAATAAGTCAGTACTACTATTTAGATAGTGTCTGTCTTTTGACAGAACCATAGAGTGGTTTGGATTGGATGGGGCCTTAAGGAACATCTCATTCCAAACCTTCTGCCATGGGTAGGGACACCTTTCCCTAGACCAGGTTGCTCAGAGCCCCATCCAACCTGGCCTTGAACCCTGCCAGGGATGGGGCATCTACAACTTCTCTGGGCAAACTGTTCCAGTGCCTTACCATGCTCACATTAAAGAATTTTTTCCTAGTATCTGATCTAAACCTACTCGCAGTTTGAAGCCATTACCCCTTCCCTTGTCACTACGTGCTCTTGTAACAAGTCCATCTTTCCTGCAGATTCCCTTCAGATCACAATTAGGTCATCCTAATTCAGTCACCTTTTGTGACACCCTCAGAAATATGAAACTGTGAATACAACTGCAGATAATACACCATTACCAATTTAGCTTGTTACGTTTTTCTCTGGAAAAAAAGAAGAACACTCCTTCCAATAAAAAAAAAAAACAAAACCAACCCAAACCAAAAACCCAACAAAACAAATCTCCAACATCCCCCCAAACCCCAATCCAAAATACCACCAACCCTTACCAATTTTTCACCTTCATCACTGTAACTGTCAATTAGAGGTTTTCTTTCCAAAAGCTGAAAGATTCTTTGGGCTGACATTCGAGCTTTGCCATAGTCTGGTGCCAGGGACGCAGACTGACCAACATTCATAGCTGCAAATATGACAGAAGAGAAGACTCTGAAAAGCAAAGGACAAAGCATGATTCTTTTTGGATAGAACCACGCATTCTTTTCCTCCTGTGTAAAACATACTTTCAGAATAAAGATTTTTGGCATCTTTAGGTTATGATATTTCTGGAGCTCCTCATGCTCCAAAATGGTATCCAGTATTAGGAAGGTCAGCTTGTTCCCAAAGCTACTTTAGAGCCGAACAGTGGTATCGTATCTCTTTGTAACACCCTCTGCCTAGAAGGGATGTCAAAGCCTTCTCCACAGTAGGTGTGTTGAGCTTGCTGCTCACTCTTGCTCTTTCTCTGCCCGAATATGCACCTTTCCCCAAAAGAGTCCTTATGCCCAAAGAAAAATCCCAACCAGATTGAATTCCTGAATTCCCATGCCCCATTACCTCTGTAATTTGGTAAAATAATTTGCATGCATTGAAATCACTATTCTGTGTACTGATTTTGATATTTTTCACATTTTATAAAGTATACTCACATAAATACATTTTCAAAGTTGGTCAGACAATTAGCAATGAGCCATGCCCCAAATCTGAAGACTGCTGCATTAATAAAGTATTCCGAACACTGAGCTACTCCATAGGTAAATCCATAGAAAGGGGCTTTTTTCAGAGATTTTCTGATAAGAGAAGAAACTTTCTGTAAATGACTTGCAAAAGAGAAACAGCAGGCACTGGCTGGGGGATAGATAACTTCTGGAATAAAATTTTCAAGGAATCCAGCTGACCCCCAAACCCACAACAAATCGGCTCACAACACACACACTCACAAACAACCCTTACCAGACCCTAAGAGCCCCTGGCTTCATGACACAGAACTGCCCTTAGGACAGAAAGCAATGAAATCCTTGATCCTCAGATACGTTAAATTGAATCCTGTTCCTTTGCTTTTACAGCAGGGCAGGTCACTAGAGCAGTTAGTTAAAATGAAATAAGTTAATAACTACCCCATATGACCCATTTTATTAAGAAACCGAGCAGGATCCAGCCTGGCCTAAGAGCTGCCTGCGGGCTTTCAGGAGCTCATCCCATCTGAGCAGAGACCTCTCACCCCAGTTCAGAGCAGAGACATATTGCTGGGTATCCCCACAGGGATTCAGACCATGCTGCTATTTCTCAATCTGTCTCTCTGAAAAGGTTTCATTTTGTGTAGCTAATTGAGCACACATCGAATCAGAGTCTGGATAACTCTCTGTCCTCGTTGCTTCGGATGCTCTCTGAGGAAGAGGAAATCTTTCTAGTCTGAGATGTAAATCAGACCTGTGATAGTCCAGGCAAGCATCCTGCCCAAATCTGGGCTCTTAGCGGATCACCAGACATTGAATTTTGATGCTATTTTGGCTGAGGATAGATTGTGCACTACATTACCTTTGATTCCTTCTTTTGCATTAGAAACAATTCAGATTTGGGGCTATTTTATTTGAATAACATGGAGCTAGAAAAATCTGGCGGCTGTGGTGATTCAAATGCATTTCATTGGAGACAAGTCAATGGGATGTAGCAGATCAAACAAGGGAAACATATGAAGTTCTTTTCAAGGTTTCAAAGTCATATGAGGGGAATAAAACTGGTTTACGTAATAAAAGGTGTGGTGGAACTGTCAGTTCCTAAGTTAAGTAGTATCAGTGCAATACTCTGAAATGGAGTGAACATATATCCCATATTGTAGGCAAATACAATGTTCTGTAACACACATGCAGAGAAGGCAGTTTATAAAGTGTTTGCATAATAAAAGGCAAATCCTGAAAATGTTTTTTTCACTCTGCATTTAAGAGTTTATATAAAAATATAGAGACTAAACAAATTTCAAAGCTATGAACAGCTATTAATATTCTTCCCAGTCTTTTGGGTATTGGATATTCCAAGAAAGGTATTTACACAGTAAATCTGAAAGACTAAAGTGTACTAAGAAAGAATTACTAAAGGAAAAAACCCACCTATATGTACGATTCAAACTAGCAATATATCTTTCATAAAATGCTTCTTCCCTCGTCAGTGAAGCTACAGTTCTTATGTTTTCAACTGATTCTGTTGAAATCTAAAAAAAGAGATTAAACAAATAATAGGTAATCCCTTACAACTGCAATCTACAACATATCTCCTGAACACTTGATTTCTTTTCTAGCATTTATTATAGATCAGAAAGTACTTGCTTAAGAGTAGGGATCAAGGTGAAGGAAATTCCTGAGGAATGAAATTGTTCATCAGCAGTGTCTTCCCTGACCCATGGGTTGTTGCCCTCAGGAATTAAACCCAGTTTAATAAAATGGGAACAAACACTAGTTCTCTGGACACAGCTTGCTCTTTTGCATGGACTACTTCTGTCTCTTGGAAGAGCACTACCAGGTGAATGAAGGCAGCACCCTGAAACTCTTGAGCACATTAATGGCTTGCCTTTATGACAGAGTAAAAAGGTATCAATTTGCAACACTTCTGGCTGCAGCAGAGCAGTGCAGAGCCACGCTGCTTACCCTAGGCACAAGGTGCACCATTGCTGGGGCTGCTTCTGCTGCAGGTGCCACTGCCCAGAAATCCACTATGGAGGCTTTCAAATGCATTTTTATAGTCCAATTTGTAGATGGTTTGTGTTCCGTGTGTTTTGCTTTTCTTGAAGATATAAGCATTCCTCTCAACACCCTTCATTTATCTTGGATAATTGAGTCAGCTATAACACAACTACAATACTGTCCTTAAAAGTGATCTCACACCAGAACCCTGTAGTTAAAATTGAAGAACTTACTCTTCCAGCCTCTTCCAAGGCTTTTTGATCTTCTGCAGCATGACCAGACATAGAGCTGGCACTCACAGCATTTGCACCAACAATAAAGGGAATGCAGGCCAGGATAAGCAAAGTTAGCTGCCAGCCATATACAAATGCAATAATGATGGCGGTCACAAGGGTAAAGACAGTCATAGTCATCAGTGCAAGTCGGCTTCCAGTTGCCTAAGAAAATCCCAGAAACCCCCCAAATATATGTAATTAGATTTTTCTTTTTGTTGCTTAAATTATCACTTCAAATTGCAGTAGTCAAGGCAAAAGTTTTGGATGGAAAATGAAACCATGTGTGATCACTTGTTTGGACATCATACACCAACTTCTATAAACATTCCTAAAGATTCTGCATACCTTCCAGCATTCAGGCCTTCAAGAGGTGTTAATGTAGAGAGTTGGATGTGACAGTTGTTTAATTAAATGTATCTGGGACTTCACACGTTACCCAAGGTAGAGGAAACTGTGACCACTGTAGGGCAAGTCAGCAGTTAGACGTCCAGCATTAGGCAAGAGGGGCTTGGTTCTACCAGCAGCCATCCATTGAGACCCAGCACACTAACAGTGGTGAAAAATATTCATCCTCAGGTTCTCACACTCCCACACTCCAGCTTGGGGTTGGGTTCTTAGAGAAAATTAATCTGAATTTGGCCACCCTGCAGAAATGCTTTGTCTCAGTGGGATAATGAGTAGGAAAGATTAACTCTGACCAAAGAATTCTCACCTCCTCCGAGTCTGTATAACCTTTTCATCAAAAACTTTTTTAAATGGGAGTTGATAAGCATCCAGCATCCGGGTGGGCTCTGATATGCAGAAAAGAACTTCTGCAAACAGCCCTATGGAAATAATTCATCTTCCAGAACTTGGCGTGATGGTAAAAACAAAAATCCTTGGGTGGGAAGCAAATATTCTTTCTTTTGCCAAAGACTTTCCTGCCCTGAAAAGACTTTTCTTGTTCAATACATTTAAAATATTAAAAATTAAGCCAATGCCAAGGTGAATTGTTGCCATATGTTCTGGATGTTGCACATAAAGATGGATATGGAAACTTCAATCAGTGCAGCATGAGGCATGGAACTGACTTACTGACAGCTCTGGCTCTCCAGAGATCGCAATAGCTCTGGAGACCCATTCATGCCCTTAGTTGTTTTTTGTAGTAAGGGAACTGTGTGCATCTCTCCTTTTAACTACCCTGACTGTTCATTGTCACTGAAGCAAACAAACTTTAAAAGATGAAAATGACTAAATTTTCTCAAAGACTGTTTTATCCCTGCAAGCCCATAATGAAGGAGGGATGGAGAGAAACAAAAACCTATGGAGACTGAAAAATGTAGGGATTAAAGGATTAGTGATGGACATATCTGAAGGGGAAGAAAAGGCACTAAAACTTTTCCCCACGAGTTCTGCAGTGATTTTTTTTGGCTGCAAAGAGACAGGAAGAAACAGAAATGTTTGGCAGATTGTCAGGTTCTGCTGATGTGGTGAGCAGCTGGAAGAACTGTGCAGAATTTGCCAGATTCTCTTGCCAGTGTCCAGTGTCCACCTCCCCGATACCAGCTTCTTGAGTAGATCCCTCCCTGGACATTGCCCTCCGTGGGGTTTTCTAATTATGCCAGTCTATTTCTTACTGTTTGTGAAGCTTATTTTGTGGCAGTGAGAAGAAGAATTCTCTTCACTGAGGTCAGTAAGGGTTTTTATCCTCTACAGATGCAACATCTTTGTGGCATTCAGGTGACACCCATAACAGGGTGTAAAACCCTGGGGTCCAGTGACTGTGGTCTAAGCATATATGCAGATTTAACTTTGCATGGTGAAATGGCCTACAGTTATTATATGTTTAGCTTAAAGACTTGCAGGGGGGGGACATGAAAGGTACATGAACATCTGCTGGACTTTTGATAGTTGTAAATTATCAGCCGGGAAACCATTTCCAATGTGTCTGTAGCATGCTATGTAAATGCATCTGCCAGTCTGTGGGGTAGATGTACTACTTTGTTTTCTGAAGTAATCTTGGAGTTCCTTGCCAGTTGCAATTCATATTTATAAGGAAAAAATATTTAAAAAACACACATAAAAGAATCAACATACGCCTTTAACTTGGGAAGCATCTGTTGCAAGACGAGTTAGCAGAACACCAACAGCATTTTTCTGGTCATCATACCATCCAATCTCCTGCAAGAAAAGATACTGATTTTTCTTTGAAAAAACTACACGCAAGTACAAAACAGGATGGCTAACTGAATATTCTCTCTCTGTAGTCAGCATTTCCAAGTAAATTAAAAGAAAGAGCTTAAAAAACATTTTTCTTTTGTGGACATCTAACTGTTCATTATCAATGTGTTATTGGCTGTGATGTTTTCCTGAACATGCCTATTTAGAAACTTTTGTTATAACTCCCATTTACTTAGACATTCCTTGGGCATGAAGAGGTTAACTGTTCTCTTACAAATTACCTATTCCATCAACTGTAGAATCATAGAATATCCTGAGTTGGAAGGGACCCATAAGGATTTGTGCATACAGAAGGGAAGTGAAGCCTTTTTATTTGCAAAGGTTATGGTAGGGCTTTTTTTCTTCCAATCACAAATTTACTGTCTTCTGGCCGCTTTCAGATGTTTCTATGAACACACAGGTTCTTTTCCACACCCATTGCTGTCTTGATACCCTAATTCATACCTGCTGAAGTAATACTCTGAAGGACAAGGAGCGCAGTCTCATTGTTAGCGTTTCCCCAGACTTCCCAAACATAAACCCCTGGGGGAGGAAAAAGAGTCACATTTTCTCATCTGATGCTGAAACTCTGTTTATAAACCTGCTCAACAAAAGCAATGACACCTACAACCTCCTGTGAATATATATGTCCTGGGAAAAGCATCATTCACATTTCTGAACCTGAAACTCAATTTTTTCACAGAAAGGAAACAATAGGGCAAAGAAGGCATCTATATATTACATACCTGTATCATGACCACCCAAGGGAAGAGAGATTAAAATTTTCTGGTCAACCTTGCACACACAGTAGCAAAGATAAATCAACCTGTCTAGTGATTGGCCTCCCTACCCTGACTGTGACCAGGGACATTCACTCACAGCAGCCATACCGATGGATTTTATGACATGGACATCAATAGCAACTAAGCTTTAAAGCTTCAAGCTTTAAAGCAGACATAAGAGGACAGCAAATGATAGAATTTACTTGATGGTATGAAAAGCACCATCTGGAATGGAAAGAGCGAGTCTGCTTTATACTTACTTTGGCAAGAGCCTATAGACTCTTATAGTCAGCAAGAAATGTCGGTATTAACTTTGACTTTAAGGCCAGACCCTCAAATTTGATTTCAATCACGCTGAATTAACATTGCCTTCAGTGGATTATTTAAACCAAGAGCAAATGTAGACATATGTCTTTAGGTAAACATTAACATTAAACCTGCATATCTCAGGAAGACCCTGGCACTTCTGCATAGCTTTGTAAGCTTGGATTGGTGTTTTACTTCTCAGATTGTGTTGATCCGAATTATACCTGCAGCCTGCTGGAGGGTTCAGGGCTTTTAAGATTTCAGTGTAGTGACACTTACTTGGATTATGTATGCTACTAAGATAATCACTCCAAGTAAAAGAAATATTAAAGAAAGCAGCACAGTGTTTTTACTCCTTTTTTCTGGATCTCTTTCTTGAAAAGCCTATGAAAAGAAAAAAACCCCACAAAAATGAATACATAGACAAGCATCCGTTACATAAGCCAGCCTTCATCTTAAGAAGCTTGTCTACTTTAATTTCTTTTAGCAAGTATCCTGGATCCTAAAAATCAGTCTGCAGTCAACTTTCTGTTGAGGACCCAGTAGACAGTCCAGCTTTCCATTTAACCAGCATCGCACTAATTTGTTCTCCAAGATCCATCAATATTCCTCCTTTACTCATCCTAGGCAGTTGCAGTTCCACCATGCTCTGCTTCCAGAGAGTCCCTTCAACATTTTTCAATGGATGTATTTATACAAGTTAATCCCACTCAGAGACTTACATGGGAAGAACTGACTGAGTGGTTGAGCATGAGCAAAGCTCAGGACTGCAACCTCCAGTTGCAAAAAAAACCCCAAACAAAACAAAACACAAAAAACCCCAAAACCACCAAAAAACATGCCTCCAAAACCCCCAAACCAACAAAACCCACAAGCAAAAAAAAAAATCCCCAAAAAACCACACTACCCTCCCCCCTCAAAAAAAAAGAAGAAAAAACCCAAAAAATTTACCCCAATGATTTTTCCAAATACAACAGCGAATGCAGGATGGACCGCACCGATGACAGCGGCAGCAAACACTCCCAGCAGTACATAGAACCATTCGGGTTTGTTCAGAGCCAGGATTTTTAAGTAAGACACAGCAGGGAGATTTTCTTCCTACAGGAAAAAGTTACAAGTTTTCCTTGGAAAGTTGCAGAACATAAAATTCCCCAGAACAGAGGGTGTTCATCAGGCTTTGAGCAGTGAACTGTCTCAGTAAAGTGCTGAAAGCCCTCTCTGTGCGCTCAGATGAAGCAAACATGCTGGAGATTTGCTGCTTTGCTGTTTCAGGTCCTAGAACATCAACTGCACTGTGAAAATTTGGAGGCAAAAGACTTAACAAAAGGATAAGTCATGAGGGGAGAAGGGCCAGGACAGTTCACTGAAAGTCAGATAGGACTGGTCACCATGAATGGCCACTACCATTTCAATCGTTATAAAGAACTAAAAGTCTCACTGTTCAGAGCACAGAAGAGATCCCTCCAGTTCAGCTAAATGACAGTGGGCTGCCCCTAGAACAACTGGGTAGAGAGGTAATTTTTATCTTTGGCAAACTATATCCAATGAATCATTGCCAAAACCAGGAAAGAGGCATGTGTTAAGAATCAGTTAGCCCATGTCTGCTTTGAAAGCACAAAAAATGTTCTGTCCTGCTTTACCCCTTTATTTAAGTGCCTATGCCTCCAAAAGGATATTTCTGGGAACAGAAATAATGAAAACATTAGAAACGAGACAAAATATTAGTCAGGATTACGAGCAAGTTGCTCTTTCTTCGTGGTTATTTTATCCCGTATTTCAGATGCTAATGAGGGTGGCTAAGCCTCAACTATAGAAGTGGGCTGATTTCTCCGAAATAATTACAACTGCTGAATGTTTGACTTCTTCATTTTTTCTGAATGGGGTGAATATTTTATTCTTAAGCATGAACACCTACTGCTTCCTCTAAGGTCTTAAGCAGTATTAATATACAGCCAAAGAGTATCTTTTGAAGTTACATGACTTTTTATATGATAATGGGGATGGATCCAGTTCCTTTGTGCTATTTGAAATATTCATTAGCTGGAAGATATATTTTAGTGAGGAGGACTATCTACAGATAAAAATTATACTAAGGCTTTCATAAATATTTTAAATAGTCAGATTATTTATTACAGATGATATCCCAACTTCCACAGATTTAGCAAGTTTTACTCAACTTTGATAAAAAAAATCCTTTTTCTAAAACCTGAACTTCCTATGTGACTTTTATTGGTGTATGACATACGTCAACTAAGTTGTTTCGTCTGTAAAAACCCTGCAGAACTGAAGCATATACTAAAACAGAGAGAGTAATGGTGTTTTTACTGGGAACGTTCTTCAAAATGTTAGGGTTTTGATTCTTTTTTCTTTTGCTTGACATAAATGTAGTGTGATACTCCAAAGTGCCTTCAATTTGGGTACGCACACTCCACAGATTACATTATCCAGCAGAATTTGCAACAGTAAGCACCAAGGAGTAAAGAATCTTGCAAATGAAATCTCACAGCTCATTTTAATTAGATGGAATTAAAACATCAGCACCACTGAAATGATAATTGTACTAAGCATGACAAATCAATAGCAAAAGTTTTTTCCAGTACTGTTAAAATTAAGACCTTTGTTAAGACAAATGATTGTCCCCAGACACTCAGTCTGGTGAGTACTGACTGCAATAGCACCAGAGTAAAAGTTGCATGGCAGCCAGCTATCTAAAAGTAATCCAAGTTATGTGCTTTTTGTTTCTGCTTACATCTTATCATTAAAATTCAAAACTGAAGTTCTAATACCAACCTCCACCTCCATTTTTTTCTTCTTTTTTCCAAAGGGTTTTTTAGATGAACTCCTCTTGCTCTTATATCTGCTGGATCGTCTTCGAATGCTGCCTTTTCCTGAGATTACAGATTCTTCAAAATGATTTTGAAGAGTCAGCTCTTCCACAGGATTTATGTTTTCTTCATATTCCTCAGCTTCTGTGCCTTCACTATCTTCTGATGTGCCATAATCTTGAATATCACCGCTAGAACCCTAGTGAGAGAGAATTCAGGATATACAGTTACAAGGCATTTTGAGCAGAAAAAAGGAAAAATAATTTATTTTCTTATGAATGCTGCTGTTTCAATTGTGTAAGTACAGTTGCCTGTAGGCCACATATATTTCAGTCTGCAATGGCAGAGCAGTAGAGTGTTTGATTTTGATTTTTCTCTTCTCTTTTTCTTTAAGGCAGTCTACGGAATCTACCTGGAATCTAACACCTCTGTGGTTATGCCATAATTATGCAGTCCGTGCCTTAAACTCACTTATGTTTTTGACATATTGGGCTGCATAAATATGAAACACTTATGGGTAAAACCCCCAAGTATTCCAAGCCTATGTCTGTGCCCAGACTAGAATAACTGAGCAGCTGCCAGCTGGACAACATGCAGGGATCAGAGAGAGAAAATGGCTCCACCTGCCATCATTTGAGAACTTTGTGAAACAGAGAAAGAAAGTAAATAAATTACCTGCTGCATTACAAGGGAATAGTAGACTCCTTTCTGCAGCATCAGTTCACTGTGTGTCCCTTGTTCAACCACGATGCCTTTCTCAAATCCAGCAATAGTGTCAGCAGTCCTGATGGTAGACAGTCTGTGAGCAATCACAATGGTGGTACGTCCAGCCCGAGCCTTACGGAAACACACAAAACCCAGTTACAATTATAATGTGCAAGAAAATAGCACAGAAATAAGACAAAGTTATTTTATTCATTTGAAATATAAAGTAAATCAAAACTTCAAAAATAATTCTCTTCTAAAAGCAAAGACGACTTCTTTTTCTTCGTTTCATGTCCTTGTTTAGCAGTCCAAGGACAGTTTTGTTTGAATAATTTAGGTACAGAAAGCCACATTAATCTTTTTAGACAGGCAACAGGTATTAAAGACCATAATTAGAGTTTATTTATTATTTGACCTTTTATAAAACTTGCACTCTTTGAGCTAAAGTTGCTAACAAGCTGTTTCCATGTGCATGCAAGAATGAGGGGAAAATGCTGTGAGAATAGTTAGATCTTTCTGAAAACAAAGCTAGGATAGCAAATACATAAAGAGCAGATATTTTCTTTATATACTGTACTGTTTGGAATTTCAACATCAGCATAACTTCTGACAAGACTTGTCAGGAAAGCACAGAGGAGCAAACTGGCATCAAAAATGCATTTGAGCCACTCCCTTTTGAACCAAGGCCATTTGCCAATAACCCTGCTGGGATTTGGCAGGAGGAGCTGCTGAAGTCTCAGTTGGCAGGTTACGAGCTCCACCTCTCACGCAGAGCAGGGGCACACACAGCCCTCAGGCAGCAAACGAGCACAGGGCCAGCTTGTGACTGCTGGAGAGGCTGGCTTCCCTCCTCCACGATGCCTGGAGCAGATGGTGGCTTAGATGTAGGAGGAGAGATCCAAGGGGACCTCATGGAACAAGTGTGTTCTGTGGTGCTGGAACCTGCTGGAAGTTTCTTGCTACAGAAGCCGTGCATCGTATGGGCACAGGAACAGGGGCATGAAAAAGATGAGGGCATCTGCAGCAGAGGACTAATTAGCACAGAAATAAAACAAAGAGGACTGATTCCAGGGAGATTTGAATTCTTCCCCTGCGCCTGCATGCAGTTCTCATGGACCTGATGCAGGTCACTCACAGCCCGTCACAGCAGGTCTGCCACAGTGCAGTTTTTATGCCTCTGTCCTAATGCACAAAGCCTTCACCACTGCAGCTGGGAGCTGTGATCAGAACTAGCAAAATGCCTTATAAGATGCAAAGTTATCTGAAAAACAGCTGTCTACCAGCAGCTGCACATGAATGCCCAGAAACAGTGAGTATTTGTGAGGTTAATATCTCTGCTCCTCAGCTGTAAAAATAATGAACAATATTAACACCACTTTTTCCACTCAGGGATGTTGAAAAGAAATTTGGAAATCTCATTTGGGGACTACACTGATGGACATCAAAAAGCTGTGAGAAGATGATTAAGTTATGATTCAGGGCTCATTTTGGTGTGTTCTTAGAACATGAAGAAGGATGAGAAAGAGTCCACTTAATTGAGTGACCTTCCTCTGTTCTGCACTAAATGAAGCAATAAGATTCTGGAAAAGCTAAGCACTTGATAACGAAAATTAAAAAAAAAAAAAAACCACAAAGAAGAAAGCTAAATTTCATCTGAAGCAGCAGTCTTTTAGTGTTTAATTCTGCATCAATTATATGATTGATATACAAATTAGATTATATGAATATTATTTTTACATCTACACTTTACCTCAATTCTAATATCACTAGAATGACATGAATATAACAAACAACTGCATTTTACCTCAGATTTAAACTGACTAGCAAGTGAAGATGACAAATTCTGCATTTCCCTTGAGCTATACTAGTAATTTGTATCTCTCTGCATAACTACTGGAATGAAAGGCAGGATTTTTCACTTCATTTTTAAAAATACATTAAAATAAATATCAGACAAAAGAAAAAACATTCAAGCCCAACCATAAAGCTCTTTTTCAATCGAAGCCTGTGGGTTCCACTATGTGTTGATGGAAACTGCTGATGAAGGAGGGCTGTGAGGAAGATATTGAGTGCTGATCAGGGACGTGGATACAAGCTCTGACAGTTCTGTTCTGTAGCAGCACCCACCCTAGAGCTGTGGGGCTGCTAAAAGCAGGAAAAGAATGAAAATGGCTAAATCCCAAAAGCTTTCTGAAAATTATGAAGCAACTATTAAATAAAGAACAAATACTAGGAGTATCAGTAACATATATATACTTTTCTATTAATCTACATGAAAAAGGCCATTTTGTCCTTATACCTTGCCTTGAAAAGATGCCATCAATATTTGACCAGCAAATGAACAATTATGATTTGAGAAAGGGAGTGCAGGAGACCTAAGTTTCAGTCCCACATGACCAAGTGTCTTTGTATTTAGTAATAATGCAAAACCAAAACCCCTAAAAAAATAAACCTGATTTTCAATTAAATTTTTGATAGTTCAAACTCCCTGTTAAAACATTGAAATTGAGCATCCACCCAAATTTTATTTTCCAGTGTCCTTGATTCTGATGGAAACCTGCATTGAAAATTGTATATTAATTTTTCTTAAGCACTATTGTACCTTTTCATGGCAGCTGCTAGCTTCCATGAGTCCTACCTTATCAAGAGCTGCTTGCACTATGGATTCACTCTGAGTATCTAATGCAGACGTAGCTTCATCCAGAAGAAGAATCTTGGGATTTCTTGCTAGGGCACGGGCAATAGCTATTCGCTGCTTCTGTCCCCCACTCAGCTGAGCCCCTCTTTCACCCACCATGGTGTTAAATTTCTGAGAAAGGAGAGAGCAGAACAGAAGTTGAGACATCTCAAATCCTCACTTCTCAGCGCAACCCTAAGCACTCACCTTCTAGAAGATGTAACTTCTTCCAGCTGAGTTGAGCACAGGCAGAGCAAACATGGCAGGACATCCATCCAACTGGCCCTTAGCCAAACCCTCCTACCCCCATCACATGTTGTACACACCTAACTTTGAACTTATGGTTCTTTCAAAATGTAATCTTTACTGCTTACTCGGTTCTCCAAACCCTGGAGTTTTTCAAGACAAGCCTGTAAAAGACATCTCTATATTTTCTGAATATTGCCTACCTTTCCAAAAGGGTTAGAATAATAGGAACGCACTAGGACCCATAATGTTGCCTCCTCTGAACCTGAGATGCCCACCTGGGAGCCATGGTTTGGTTCCTACTGACCATATCACTCACTGCAAAGTAGCAAGTCTCAAAGTCCACTGCAGTTTTTTATTATATAGCTGTTTAAGAGTAAATGCCATCAAATACCTCTTCCCAAGAAGAAGGAACCTTGGAACAGACTGACATGCTAGAAATGGCACATGCTTGAGCGACGGGGACCAAGCTCCCTAAAATAGTAAAAGGATTTGAAATCTGATCCCAGGTAGGCACTTTTCCCACATTTTTTAACTTCAGGAGCACAGGGAAGAACACACTACCCATTTATGAGCATGTGTTTAGAGTGATTGACCTTGCTTCCCACCCCCATCCTGAAAGGAGCAAGGCACCTACTGCTAAGAGAGGGCTCAAAGCTGGGAATCTCAGGCAGAGGGAAGGCTCAAGCTTGCAGCTGCTAAAAAGGGTCTTGGCTCAGGGAATACTTATTTACTTCCACCCACTGCCCCCATTTCCTGTAAATGTACAGACAGCTCCTGACAATGGTCTTTGGATTTCTGGTTCATCTTTTTAAAAGCCCAACTCTTCCCTGCCTCATGAGATGGGTAGGGATGGCAATACAGCTGTGAATCTTCCTTTCTCCTGAGTTAAGGCATTGACATTTTTTCCCAGACTCCAGCACAAGTCCTTTGAGAGCAACCAAAGGCACAAAATCTTGCTGAAAAACTCTCTGAACTGAAAGCTGCTGGAGGCAGCAAGTATATTTTGAGATGTTGTAGTATAACTTGAATTCCCATGCTCTGCCTCTCAGAAACAGGACACCAGCCTAAATGGACCTTTCATTCTTACACTCAAAATAAGTTCATGAACTTACATCAGGCAGTCTAGATATAAAGTCAAAAGCATTGGCTTCCTTGGCTGCTTGCTCAATTTCAGCATCAGAGATGTCTTCTCTGCCATAACGAATGTTCTCAGCTATTGTGGTTGCAAACAAAACAGGCTCTTGGCTCACAATGCCAATATTTTCTCGTAGCCACTTCGTATTAAGGGTCCGAATATCCCGACCATCTAAGGTAATCTGAGAGGAAGAGCGTGTCAAAGAAGTCGAGGAAATGTATTCTGTTCATAATAAAGCAATTAATTACTATTACTTGACTGAAGAATGAGCTAGAAGGTCAAGAAAAAAAAAATTGTCATCTTTAATAGAAAACTATGTTGGGGGAGAAGCTACAACTGCAGTTTTTCCATCCACTGCTGGAAAATGGTGAGAAGCAGCATAAACAGAGAAGATATGAGGGGCTTTTTTCCCCCCTCTTTCCCCCCAATAACCATCCTGTCTGAGCTGGCTCAAGAATTTTCCAGCTTCCTTGCACACTTTTTTTACACGATTCTCATGTCCCGATGCAAGTTTGCTGTCTTCACAGTTGTGGCTACACAATTGTCTCTGTGGCTGTGCTTTACACCAGATCAAAGAGAGTTCAAGTTGACTAAAAGGAAAGGGAAAGTTATTTTTAACCTAGATAATTTGCAGTGTGGTCATATTAACATTGGCATTGACACAGCAAAATGAGGCACGGGGGCAGGAATGAAGAGCCACAGAAACACTGAGTTTGAGAAAGAACTGTGTTGATAACAGCTGCCTTGATACCTTTTATACTGATAGTCCAGTTTTTAGTATTTGAAATGTTTACCTACTTTCAACTAGCAGTAGCAACTATTAAGTAGCATTCTTCAAATATCAAGAATAAAAAGCACATTTTCTTAAAAATACATTGTTTCTTCTCTCTCATTTTTTTTCCTTTGGAAATTTCTTGTGGGAAGAATTTACCATTTACTAACTGGATTTAGTATTTAGTGGTAAAACACATACAATGTGTAACGATGGAAATTTTTGCTGTGGGTTTGCAGATAGGGAAAAACAATCCAAGAAAACAACCATTTAAAATAGGGAAACTCTCTCCAGGTTTTAGCTTACATTCAGTGAAAAGGAAGCAAAATACAGCAAAACATTGGTGGATTATGCTTTGCTTAAAAATTTTAAAGAATTTTAAAAGTGAACTGTTGATAACAATTATTTTAAATTCAGATCAAAGACTTGTGGCATTTGCTATTTGTGATGTAGTACTGTAAGAAGGAGCAGAATAATGAAGTCAAGCCAAGAAGAGAGGATGGTTCATTTGAAATTCAAATTGTGGAAATATGAACTATGCAGATATATGCTCAAATTCAGTCAAAATAAAAAACAAGGCTCAGTCAATATGGGAAACTCATGCACATTCTAATAGCTGGGAGTGTTTACAGTTCTTTTGCAGACACTCACTTCTCCCTGGCCAGGATCATAGAATCTCTGCAGCAACTGAACAGTAGTGCTTTTTCCACAGCCACTTGCACCAACTAAAGCAATGGTCTTCCCAGTTTGAACTTTCAAGTTTAGACCTTTGAGGATCTGGGAAAAAAAAAACCAAAACCTTAGTTTAACAAGTTTGATTAGAGAACAGCCTGTCAAGGTAACTGTAACTATTGCTAGTGAGGCAGTAGTGAGGGCTGCAGTGTGAAGGTATGGCAACATCAATAAGTTAATTGTACCTGGGAATATCCTGGAGCACTGACTGGGAAAAGGCTGCACTGCACCTATGTTTGTGAAATGCATTGGCCTTCAAAACAGGATGGCTGCATGCAACCTGCCTTTTGGGAATGGTCCCTGGATCCTTCTGCCTGCCAAACCAAGCCTGGGAATTTTTTGAGAAGATTGATAACTGGAAAAGGTCAAGTTCATGCCAAGAAACATTTTAAGAGTTCCCTTGCATAGACCATTACATTCCAGTGCCTGGGAAAACTCTCCAGCACACTCAAACTAATATAGACACAGCCACAGTACTCTAAACTTGATAGCTCATTTTCTCCAATTTGTGTGATCTGGTAGCAGGCTTGGGGTCTTTCATTCTCCTGCTGTCTTCCGTGTTCCATGGCATAACACTTAATTATGAATCTCACAGAAAATTATTTTTCAGGTGCTAAAGAATATCACTGAGGAACAAGCCAGCTTTCTTCTATTTTTAAAATACAAATGGCTGTTTTGACAAGGTGACTGCTGGAAAGCCCTTAATAAACCCCATTCCTTATTGTTAACAGCCTCAGCAGCCTGGAGATTAGTTATAGATTAATGATATCTTTGTTGCTATTTTCACATTTAGAGAACATTTTACCTCAAAAGATGTCCATGCCATTACAAGTAATGCTGTGTAGCTGCCAAAATACTTGGCTGCTATGGGAACTCTCCTTGTTTATACCAGGCTGATTTACAAGTTTGCCTACACATGTTTTTGCAATGAGAGATTAAAATAGTTGCGATATTCCTCTTCTCTCCTTGTATTACATCCGCCCAGTTTTATATCTCCAGGAAGCTGATATCCTGGTGCCTGCATTATCAAGAATGAACTATATTCTAGATATCATAATATCTGCTGACGCAAATAATCACTACCACATACTAGGCTATTTCTAAGTCTCTTTCGTCAGGCGAGGTATTAAAACTAAAGATTAAAACTAACAATAACTAAAGTCCTTAGATCTCTTTGATTTGGTTTAATCTGACAGGGAAGACTATACTGTGTTGCATCAATTGCTTGAGAGGTTCTGGGTAACTTCTACACAGCTTTGCTGATTTCTTTTGGCTCTATAAAATAAAATTGGTGCTCTTAGTAGGAGGAGCTGCTGAGTCAGATTTGGGAAGGATGAGAAATATTTCTTATTTCCCTCCCATTTGGCGTACTGGCCTGCAAGATAGCTCAGCAGCCTGAATAGGATTTTTAGGAAGAAGGATGAAGACTCTGCTCTGCCCCTTCAGATTTCTGAGCCAAGAGGGATAGAAGATGTATTGTACAAAATTCAGTTAAGGAGAAAGCCCAGCTCTGAGTCTGCCCTCCAGCTGCCTCAGTGTCCTGGAAACAGATTTGATGCACAATGGGACAGACCTCAGATATCTGAGTTGGGAAAAGCCACCTGAAGAAACAGCCATAGAGGAATAAACCCTCTCATTCTCGCCACTAAATCAGCATGTCAAGCTTATAATTGTTGACATTTTAAATCTCTATTTCTACCTTTTTCTTCTTCAAGTAAGAAACAACAGCAGCAAATTCCTTTTCCTTTCATCTTTATCAAGGTGTTCAAAAGATTATAAACAAATATGGCAGAGAGGTTGAACCAACTGTATCACCACAAAAGTAATCACCATGATATGATGTACACAGGTCACTAATGGAAACTGAACTAGCAAAGAACAGGGACAACAGTTTATCAACAGAAATTCTAACATATGCCCAAAAACATGTTTGACTTGCAAATGTACATTTAAGATGATACGTTTCAATACATTTGATAGCGTATTGTTGTAAAGTCTATCTCTGATAATTTTTTCGCACTGGATATCATAACTCCAAAGAGCCAAGAAACCAGAAAAAAGTAACTTCCTGGTTTAACTGCCTAAACTCTGGAAGCCTCAATAACAGATTTTGAAAAATATTATTTGATTTACCAAAGCTCTTGTTCACAGAAATTCGGACCAGGAGCAACACATATTAAGTTTGTCTTGCAGAAGAATGAGATACACAGTGACAGTAGATCTAGAGATTTGTCCTTGTGCACTGTTGGGGGAAAAATTATGCCCCATCCCCCAAAACTTGAATGCATTTTGCATTCAAGAGCAACAAGATTAGACAAACACTGTGGACATAGGCTGAGGAATTTCAGTACAGTAATCTAAACAGAGCACTTACTTTAACATCAGGTCTTGAAGGGTAACTGAAATGGATGTTTCTGAACTCAATTTCTCCTATGAGTTTGTCGGGCTTGTAACCTTCCTTAGAACTGCTATCTATGAGCCGTTTCTGGAAAGAGATTTGTAAAATAAGTTGGTGGTTATTTCACTTTTGAAACTGTTATTTCTGCTACATACATTGTTCTTTGCTTTCTCAGCTCCTGGTTTACGCGCAGTACATCGTTGGAGAACTGCTGCATTTTACTTGCAGGACAGCGAACATAGGGGAAGACCAAACTGTGAATACTGCTTTGACAAATATAGTACATTTTCAAATGAAACAAAATCCATAGCAGAAAATCTGTAATTGCAGAACTTAACTGCACTCTCTTGCAGCCAAAACATGGCCCTCAGTAATCTATATGGGAGGATTGTATACTCACATCAAGAAGAATGATGTAGCCATTTCTCCATGAACTTTTTAGTCCTACTTTAAAATATTTTATACACACAGATATGCAATTGCTGCATAGCACAGCAAGACCAAGATAATAATGTGGAAAACATTTTTTATAGCAACATCAGCATTACAGATTATTATTATAACTTTCAATAGCAATATTAACCCCCTCTTCAACTCTCCCGCTCCAATAAACCCCATCTCAGCTGAATTTGTGCATGCATACATTTTTTAAAATTAGTATAGTGCCATACTACTTTTCCTCTCGAGCTGAAAGTCTAATATTAGAGAAAAACTTCAACTGTATATCTCAGACATACATGTCATGTTTTCCAACTTTCACTGTAACAAATAAAGAGGCTGGGTTTTTTTAGATGAATGAAAATATTATGGTTTCTGTGGTAAGAATCTATAGAGTTGATGATTTGGGGGCTTTCAAGCACTTTTGTTACATTTCTCAAGGGAAAAAAAAATAAAAAGGAGAGGGAGTGGAAGTTAAGTTGGTTGAAAGGCTTCTATTCTATGTAGTTAGGTGTTTACCTTATTGATAATCTTATATACTTCATAGGCAGCCCCACGTGCATTAGCCACACTCTCCAGGTTGGGAGCTGCCTGGCCCAGGGAGAAAGCTCCGACAAGCACAGAGAAGAACACCTGTGGGAGGTATAGAGGAGCATTGCAATTAATGATTACAGAGCCACCAGTGCCCACATGAGCACTAGAAAGACTTAAGCACCAGCTCTGGGTTATTCGTCCACCTTACAAACAGAGTCCAAGACAATCAAACTTGTTATATCAAAAGCTAGGTAAGATGAGTAGCTTTCAGTTGTTTTATACTAAGCAAGTCTCTAACAGCTAATTTAGCAAGCACATGGCAGAAAGCAGATACATCACTTGCATAACTTTCCCTGAAAATACAGAAAATTTTTCAAAGCTGCATTGCTGTACTTACAATTAACACACGGCCGATGTCATAATGTGGATCCTCAGCAGTGAGCTTTGTCCCATACCAAAATGCAAGAGCATAGGATCCAAAGATGAAAAATTGTGAAAGACCTAGACATGTGTTAGTGGTAATGGATTTTTTCATTCCAACATGTTTAGCCATCTCTAAGTTAGCATCATATCTGAAAATAGGTAAGGAAAGCATTAATTTGACAGGTACCACATGCCATTCTGATTATTTCCCAGGGCCCTTTTCTTAATGAACAAGATTTATGTAAGAAAAACAATTAAAATCTGAAAGAGAATACAGATTTTTATTTTTTTTTTCAGAGGACTATTAGGGGTGTAATTAATTTGAATATATCCACTCTGACATATGCTGACAATATTGGCATACTGTTGTGGAAGACATTCAGAAAACAAGCATCACTACTTAGTTATCATAATGGAAGACACAGTAGCACTCTTGAAACCATTGCTTCCATTAATCCTGAAAGGAAACCTTGAAAAGGTTTTAGTAACATTGTCTACCAGAGATAAAGTTTAACCTTCCACATTTTAAAAAGAGCAAAATAAAAATAAAACCCCTCAACAACCCCAGGCACTAGGGAAGGAGATAAATGTGAGCTCCCTCTGACTGCAGAGTTGTTCTCTTACTGTCTGTTCTGGGATGTCAAACATCTTTCCCTTAGGTCAGTTTACTGATTAACATGTAGGAAACCAGTGGACATAGAAGATCAGTATGAAGACTGGCAAGTTCAATGAGAGAATTATTTCTTCTAAGGATGGTTCAAATTAATTCATTCATCTATAATTTTCAGCAAATAGCTTTCATTTTCTCAAGCTCATTATTCAAAGCACAGCCTAGGAATAGTGTAACTTTCTACTTAGAAGCAACATGGTCAGCAGCTTGCACTCTTTTCTCAATCTGTGTTTTCTATAAAATACAACCCCATCGTAGGAAGACATGTAATTAATTCAGCTGAGAAGCAATCTTAAAAAACTCCATTAATTTTGTCCATGCAAATTTCGAAGACGCCACCAACGCTCTATTTATTAGTCAAACATATTGAAATATTTTGACTTGATTGTGCTGTTAAAACCAAGCCCTGTCTTTGAGTCATCAGCATCATAGGTCTTCCAGGGAAAGGGGGTACTCGATTTAAGCAGTGTGATAAATACACGTGATCACTCAAATACAGAGGAAAAGCCAAGTCACTGCCAGAAACTAAAGATGACTGAAGATCTCTTGCAAGAGTAAACTTTTGCAGTCAGTGGAGGCACGGTGCAGTGAAAGGATGCTTCTCCTTACCCTGAGGTCAGCGTTCAGTAGCTGTGCAGGAGTCATAATCCACTGTCTGAAAAATGCACTCCCTAGCAGGAGTTTACCCCTAGTAGAAGATGTTTCTAGGAGTGCCACTACATTTGTTTGGGTTTTTTTACATGAAATGGAGGTAGAGCTGTGGAAGAGGCTGACTGGTCAACCATAAAAAGGAAAGGCCTTACTTGACTTGAGGTACCAGTTATTTTGTCTTTAGACAAAGCTGTTTGAAACAGCTCCTGTCATTTAATTTTCAGACACTGGTAATTGCAGAAGATGGTGAGGAGTGGGTACAACTGATCTACGTCATCTCAGGACTATTTTTGCCTTTACTGTGCAAGCAGGAATGGTCTTAATACTGTTGCAACATAAAAACAAATCCCAGTAAGCAGAAGACAGGGCTATAAGATAGTCAGAGCTCAGTCCTTGGCAGCAAATACAGGAAACAGGCTGTGGGACCCTAAGCTAGCACTGACACCACCTTAGAAACTTTGCACAAGACCAAGGCAAACATGAGTTGAAAAAGATAGAAGAGTTTCATGGACCATATGAATCAGGTCATCTGAGTTGCCTTTCCCAATTGTGTGGAATCAGTGATGCCTTGTATTTGTATTAAAAAATGTATTGTTTACGGTTGTTGAGTTATCTGATGTGCATGTCAATAAGTTTGTGGTCAGCCACAAGCATTTCACCTTGTATGTGTGACTAGGGCAAACGCTGGGCAACTACACATGTTATTTGCAAATCATTAAAGCTGCAAATCATTGTAAAAGCCAGTAACGTGATTTTACCCAAGGCTGTTACCCCGTGCAGTTTAAAAATAAGCTCAGTAATCAAAGATCAGAGTAGTAGCACAAATGCTCTAGAAGATAAGCAACTGATTGCATGCTTTGTTGCATCTGACTCATAGATGAAGATAACCTTCCCACCACTTTCACATTCAGTTCAGCTCCAAATTTCTGTCAAAGGAGAAATTTTCAACTATGCTGCAGTGACAATTCAAAGTAGCCTGTATTCACTGACTAGGTCTATTTGCACACCTTTGTTTTCAGGCAATTTGTCCACATTTAAAAAGACAAAATGACACTAGGGAAAAAGACAAAATGGCACTAAAGAGAATCTCATCCTTCTGCCCCTCCAAAATGAAAAATATCCCCACAAACCAAATCCACAACTAAAAATTAATTAATTAAAAAATTAATTTAAAAACTTACTTCTCTAATGCCTTTTGTTGTCCATTGAAAGCCACAACAGTCCTGATTGCTGTCAAAATTTCTTCTGCCACAGCTCCTGCTTTGGCATAAGCAGACAGCTCTTTAGCAGTAAGGGATGCCAGGAGCTGAAAAGTTGAAAAGCAGCTGTTATTGCAGCCTGCTGAAAGAATACACACACTGTTTTGGTGAATACGAACAATTACAAGAGGTGCATAAGGTCAGACTTCAGCAAAGTGGAGGTCAACTCTTCCCCATACCCCGAATTTCCCTCAAATAGATTTCAATTTATCATCACCTCCTCATTACAGTCAAAGGCTACATAGACATCAGGTGAGCTTCCTGACAGATCCACTTCCCTCCCAAGTTGAGGACAGCCTGCAAACTACACTAGGAATAGTGGAGGAAGGTATGCCATAGCTGTTCTGGAGAGTGTCTAAGGTGTTCAGACAGTAGAGCACCAGCAGATATTGAAGTAAGAAAGTCAATCACATGACAGCCTCTAACATTCTTCTTCTTATCTTATATGTAATGCTTCAGATACAAAAACCCCCATAGAATCATATATAAATAGCCACTCAGGAGTATGAGCCATACATATTAATGTGGCTAAACAGTGCATAAGGGGAAAAAGTTTTCCTATCTGAAAGGGAAAACTCTCCAGCCATTTCGCTGATTTATATCACTTCGGTTTTCAGCAGCTGTATGTACCTGTATAGATCTACCCTGTATACAGCATGAAACTTGATAGATTATTTGCAAGAGATGTGGTCCATGCATGTGGAGATGGAAAGAGGTTGAAAGGTTTTTGTGCTAGGAGAGAAAAGCAAGGGTTTCCCTAATGCCTGCCATGAGGAAATTGCTGTGCCAGAAAGATGCTGTGATGCAGATTACCCTCCTGTCACGTGGCACGAGGGCAGGATATGCAAACAGAAGGAACGCGACTTTCACATGTGTGCTTAGGAACCCAGAGAAAGGCTACAGGAGAAGCAGAAATCAAAATAAGCGTGGGGCCAACCTCCCAGCTTAGAAACCACAGTAGGTTTCTCCCATCCTCTCCCTCTTTCCTGTGCATAAGAGTAGTAAAGTTTTTCTGGTTTCTTTGTTTATGAATCCCCACACACTTACAGTTGACCAAACTGCTGCTGATGCAGCAAGAAGTGGGCTGACTGACATAACCACCAGTGTCAGCTTCCACCCATAGATGAATCCTATAATAAGCCCTGACACAAACGTGGAAAAAAACTGCAGAAATATACTGATCTTGTCTCCGATGCCTTCACGGATGGTGTTGATGTCACTTTAAATAACAATAATAAAAAAAGATTTGTTAGCTTAGAATGCCTCTCCTTGTGACTCCCTCCCCCTTCTTTTCATGCTGTGTGGCCTCATGTCAGAAGCTTTGCCATTTCCTAACTGGCACAGGGAAATTTCTAACCACAGCTACGGCACTGTACCATTAGGCTCTTCTGTGGCCAAAACACAGCAGAAACATCCTATTTTTAAGGACTCATTTTCTGTATTCTCAACATTCTCTGCTGTTTCTATGCCATGTCACTAGGTCACAAATGACCTACTTTCCTCATCTGGCATCCAAATGGAGCAATATAAGTAAACAATCAAGCAGCCTCTTCACCCAACATGACCATCTCTAAATGATTTCTTCTGCTCAGCTCTCTGATGCATTTTATGTTCTTAAGTTTGGTTACTGACTCGGATGAAGAGCTGCCCCCATTTCATCATTCCATTATTTGGAATAACCTTCATTTTTCATACAAGTTTTCTTCCCCATTTTCTCCTCCCAGAACATACAGATATTAGAGTTGAGAGTGGTTTCATTTAAGCTTCTTGTACACTTTTCAGGACAGACCTGTGTCCAAAGCTACTATAAAATCCAGAAAAAAATGCTTTAAAAAATATAGTGTTCAGGTATATGATCCCATAGCACACAGACATTACAGTCCTCATCCCTAGATCTATTTATGTTTATGGAAAAACTCCAAAGACTTTAGCTGCCTAGATAGAATACTGCCCAAGATCTGACTGTATGCAAGTACAAGCTCATTTTCATTTAATCAAGTGTCAGCTTTCAGTGTTTATAAACTAGGTGGAGACAGCAGAGCTGTTTATTTAGCACTGGCTGACATGTACTTCATGGACTTCAGAAAGCCAATGTCAGGCATTTCATGGAAAAACGCTTTCCAATGCGCATATCACAGAAACTCCACAAATGAAGCTGAAAAGGATAATGAATTTCTCATTTTGAGCTATAATATTTCACACTTCAGGTTTGGTGGAACTTTTTGCTTTTTGATTTTTTAACTCTCTATGGGCTATTCTGCTGAGATAAATGGCAGTTTTCTTTAAAATGCCATAGTTTGGGGGGTGTGTATGTGTGTAAAAGAAGAGCAGAGCCCTCACTCTGTCAGTCTGGTGTTCAGTGTTCCTATCTGGGTGGTATCAAACCAAGCCATCTCCTGATGGAGCACTGCAAAAAAGAACTTCTGCCGGATCCTTGCTGTTTGCCTTGTAGCAGTAACCAAAAATGTCCACACTTGGATGATGCTCAGGATCAACACAGCAAAGCCAATTCCCACGTAGTAGTAAGCAAACCTGGGATAAGGGAACAAAAGCCCATGTGATCTCACTGTATCTCGTGAGAGAAGCTAGACACACAGAGCAGCAACTAGTCTTCATTAATCACACTAAAGTAAATACTGAAGCCTGTGATGCATTATTGGGAAACCTTTTTGCGAAGGCAAACATTTGGCTTCTGCTCAAACAGATAATACAGTAAAAGAAAATCCTCCAATGCTTTATTAACAGGATGACTACAGACACTTACTTTGTCATTTCACCTTCTATATCCACACCTGGATCTGATGGGCAGCTGGAACTGTTTCCTGAAGAATCTGTGAAGGAGAAATAAAAAGTAAGAATATTTGTGAAAGTGTTATATAGAGAAGTTAATTCATGGCAATACAAGCTTATCAGTTTGGGAATGTTTTGTATTTTACAAGTAGAGTCTTGCAATACAAACTTAAATACAAAATGATTTGGTAAATACACATTTATTTTTAAGGAATTAGTGCCTGATAACCGAGGTTGGTCGTGCTCCCTACTATCTCAAAGGTCATTCATAAAATGCACATTCAATGCTTTGGTTTTGCCCTGGTATACTCATTAAAGATGGATTGAAATGACTGGTTTACTTCCAGCAGGATGAGTGATGCTCATGACATGCTCCCTTAGATATGTACCAGTGCATAGTCTGGGGGAAAAAAAGAATCTTAGCCTCAGTAGCAAAGCACATCCAATATGTAGAGAAATCTAATTTTAACTTTTTACCATTGGTTTCCACGCCACTGAGCACAAAGCTGTTTGTCATCTCTCCAAAGATAATGATCATAAGTGGCATTCCAGTACCATTTGCAGCTGCTGCCACCAAACCAACTACCATCAACAGGACATCCACCCCATCAGCATAGCGAAACTATATAAGCATTAAAAAAAAAAAAGAGAAAAAAATGACATTACACCTGACAGTTCATGCATTTGCTACAGTACAGCAGACTTGCAGAAGATGCTTCATCCATATATTCTGAGTAGCAACACTACAACTGAAGGTAAAGTCAGTACGTAAGGATTTTGTACTAGTCCAACACATCTTTAAATCAGTACTCAGGCTGCTAAGAGAATACTGGCAGGACACATGTTCTCAATCTGGAAAAAACAACATGTTTGAAAGTGATGATGACCTTTGTACAGTATATTGTATTTTGTGTTCCATTAAGTTACATATTTACTAAAATAATGCCTCTACTATGTGAACAAGAATGAGTCATTGACCAGCACCTGGCTTACACCTATCAGTAGAAAATGTTTTCAGCAGAGATAGATTGTACCTTAAGACTTGTCTACCCCTGAAGCTTTGCTTGGTTTAAAGAAGGATGAGAATTTAAACTGCTATAGGTATCCCAGGATGTGGTTAATCTGAAATCAGAGCATTTTATTCCTGACTGTCCTAATCATCTCATAAAGTGTAAATACACATGGAATAAACCAGAGAAGGATATATAACTTTTCTTGTTTCAGAGTAAGCAAGTCCTCATGTAAGAGCCATATTGGTTTGGGAACTGCTGTCCCATAGAAAACTGACACAAAACTGTATCACTGCTTCTCAGAGAGCAGGTGTAGAATCAGTAGGTCTCAGGCTTCTTCTCAGGTTTTTGATTGCCTATCAGCTGCAATTCATAAACAACTCACAATGCCAAATAAAGAAAAGAAAGGATAAAGCAGACCATCAAACAGGACACTAACCAATTCAAGAATGCCAACCATTCGTTTCTCTGACTTCTCATCTTCCTTCCTAGAGTAAAATACATAAGACTAATTAAGATAAGTTTTTTTTAAGCAAAGCTGTATTAAGCTCTTCTCCTCCTTCCCCTGCCCCTCTCGCTTCCCCATACACACAGTTACACTACCAGTCACTAAGTTAAAAAAATCCCTACATTTTCTTCGTGGGCTTTAACTGGTCACTTTGGTCTACATGTTCTTCATGCTGGAAAGAAGGATCATCACACCCCTTGCTTCCAGATTCTGTGAAATAAAAAGAAGACTATTTTTAGCATAATAATCCATCTATTGTACTACTTTCTTGTGTCTTTAACTGCTGATTCTTTTGCATTTAAAGACTAGTTTTTCCTCATGTTCTTGGGAAGAGATTTCAAGAAAAATTCACCAGGCTCTTTCTCTTCAGTTCATCTTTATTCCAGGAAAAAGCTTCCATGTCCATTTCTGAAATGGAAACACCTTCATTTTTATAATTAAAATAAATTTATACAGAAAGATTATCAAAGGCCTAACAAAAGAGTTAATTCTTCCTTCAAACACCTGCACAACTGAGTGCAAATTAGGAGAAGTCCTAATAAAATGAGAGGAATTGCTTATAGTGAGGGTTATAATTGCTGTAGGTAACACAGAATAGATGGCAATTAACTGGAGGATTATGTCCTTGCCTCTAATAACCATCTTCATTATTCTCTTGCAGTGGTAGCTACATGTCCCACTTCCTTTGTGCTAGGGGCTTCAGAAAGGTATATGAAAGAGTAACGCTACCCAGAAAGCTTATAGTTCTAAATGCAGAAAATGAGATGAAATAAATGTAGAAAGAAACTGACGAGTAACCACAGTGGGGAGCCACCTGTAAAACAAGAGGAGAAAAGGTGCTCCCCACACCAGCCACTCCCAATTTACATTTACCTTTAGCTGCTGACTCACTATGAACAGAATTTTCTACATACTGTTTTAATGTTTGTCAGCCTATAACGACGGTTTTAGACAACCATTTGAAAGCAATAATGTGCTTCCAGCTTACCTCAGGAAAATTTTCATGCCCAGGTTAGGACTCTCCTGAACAGTTTTACCAATGTAAAATAATTTTGTTGAACTTGATAGAATGATTCATGCAGAAAGTGTTTTACAGGTGTGGCTTTAATTCATTCATTTGTAGGAAAGTCATCATGTTACCTCCTACAAAACCACTATGGCAATCAGGAGAGATTTAAAGTGTTCTTTAGATTCAAGTCTGTAGAAAATATCCTTCAAACATACATGTGATGTTCCTTCTTACCAGGATCAGAGAGGTCCTGTTCTGTGGAATTCGCAGAAGAGTCCTTCATTGTTCTTTTTGTTGTATGCTCTCGAGAGAGTCACATTAATTAGAACCTGCNCCCCAACAAAACACTTTGATTTAGCAAATATTTAAAGAGTTCACATCTGTGTTTTTCCATGACTCCTTACATTTTGGTCTCAACCTTATTCTACTTAAATGGAAAGACTGAAAAAAAAAAAAAAGTAGGAAACAGTATGGAAAAAAGAACCACTATTAATGACATATTGAGACAGTGTACACTATTACAAGGGGACTGAGGTTAGTAGCCTATTTTAGTAGTCTTTTGTGCTAAATCCTGAGATCATTAATATAAAAGTTATTGTGAATGATCTATTATAGAATAGATAATTTCCCTCATTATCTTATGTTTGATTAGAACTAACTGAACACGCATAACATGGTCATGAGTACAATGATAAAGACAGGCACTCTTTATGCCACATGGTACTAGGATGCATTTAGAGGCAGTAAATCAGTGATGCTCTAAGCATCCTGAGACTTTTCTTCTTGATCTATCAAATATATTGGTTAAAAAAACCAAACAACAACAAAATCACAAGCAAAAAGCCACACATGAATCTGACGAAGCCTAAAATAACATTGACAAGAAAATGCCTAATCAACCTCAGATAAAGGGTTAAAAAAAAAAAAAAAAAAAAAAAAAAAA